>OZ017738.1:236154461-236216961 GCA_963969285.1 Odontomyia ornata
CTTCACTTTACGGTCATTCAAAATTATTTTGTGAACTTTTTGATGTTTTCGTCGGTGACAGCCTCTTTTGGGCGTCCACTGCGTTCGCCGTCTTCGGTGCTCATTTCAAAACGTTTAAACTTAGCATACCAATCAATGATGGTTGATTTTCCTGGTGCAGACCCCAGAAACTCTTCATCAAGCCAAGATTTTGCTGTATTTTGTCCCTTCAAAAAGCAATATTTTATCAGCACACGAAATTCTTTTTTTTTCATCTTTTTTCAAATAACAAAAGTAGCTACACTCACAACGCTACATCTCACAAACTAATGGTCGGACTGCTGTCGAATTTTGACACGTATCGTTTGAAGGTTGGTACTAACTAAAAATCATATGGATTTAATACTAGCACCGCCTTCTGTGTATTAGACCGGGGACTTTCCAATTCGCCTGTTAAGATGTATCTAATAGCTTGAATATTCAGTATTATTCTCAAGGAATTTTTCGATTCTTCCGGGCATAGACGATATCAGCTTCACACAAGTTTCTACAGGAATATTGTACCAATCTTTTTGAATACTCTCCCATAATTGTTTGTTTTGACAAATCATATCTGAAACTTCTCGTTTAAGTTCACTTCAGAGATTCTCAAAAGGATTTAGGTCTGGGGACTGACTTGGCCACTCAAAGACGTCCACATTATTTTCTTGGAACCATGCTTTGACCGATCGAGATGAGTGTTTTGGATCATTGTCCTGCTGAACTGTCCACAACAACGGCATATTATCCTCGGCACATGGTAGCATTACTGCCTTCAAAAAATCCTTGTACACGGGTCGATACATTATGCTATCATTTAGATTTATCAGACCTACACCTCGGCATGAAAAACAGCCCCATACCATCACGCTGAGATCTCTTTGCTTCACAGTTTTTTCGTAAACCTAGCATGAAATAGTTTTCCTTCCAGTCGACGAACGTATCTTTCCGCATCGTTACGAAACAAATTAATCTTTATTTCATCGCTATAGAGGATATTTCGCCATATTGTCTGACCCTGCGAGCACCAGCTTTCATGCTTTTCCTTTTCCTCACCAGATTTTATGAGCTAATGCAAAGTTTTTCATTTTCTTCAGTTTTAAGGAGAGGAACTTTTCGGGCAATCCTACCGAGTAGTTTTGCACTTCCTAATCGCCGTCAAACGGTTCGTGATGAAACAACATTCCCAATTTCGCTTCGAATTGTCCGGGATGATTTGAACACATCGCGTTTAGCTAATGTATCGATAGAAAGTTCACTGGTGAAGTTTTATTAGTTGCTCCACGCGGCTCAATGGATTTTTCCGGTTTGACAGCATTTGTAACAAAATTTTCAGAAAGTCCAATTGATGTGGCAATGAACTCGTAGGTTTTCCCCTCATCTCGGAGCTGACGGACAAGTATTCTCACCTCTGCACTACAGTGAGGTCTAATATTATTACAATCTTATAATTATACCTTCAATTAGATTAATTTGGTCAAAATCTAACCTTCTTCAATTAAATATTTCTTTAAATTGATTGACTTTAATTTTTTATCAGCGCACACCTATTATATTGTTCACCTCACTTTTAAAGACTGAACAAGGAAGCAAGCCGCAATATGTGCCAACAAGTAATTTTATTGCTGAGACTCCCCCATTTTATTCGAAAAGGGTGCTACTGCCGAACTGGTTTTTTGATTCCAGCACATATTGTATAATTTTTTCTCTACATTTTACGAGTTTTGGGGGCTTACACCTATTATCTTGTCCAGATGTGTATATACATGTATATATATATATGTATATATATATATATATATATATATATATATATATATATATATATATATATATATATATATATATTATAGTTAATAAAATGAAAACAAACCTTTTTCAGTTAATATATCACGAAACAGTCTGCATACAGCAGCTTGCAATCGAAATATGGCTTGGTTTGCTGGGGTCCGTAAGTCCAACACACGATTATCTAGTCTTGTATCTTGATTAACTTTAATTGTCAATCCATCTGTGTCCTTAAAGTATAAAAATCCGTTAATAATATGAATCATTACATTATAAATCATTGTATTTACACTTTCAGGTCGCGAAGCATCTTCGATTTGGAGGGGAAGTTGAGTTCTTGCAGCTGAGACAACATATAACTCCACAACTTGCAATTCTAATTCCTTCTCCGTACAAAATTCAATATTGGTACGGACGGCGACTACTTTGACCCGCAAGTCAATGACACTTTCCTTGCTTATACTAAAAGTATATAAAATATATTGAAAATAGTAATCGAATAATTTATTTACCTTCCTGAAAATTTAACCATTTCTTTTGAAACCCTTTCGTTTACGGCTACTATACATTGAACAGTTTGCCTTTGCTGCCTCAACACTAAGAAGCACTGCCTGCCTTTACAGCGTGTAGCATGTACTCGACCTCTAACCCAAATCAAACCTTTTCCGAAGTATTGGGACAGGTTCCCTATGTTTATAAAATTCCGATGATGGAAAGTATCACTCGAATTAATCATTTGATATGATCCATACTTTCCCGTAGAATAATAGTTACAATCCTTAAGAGAGTCCATTTTATACTAGAAAAGAAATACCGGGATCATCAAATTTTCAAAAACAGAAAAAACGAGTTTAGAAGGGGTGAACTTATGATTCTTGCCGAGCCGGGCAGAAAACCGTTAATCCGTTAATCGTCAATGAACTAAGTTAAAATTTTGTGTGATGATTTAATTTTTATGTCAAAATAACAAACATATTAACTTTCGTTCAAACATATTAACTTTCGTTAAACCGAGATTTCGTTTGTTTGAACCGCGTACCACAGCGAACAGAAAAACAAGCTGGGTAAACAGACCTACGCTCATGTCAGAAGGATTTTATACTCAACTTCTCAGAAATGCAGTCACCAGCAACGAATAGTCAAGAACTATGTTATAGGACTACTTAAATATCAAATTTCGTTCAGTTGAAGGGTACCTATACGATTTTATCGCGGAAAATGTGAAATTCGAATATCATACTATTATTAACAAAGTTGAGCGAATTTTGACTTCCAAGGTATTTGTTGTTGTTGTACTCATAAACACCTCCAACCCTAATTTTTTCAGATTTTTTGGATCACAGGTGTCCAATCGCGAGGGGTGGGACACAAATTGTTCGCGTATTTCCCCGCCCTGTGCGCCCCTCGAAACAAACTTTGCCAAGCTAAGACCTGTTTTGAAAAGCTCTTATCAAGACCTTTCATTTGGTACCCCATATCGGCTACCTTTGATGCAATTTTTTCTTTTCGGGGGTCACTCTCCCATATGGGGAAACCTTGTTTGGACATGTAACAATATATATATATATATATATATATATATATATATATATATATATATATATATATATATATATATATATATATATATATATATATATATATATATATATATATATATATATATATATATATATATATATATATATATATATATATATATATATATATATATATATATATATATATATATATATATATATATTGTTACATGTCCAAACATTTCTGCGAGCTACTGTCGCAATTGTTGTCGCAACTATTAATAACTTCTTCTTCTTCTTAGCACTACTGCCCCTTTCGGGCCTTCGCTTCCTGCAAGCAGCGCCTTCAACTGTCACGGTCTGTTGACCGCGTCATCCAATTCTGAAATCCGAGCAGCGATGAACTGTCTTCGTCGATCGAGTCAGACCAGCGTTTCCTCGGTTTCCCCACTGGCCGCCGGCCTTCAGTTCTCCCTACGAATACCTTCTTGGGTATCCGTTGTTCGTCCATACGATTCATGTGTCCAGCCCATTGCAGCTTCCGCTGTCTTACAATCCTTGAAACCTCCGGTTCGTCAAAAATTTCATACAGCTCATGGTTGTATCGAATTCGCCATTGGTCCCCGTCTAGCTTCGCTCCGATTATTCGCCTCAGGACCCGTCGCTCAAAGGCGTTCAATATATTTGTGGATGCTTGGGTTAGGGTCCATGTTTCACACCCATAGCATAACACAGGTCTTATCACAGATTTGTATACTCGAAGCTTTGTTTTGCTGTTTATGCAGCTGGTCTTCAAGATCGTCAATACTGAATAAAATATTTTATTTGCGAGCTGTATTCTTCGGCGTATTTCGTCTCTTTTATTACCCGTTTTCGTTATTTTGGCGCCTAAATACACAAATTCGCTAACATTTTAGATACTGTATAGTGTGATATTTTGCTCACTTGAGGTATTTTTCCTCGACTGCGTCATGAGCTTTGTTGTATTTTCATTAATTTGTAGCCCTACTAGTTTTGCTTCGCTATCGAGTTTCAGGAAGAGTTCATTGGCAGTTGTTAGTGACCGTGACAGAATGTTTTTGTCCTCCGCATAGGCCACTACCTGGCTCGACTTGTATAGTAATGTACCTCGCGTATCGACAGGTAGCTTCCGTATGACGTACTCCAGAGCCAAATTGAATAGCAATGGGGCCAACCCATCTCCCTGCTTTAGTCCCATATTTGTGTCAAAAGCATCGGGACTTGGGAGGTTGTCGACGTCGTTGTCATTTTGGTAAGACGGACTAATTTGGCTGGGATGCCAAAGCAAAGCATTATTTGGTACAGTACGTTACGATCAATACTGTCGTATGCTTGCTTGAAGTCAACGAACATTTGGTGTACGTCTATGTTGAACTCCCAGCATTTTTCGAGTACCTGCTTGACTGTGAACAATTGGTCTGTTGTTGATCTCCCTGACCTAAAACCACCTTGATACTCCCCAATAATACTGTTGGCGTATGATCCGATTTTATTTTCTAAGATTTTAGAAAATATTTTGTACGCCGTATAAAGTAGTGATATGCCTCTATAATTTTCGCACTGTAGCTTGTCACCTTTTTTGTGGATAGGGAATATAATTGATTGGCTCCACTCTTTCGGCATATGTTCTTGTTGCCAAATGTACTGGATGACTTTGTGAATAGCTTGATGAACACTACTGCCACCATATTTGATGAGCTCCACTGGAATCTCATCAATGGCCGTCGCTTTATTATTCTTTTGGGCTTTGATGGCGGAACAAACTTCATTCAGAGTTAGTGGGGCCAATGGAAGCTCTCCGCAAACATCTATAGACTCCGATGTTCTGGAGCTGTGCGGAGGATTAAGGAGGTTCTTGAAATATGATGCCCATCTTTCCTTAATCTTGATTTCATCAGCGATTATATTGCCGCTGTCATCACGACAGAGCATGGTTTTGGGCTGATAACCCCGTTTCAGGCTTTTCACTACTTTACATGCTTGCCTTGTGTTATTGCTCGCTAAACTTACATCTATACTTCTCAATTGGTCATCATAGTATTTTCTTTTCTTAATCCTAATTATCTTATTCGCTACTCTTCTGAGATTTTCGTAGTGTTCTCTCTTCGTCCTGGTTTTCCTACCTACGTATTATTTGTACGCCTGATTCTTATTATCTAACGCATTCTGGCACTCATCATCGAACCAATCATTCCTCTTGCGCCGGGCTTGATGTACAATCGTCTGTTCTGCCACTATTAATAACATCATGATGAATAAACGCATGCATTGTACTCGAAAGCACTAGAATCGACCAAGCATGATCAATATTTAAAAGTGACGTCACTGCGGCCATTAAAATTCCTCGAATATTCCAGGTAGTTCGCCAATATTCGAGAAATGGATTGAATGACTAGAAACCCTATATTAAGCCGAACTGAATGAATGCGGAGGAATAGCAAAACGGCGATAGTAAAACTGCGATAGAGTGGAGCGTGAAGTAAAGGCGATATCGATTGATAGAGTGGAGTGATTTTCGTGATACAGAGAGTTGAAATAAAAATTGATAGACAAGCGAAAAGTGAAATTGTAAAGTAATGAAATTAACTCTTTTTACTTAATTTAAAGACAGTGCGTTTTCACTTTACGGAACATTAAAATTATTGGCCGCGAATCATAACACGCGACAGTGGTGTCGAGATTAAAATTTTGAAAGTGAAAACTTATAATCATTTTTTTTTTAATGCACAACAGTGAAATGTAACGTGAAAACTGGGGGGGAAAAAATAAAAGCCGAAATAATAAAAATACCACGAAGCTAACATTTCAAAACTAATGAATTTACCATGTCAGGGCTTAAGGGAGAAGCAGAAACACCAAAATCAAAGGAACCAGAAGATGCACTGATGCAAATGTTGAGGATGATGCAGCAAGAGCAGCGACAACAGTCTTCCAGTTTAATTGCAAAGCTAAATGAACTATCAGCGAGACTAACTGCGAAGCTAGATAAACAATCAGCGAAGCTAAATGAAACGTCATCCAGTCTAACTGCCAAGCAAGCTGAACAATCAGCGAAGCTGGACCAACAAGCGCTCGAAATCAAGGAAGTGCAAAAACAGTCAACCGCAATAAAAGCGGAGCTCGGTAGTCTGAACGAACAAATTAAATGCGTCGAGGAAAAGGTTTACCAGATCGAGGAGAGAATCAACCATGAGATGGAAAAAATGAAAAAGGAATTGAAAGCAGCGAAGGCAGTAGTAACCACCTCATCAGCCCCGCAGCGCAAAGCTCATCCAGAAATGTGAAAGCACCAATATTCGACGAGCAAACGGTCCGGAGTATATATAAAACACAGTTTGAAGCCGCCGCTAGGACAAATCACTGGAATTAGCAGGCACGAGCAACTGTATTAATTCTTGCTCTAAGAGGCCCAGCTGCCGAGCTTTTGCAGACTATCCCCGTTGAGTTACACTCAAACCCGGCTGCTATATTGAATGCGCCCGACAAGCGTTATGGAGGCGATCATCTGAAGCAGATTTATCGGGCGCAGCTACGGCATCGGATGCAGAAGTCTGGCGAAACATTACAGCAGCTAGCCCAAGACATTGAGTGACTGGCACTTTTGGCTTATCCAGCGTACGACCCAGAACATCGAGATGACGCAGCAACAGAAGTATTCATCAACGCCTTAGAAGACTAGGAATTGCAACAAGCTGTGCGTTTAGCTCAAAAGCAAACAGTCAAGGATGCATTGGCTTATAGCCTGAAATTTGAGGCAGTGAAAAATGTGACTCGTACCACTGCCCGGGTTCGCAAGGTAGTGGCAGACGAGTGCAGGTGTGAGCGCGTGGAAATTAATTGAGAGCCACAGGCAAATGGTGCGCCTAGATGCTGGAATTGCGGTGAGAAGGGGCACCTGCAAGGAGATTGCAAAAAGCTAAGAAAACCGAGCTATTGTCCTGCGTGGAGGAGATCCAGACCGAGTCAGGAGCCCAGAATGGAAGCCCTTCAAACTGACGGGATTAACTTCGCGGGGCAAAGGTTGGCTAGGAGGAGCGACGTCCCCCAGCACTACCATCAACGTGTCAAGACTACATCGTGGAGAAGCGGACTTATGCATTCCGGGTCAAGTTGACGGAGAACATTGCACCATAACAATCGACACTGGTGCAACCCGATCGATTATCCGATCAGACCTAGTAAGGCAACAACTACTTCACAAGGGCAGAATTTACTCACTACGGACAGCTACGGGAGAAACTGTAGCTGTCCATGGAGAGGTTAACCTCTGGTCGCGAACATTGTGGATGACTGCATTCTCGGAATGGATTTTCTGCGACCACATGGAATCACGTTGGATTTGGGCAAACGGGTATTGAAATAGCAGAATGTCGAAGTATTGATGGAGAATCCTAGCGTCCAAATTCCCAAGATGGATGTGGTAGTATGTACCGACACTGACGTACCGATATCTTCCCAGAGCATTGTATGGGCCAAGCTTGATGATGATTCTAGAGACCACCGGTCTTATCTGATAGAGTCAACGAAGACATCGGCATTGCGCAGTTTGATTGTAGGAGAAAGCCTTGTAAGATCTATAAGGAATGGATACGTGCCGGTTAGAGTCCTTAACACCGTAGACTCAACCACGAGCATCCACCGATCTTATCTGATAGAGCCAACGAAGACGTCCGCATTGCGCAGTTTGATTGTAGGACGAAGCCATGTAAGATCTATAAGGAACGGATACGTGCCCGTTAGAGTCTTTAACACCGCAGACACAACCACGAGCATCAAAGCGGGAGAAGCCATCGGCAGCTGCCAGCCTGTTTCCACCATCACCTCTTTGGAAGCCAGTCACGACCATCGTTGGAAAAGGAGGCAAGACGCAGACAAAGCCCGGGAATCCGGGCTTATATATATATATATATATATATATATATATATATATATATATATATATATATATATATATATATATATATATATATATATATATATATATATATATTTACATATATATATATATATATATATATATATATATATATATATGTATATATATAATATATATATATATATATATATATATATATATATATATATATATGTATATACGTGTATGTATATATGTATGTATATATGTATATATATATATATATATATATATATATATATATATATATATATATATATATATATATATATATATATATATATATATATCGAAGTTTTGATGGAGGATCCCAGCGTCCAAACTTACAAGATGAATGTAGTAGTATGTACCGACACTGATGTACCGAATTCTTCCGAGAGCATTGTATGGGCCAAGCTTGATGGTGATTCTGGAGACTACCGATCTTATCTGATAGAGCCAACGAAGACGTCCGCCTTGTAAGATCTATAAGGAACGGATACGTGCCGGTTAGAGTCCTCAACACCGCAGACTCAACCACGAGCATCAAAGCGGGAGAAGTCATCGGCCGCTGCCAGCCTGTTTCCACCATCACCTCTTTGGAAGCCACTCACGAGCATCATGGGAAAAGGAGGTAAGACGCAGACAAAGCCCGGGAATCCACGTCTGCAATATTGAAGCAGGTCAAATTGCCAGTGCAGCTATTCAAGCGAGCCTCTGATCTGGTCACCAAGTACAGTGACATCTTCTCAACAAGCCCGGATGACCAAGGCCGAACGAGTATGGTAACACACGTCATAAATACACAGGGAGCCAAGCCAATTCGACAAGCACCGAGACGTCTTTCTATAGCCAAACAAGGAGAAGTGAGCGCGCTGATCTCGGACATGGAAAAACAAGGCATTATCGAACCTTCTGTCAGTCCATGGGCCGCGCCAGTAGTTCTAGTGCAGAAAAAGGATGGTAGCACTCGTTTTTGTGTCGACTATAGGCAGCTTAACGACGTCACTAAGAAAGATAGTTACCCGCTTCCACGCATCGATGACATCATGGGCACTTTGGCCGACGCGAAATGGTTTGCTACACTCGATCTCAAGAGTGGCTACTGGCAGGTAGAAATCGACAAGAGAACGCATTTTCAGTTGGGATCGGATTGTGGCAATTTGTGGTGATGCCGTTTGGGCTTTGCAATGCTCCAGCCACTTTCGAACGCCTGATGGAATACGTGCTACGAGGCCTAACGTGGAAAACCTGCTTGGTGTACCTAGATGACATCATCGTCATCGGGAGAACGTTCGAAGAGCATGTGCGGAACTTAGAAGAGGTTTTCTCTCGATTGCGACTGGCGAATTTGAAACTTAGTCCCGACAAGTGTACCCTTTTCGCAGCTGAAGTAAAATACCTGGGACACATCGTATCAGCAGAAGAGGTCAAAACAGACCCTGAGAAAATTGAAGCCGTGAAAAGCTGGCCAACACCAAACAACAAGCGTCAACTACGAAGTTTTCTGGGTCTGGCAACCTACTATCGAAGATTCGTTAAAGACTTTGCGAAAATAGCTAAGTGTCTCCATCAGCTAACCGAGAAAAATCGTCCGTATATCTGGAATGAACAATGCCAGGTAGCCTTTGAGACTTTGAAGGAGAAGCTGTGTGAATCACCCGTGCTGGCATATCCAAAACCCGGAAAAATGTTTATAGTTGAAACCGATGCGAGCAACGGCGGTATTGGAGCTATACTCTCCCAGCAGATCGATGGCGAAGAAAGAGTCCTCTCGTATTACAGTCGAGTTCTTTCAAAAAGTGAGAGGACCTACTGCGTGACCAGGAAGGAGCTATTGGCTATAATAGAGGCCACCAAGCAGTTAAACATGTACGTATATGGCCAGAAATTCGTTCTTCGAACAGACCATGCATCACTGAGATGGCTTCTCAACTTCAAAAACCCCGAGGGACAAGTTGTGAGATGGATTGAAAGATTGCAGTCATACGACTACGAAATTGTTCATCGGAAGGACGGAGTTCATGGAAATGCTGACGCCCTATCTCGTCGTCCATGTCCAGCTGATTGTAAGCATTGCCGACGGATCGATGAAAAGGAGCCGCCCGTTGATCTGCGATTGATAACGGCCGAATTCGATGAAGGTTGGTCATCGGAGGAGATTCGAAATGCCCAGTTAACCGATGAAGACATCGGGTCATTGCTCGTATGGAAGGAGACAACTGGGCGACCTAAGTGGAAAGACGTTTCGATGCACGGCGCCACCCTGAAAAGCTATTGGGCACAATGGAGCTCCCTCCAGGTGGAGGATGGCGTACTCAAGCGGAAATGGGAAACGGCGGATGGCAGCTCTTATAGGATGCAAACTTTACTTCCCAAAAGCCGTATCCACGATGTGGTTAAGGAGATGCACGAAGGATCCGTGGGAGGCCACCTTGGTGTTAACAAGACCTTAGCGAAATTGCGGGAAAGATTTTACTGCCTCCACGCTCGAGAAGACGTAGAGGACTGGTGCCGTAGATGCACAATTTGCGCTTCCGTCAAAGGTCCAAAGCGACGACTGAGGGGACAAACGCAAACCTACAACGTGGGTGTACCGTTTGAAAGGATTGCTGTTGACATCGCTGGACCTTTTCCTGAATCCGAATGGGGAAATCGATACACGCTGGTTGTGGCCGATTATTTCAGCAAGTGGCCCGAGGTCTACCCCATTCCCAACCAGGAAGCAACTACTGTGGCCGAAGAGCTAGTGTTAAATTGGGTCAGTAGGTACGGCGTACCTTGTGAACTACATTCGGATCAAGGCCGAAACTTTGAGTCACTGGTTCTTGGCGAAATGTGTGAACTACTGGGAATACGGAAAACGAGGCCAAACCACTGCATCCCCAATCCGATGGAATGGTCGAACGTTTCAACGGCACGCTCAATAAACACCTCGCCAAGATGGTTGACGAGAACCAAAAGGACTGGGGCCGACATATCCCACTATTTTTGATGGCGTACAGAGCTGCTAAACATGCATCGACGGGCCAAGCCCCAGCCAAAGTCATTTTTGGAAAGACTATTCGTCTGCCAGCTGATATAAAGTTCGGAACACCCCCTGAGAAACCCCAAACAATCTCGGAGTACGCAAGTGAGCTAAGACAACGGTTGAACCAGATACATCGGACAGTGCGAAAACACCTCGAATCGGCTACTGACCGCATGAAGACCAGGTATGATCTGAAGGCAAATTCTACTGGCTTCCAGCAAGATGACTTGGTCTGGCTATATAACCCACAGCGACGGAAGGGTAGGTCTCCAAACTTGCAGCATAATTCGGAGGGACCACACAGATTTACAAAGCGAATCAACGACGTCGTATACTGCATACAGGAACACCGTAAGCCAAGAGCCAAAATGAAAATCGTGCACCTGGACCGTCTTGCCCCATATTACCTCCAGGGAGAATTGACTACAACTGGCGACACATCTTTTCGGGGCGAAAAGAACTAAGGTGGGGGCAGTGTTACATGCACGAATAATCTTGCGAGTTACTGTCGCAATTATTTTCACAATCGTTAAGAAGATCATGATCAACAAAATGAACGTACTCGAAAACACATTAATCATGATCAACAAAACGAACGTACTCGAAAACCCACCAAGCATCAACATCTGAAAGTGAGACACTGCTCCATTCATTACGCTGCTCGAATGTTCCCGCTGAATCGCCAATGTACGATAACTGGGTTGAATGACTAGAGACCCTATATAAAGGCGAGCTGAATGAATGGGGGGATTCATTAGAACCGCGATAGTCAAAAAACTGCGAAAGTGTGAAGCGAATAGAAAAGCGATATTGTTCGAGTAATAGAAAAGTGATTTTCGTTGATTGTGAAGTGATTTTAGAAGACAATTGCGAGAGAAATTTATGGACAAGTGGAAGTTAGACTTTTAATAGTGAAAATTAAAATTGTGAAATAGTTAAATAAGTGATTGTGCATTTTTTAAGTAATTAAATAGACTCTTTTAATTTAATTTAAAAGACATTGCGTTTTCACTTTCTCGGTACATTAAAATTATTGGCCGCAAACCAAAACACGCGACAATATATATATATATATATATATATATATATATATATATATATATATATATATATACATATATATATATATATATATATACATATATATATATACATATATATATATATATATATATATATATATATATATATATATATATATATATATATATACGTATATATATATACATACATATCCATTTATATATATATACATATATATATATATATATATATATATACATATATATATATATATATATATATATATATATATATATATAGTATATATATATACGTACATACACACACACATATATATATATATATATATATATATATATATATATACATATGCATACATATGCATATATATATATATATATATATATATATATATATATATATATATATATATATATATATAGATATATATATATATATATATATATATCTATATACATACATATGCATATATATATATATATATATATATATATATATATATATATATATATATATATAGTAGTCTGTGTGGTCTAGTGGTTAGAGCATGAACGCATAAGCCGAAGGTTCCAGGTTCAAATCCCGTTGGGAGCAACGTGATTTAGTTCAGGGGATTTTTCGGACAGACTATGGGTGTTCACTCAGTGGTGATATGTACTGATTGAATCAGATCATATCATAGCTGAGCAGGCACCCGGGAGCATGGTACTGACCAAACCAACTTCCGAACAAATCAATACGGTCATGAAAATGAGATGCTCTAACTATCTCTAAGCGAAGGCCCGAGAGGGGCTGTAGTGCTACAAAGAAGAAGATATATATATATATATATATATATATATATATATATATATATATATATATATATAAAGTATATAAAAGTCGCTGTCGGACTATCAGCTCACACAACTTTGAATTGAAAAATTAGGTAATAATCACATGGTTGAGCGTGATATTGACCATATCCCCTCGAATCCCGTTACGCTCATGGAATGGGCTCATAGATTTAGAGAGTACTGGATCCGAAACCAGTCGCGAGAGCCGAAGCAATTAGCAACCTTGTAGTGAATTTAGAGAGTTTCATAAGTCCGTGAAGGACTGCAGCGATGTTCTGCTGCCTCGGCAGAGGAAGGTGTCGGTTTCTGCCGAGAATGCCCTCGTCTGGAGACGCGTGAATGCGCTGGCAGGCTAGCATTGCGGTGTCGTGGGGCGGGTTCGTTTCCCCAGCACGAGGACCCACTACAAAAAAATTTCGCATTCACGAATTGCTTTCAGATCAAAAAGGCGACTGAAGTCGCAAAAACTGTAGATAACCTCACCGAAGGAGATGTACTTGTTACAAGAACAAGTGAAACCTGAGAAGAAAGGCGAACTTGGGGTGACCTCGTCGTTACCCAACGAAGTTCATGGCCCACAAATGAAAGAGGGGCAACCGGGTGGTGGTGGAGCCCCTTCGTACCCACCCAACCGGAATAAATCCATTGATAACTTGTTGAAGTGGCCAGGTATTCCTCTTCTGAGTGGAAAACTCATACAACTTGAATTGTATGAACCTTCCCATCAGAAGGGGAGTACCCCGGTGACCAATTTATGTCATAGAATTATACAATTGGATTGCATAAATCTATGCCATAAAAAGGCACTCTGTTTGGGCCACTCAACCCATTACGTCACCTGAAACAGAGAAAGGAATTAGTAAGTACCCGGTGGCTGGCTCATGGTTTTGGGGGGCAGCCTGCCACCGTACCGGGTCCTATACCCGGTTAGAATTGGAGGGAAAGGAAAGACCAATTTTCGTTACTTTACACCAACATTATTATTTCAACAAAAATTTCAATTAACATCATTCGACAATTTCAAATTCTTCTTTACGTTACGTTAATATTTCAGTGTTTATCAGAATTTAGATAAGTAATGGAGTCATTCTCTTGTATAAGATCAATTAACTTTAACGAAAACTACCTCTAACTTTTGGGTGAACAAATTTCACACGCAATATTAAAAAATATATATATAGATATTAAAAGGGTAACAAAAAAGACACTTACCCGCAGGGTTCCTCGAGCGCTCGATGACACATGCAGGGGGGGTCCACTGAAATTATCATTAAGGCTCTCTAATTCAAAAGTTATCTAAGTTGTTTTCACAAAAAAACTACAAAAAAAAAAAGAAAGAAACAATATCCTCCTTTCTCTCGGACACGCCGGGTTAATATCAAATCCGCTTCAAAACCCGTAACTCAACTCTCAGCCCCTTATCGTTTATTCGGATCAGATGAACAAAGCCGATGACCATCGAGTAACTTGTTCCACTAGTAATTACCGCTGTTGTAGCGGAAGGATGTAGTTTTGACAGTTCCGTTCTATAGAACCTGGCGGTTAGCGTTTGACGAGCGCACTGCGATTCATATAAGCATTACTGAAATTGGGGAATAAATTCCGTATACCAACCATGGGATTCGGTTCCCCGCGGTGTCATCATTTTTCAAAACTTCCCTAAAGGTATTGCGAATTTCCCGCAAACATTGAGCAGGCGGGGAAGGGAAACGTTTAACTTTGAGTTAAGATAGATATCAACCGCAGTGGCACACTGTTATATTCACTGTCACAAGAAATCTCGATGACAACGGTCAACACTTGTTTTATTTAGAAACATTCAAAATTGAACTCCAATCAGACCGCAATCAAATTTCATATCACTCGGATAGAAGTCACAAAAAAAAGATCTTGCACTTCAGATTTCATTCTTAAAACATTTTTGTTTTATTCCAATCACCAGTCTTGCACTCGGGCCGTTATTCAGAATAATTTCCACGTCGCTTGCCAATATCTCATTCCGCAAAACATTTACAACGAACATTCAAGCACTTCCTTTTCTTTATTTTCTTTTCTTTTTCTTATTTCCCGGCGAAGCGTGACATATGGTCGCGTTATATAACGTTTTTCCGCACAGAAATATACTTTTCCCCCCACCTTGGTCACTCGGAAACACACATCCCGTTTCAATTCAAGTTTGCACATTAGATTACGTTAGCACTTCCGTTACTTATAGTTTGGTAGTGCACTCACGAAGCACGGAAAAAGGGAAATATCGTCGATTTTTACTCGAGCCACGACTCAATTCTGACCTTTTCACTACTACCCTTTTTTTGACCGTCGACTCGCACCTAATTTTCGCTAAACAAAATTGAATTTTCCCGTATCGCGCGGACCTCGTGTCACCAGCTCTCATTCCCAAAAACCCAAAAAACTTTTCTTCCATTCGCGTCCGACGTGACCCCCGTCAAAGTCAATCGCAGACTCTCGAGGAACCCTGCGGGTGTGTCTTTTTTGTTACCCTTTTAATATCTATATATATATTTTTTAATATTGCGTGTGAAATTTGTTCACCCAAAAGTTAGAGGTAGTTTTCGTTAAAGTTAATTGATCTTATACAAGAGAATGACTCCATTACTTATCTAAATTCTGATAAACACTGAAATATTAACGTAACGTAAAGAAGAATTTGAAATTTTCGAATGATGTTAATTGAAATTTTTGTTGAAATAATAATGTTGGTGTAAAGTAACGAAAATTGGTCTTTCCTTTCCCTCCAATTCTAACCGGGTATAGGACCCGGTACGGTGGCAGGCTGCCCCCCAAAACCATGAGCCAGCCACCGGGTACTTACTAATTCCTTTCTCTGTTTCAGGTGACGTAATGGGTTGAGTGGCCCAAACAGAGTGCCTTTTTATGGCATAGATTTATGCAATCCAATTGTATAATTCTATGACATAAATTGGTCACCGGGGTACTCCCCTTCTGATGGGAAGGTTCATACAATTCAAGTTGTATGAGTTTTCCACTCAGAAGAGGAATACCTGGCCACTTCAACAAGTTATCAATGGATTTATTCCGGTTGGGTGGGTACGAAGGGGCTCCACCACCACCCGGTTGCCCCTCTTTCATTTGTGGGCCATGAACTTCGTTGGGTAACGACGAGGTCACCCCAAGTTCGCCTTTCTTCTCAGGTTTCACTTGTTCTTGTAACAAGTACATCTCCTTCGGTGAGGTTATCTACAGTTTTTGCGACTTCAGTCGCCTTTTTGATCTGAAAGCAATTCGTGAATGCGAAATTTTTTTGTAGTGGGTCCTCGTGCTGGGGAAACGAACCCGCCCCACGACACCGCAATGCTAGCCTGCCAGCGCATTCACGCGTCTCCAGACGAGGGCATTCTCGGCAGAAACCGACACCTTCCTCTGCCGAGGCAGCAGAACATCGCTGCAGTCCTTCACGGACTTATGAAACTCTCTAAATTCACTACAAATGGCGCCCAACGTGGGGCCCGAAATGCCCGGCTGTATCATCAGTCGTGAGCACGAGACAGTCCATCGTCTCTAGGTGTCCCCACTAGGTGTTAGAATTATTGGCGGGTAGATAACTCCCGAGGGTAATTACACTGATCTTGCCCCAGCAAATAGTAACTTTCGAACTTGTGTTGTCCTTGGACATCAATATCGTTTGGTCCTGCTTTTGAATTATACTTTGGTGGTTTACCACCATTGTATAACTAGAAGGCCAAATGATATTAGAGTCCCTTTTTGTGTTCGGAGGTTATTATCCCAACAACTTTTTGCGGAGGATTCTAGTCCGCTCCCCAAACCAGCGGTGCCTAGGTGTCTTAAACTACATGGATCTTGATTTCATGTGATTGGCTGATTAGCTAATCCATGACTATCCATGACAAGACACGCGCTGCTTGTGGATTAGAATCCAACCCTGGGCTAACAAGTTGTGACTTGAGAAATTAGCTAATGAGGTATCACTTCTGAACCCTGATTTTCATGGTGCCACAAGAGAGTGTCCCTGAAACGCTTTAAAAGGATTGTGCCATTGGTGTCCATACTTGGGAGGAAGGACGGAAAGGAAAGACCGAGTATTTTTTGATAACGTAAATTTTAATAAGTAATTAAACCTTTTCTTGCATACCTTTTGTTTTTTTTTGAGGAGTTGTTATAGTTCGCCACTTTTGGCCACTTGTGATTGTTTTGTCTTGGTAATAATCAAATTTATTTCTATTTCTATTATTTTATGCAGTATTTATTAGAGCCCAAATTTTAGCTTTCTCTACCATGGATTTTCTAAACACATGTAGACTCTGCCTACAGAGCAGCGAAGAAATGTATGCGCTGGGTGATAGTTTGGTCGACGAAGTGAGGAGGATTGCTATTGTCGACTTCCTGAAGGAGTCCCTCAACATCAACATCACATTGGAAGATGGCTCACCAGACCACATCTGTGGTGAGTGTTACACGGAAGTGGAACGTATATACTCCTTCATACGTCGCTGTAAGCAAACCGAGTCAACACTACAACGACTTCAATCGGCACGACGATCTCGAGAACCAGTTATCAACCAGCGGAACAAGATTCGAAGAGCAGACTACCATCCGTCTGAGGATCCGGATCCACCGTCTCGATACCAGCCTTGGAACGCCTGGGATCTTCCGCCACGACTCAACCAAATACCACTACCAACTCTAGGTCCAGTGGCCCCGCAGGAGCAACACTATATGCTGAAGCCGAAGCATATTCCCAGCATCGTCCAGGGGTGGAATCTACATTTTAGCGGGGAGCCAAACGACCTGAACGTGGAAGTCTTCATTGGTCGCGTGGAGTCCTTAGTCGGAGAGATGTTGGCCGGCGACTACACGGTGCTGGCAGGATATTTACCGATGCTGTTCAGGGGAGCAGCACTCGAGACGTACTGGCGGATTCACTCGGCCCCACCATCAATACGCTGGACACGGCTGAAGGAGGTACTCCGCATGGAATACTCGACGGTCAACATGGATGAGAGTGTCCTGGACAAGATCCATGCCAGATGGCAACGTCCGGACGAGCCCTTTCATCAATATTGAGCCGATATCCTTCGGTTGAATGACCAGCTGTCAGAGCCTATGTCTTCCACTCAACTGCTGCGGGTGTTGAAACGGAATCTAAAGCCGGAACTTCGTTGCCATGTTGTAAACTCGGACCCGCAGAACATGGAAGCACTACTGAGGTTCGTGAGTCGATTGGAGAGGCTTGAAGAAGACCTCCAAGAACGGCCTTACCTACATGCGAGGACGGATCCGCGACGTGAAATTACCGAAGTGGCACTAAATTGCAACAACCCAGATCGGGAAGAAAACACGGAGTCAAACACCTGTGTTCCGGACTACCCAGATGATGCCACACCAAAAAACGGACGAACGAGTACCCTACCACCTCAGCGGTACTCGAAGCCCCCGCAGTAGCTCCTCAGCCAGCTGCTCACCCCTACAAACCTGACGTTAACCCACCAGCCATGACCACTACGACTGCGGATGTTCACTCTCTTCCGGAGACCTCGTTAACGACAATCTTGAAGCGACCATCGCAGTCACTGCCAGAAGAACCCCGGCAGCCTCAATTACGCACTCTAAAACCTTATCATGTGCGACTGCAGGAATATCGGGTGGCTCGAGAGCGAATATTTGCTTCCGAAGTAGTCACTTCCCGCCCGCGCACGACAAAATGGTCAACCCGTCGTTGGCGGAATTTCCGCAAGAGAGTGCGCATCTGCCGTCAAACCCTAAACTCTTGTAACATCTCGGAGGTTGCTGAGAATGAGATCAGACCTTATCATCCAATTAAAGTGTTGGGCGAGACCGTGTTTGCATTGATCGACACGGGTGCCAGTATCAGTTGTCTTGCCTCGAGCTTTGGCTCGAAGGTGCTCCAAGACTATCCGAATTTGATCAAATCCTGGCGCACTGAAATCAGTACAGCTGATGGTACCAAACACCCTATCCGAGGTAAACTAACCACACCCGTGACGTTCAGGGGTCAGACGAAAGATATTACTTTTTACATTATTCCGTCTTTGACTCAGAATGTGTACCTTGGCGTCGATTTCGTCCTTCGCTTTGGACTGGGCTCCGATTTATTCACAGATTTGTCTTTAAAAACCAGAAATGTCAACGAAATCACTTCTACTCCCGATAGGCATGACCTGACGCCTAACCAACGACAACGCCTGGAAGCATCCATCGCTGCTTTCCCATCTTACGCTACCCAAGGTCTTGGCCGCACCACCCTAGTCTCACACGCCATCGATGTTGGCGATAGTAAACCGATTAAACAGAGACACTACGCCATCCCACCGGCCATGGAGAAATTGGTGTATGCGGAGCTAGATAGGATGCTCGAATTGGGGGTCATAGAGGAGTCCCAAAGTGCCTGGTCATCACCGGTAACCTTGGTGGTGAAGCCAGGTAAAGTCCGCCTCTGTCTTGATGCCCGTAAGGTAAACGCGGTTACCATCAAGGACGCGTACCCTCTTCCACTCAACGATGGGATACTAGGGAGACTGCCGAAAGCCAATTATATCACCAGTTTTGACCTAAAAGACGCCTTCTGGCAAATTCCACTCGATGAGGGCTCGAGGGACAAGACCGCCTTCACAGTGCCTGGACGACCATTATATCAGTTCGTCACAATGCCCTTTGGCCTGTGTAACGCGCCGCAAACGATGACTCGGTTGATGGACAAGGTCATCCCACCTCACCTGAAACACCAAGTGTTCGTGTACCTTGATGATCTGTTACTCATCACGGAAACGTTCGATCAACACCTCCTTCTTCTACAAGAAGTAGCCCTGCACATCAGTAAGGCGGGACTCACCATCAACGTACAGAAAAGTAAGTTTGTCATGAAAGAACTCCGATACCTAGGACATGTCATAGGACATGGCACTATCAAAACGGATCCGGACAAAACTCGTGCGATTGATGAGTTCCCCTTACCAAAAACTGTGAAGCAGCTACGACGTTTCCTTGGTGTGTGCGGTTGGTACCGAAGGTTTGTTCGGAATTATGCAACAGTTTCAGCGCCTCTGTCAGACATGTTGCGGAAAGGGAAGTTCGTTTGGACCGAACTCAGCCGAAAGGCATTTGAAGAGCTTAAACAAACCCTCACATCAGCTCCTGTCTTGCACAGCCCCGACTTCACGAAGCCCTTCTCCATTCATTGTGACGCAAGTCAACATGGAGTAGGAGCCGTGCTGGTGCAATTGACCGACGAAGGAGAGGAAGCTCCCATCGCCTTCATGTCTAATAAGATGAATTCGGCCCAAAGAAACTATACTGTTTCCGAGCAAGAATGTTTGGCAGCGGTAATGGCTGTGAAGAAATTCCGAGCTTATATCGAGGGCCACCAATTCGAGATCATCACGGACCACGCGTCACTACAATGGTTGATGAACCAGGCAGATTTAAATGGACGCCTAGCCAGATGGGCTCTTAAACTGCAAGGGTTCAAGTTTTCCATCAAACATCGGAAAGGGACCCAGAACATCGTACCCGACACTCTCTCACGGATGTTTTCCCCAGAGGGAGCCGAATTGACAATAACTGACGAGGACCCCATCGAAATAGATTTGGACAGCCCACATTTCGAATCAGACAGCTACAAAGAGTTGAGGCAAACCATAGCGACCCAACAATCACAGCTGCCTGATTTGAAGGTAATAGACGGCTACGTGTATAGACGAAATGAATACGCCACTGGTGATCCATGGCAGGAAGAAGAGTCTTGGAAACTCTGGGTACCGGAGGAAATGACACAACATCTGATCCTCCGCGCACATGACCATCCTTTAAGTGCCCACGGAGGTTACGGTCGGACGTTACGGCGACTCAAGAAATACTTCTTTTGGCCTAAAATGGCATCTCAGGTCAAAGACTACGTGAGCGCCTGTGAGACCTGTAAAGGCACCAAAGCGCCAAACCAGCCTCTTCGACCTCCTATGGGTCAACTCAACGTCCCAGAACGCGTATTCCAACGTCTATACATCGATCTACTCGGTCCATATCCTCGGTCTTCCATGGGACACATCGGAGCTATAGTCGTTCTAGATCAGCTCTCAAAGTTCCCAATGGTGGAACCTATCCGTAAATTCACAACTCCATCGATCGTGAAATTCTTAGAGAACCGGGTATTCCATGTGTTCGGTGTTCCAGAGAGCGTGTACTCAGACAATGGAGTACAGTTCCGGTCCCGGCAGTTTAAGGGCCTACTTGAGCAGTATGGCGTTGAACACCAACTGACGCCCATATACTCTCCTCAGTCCAACGCATCAGAACGGTTGAACCGCACCCTATTGGCCGCGATCCGTTCTTACGTCCACCCATCTCAAAAGGATTGGGATCGGCGATTGTCTGCCATCACATGCGCCCTGCGATCCTCGTATCATTCCGTCACCGGTGTCGCCCCTTACTTTGCCGCCTTTGGACAGCACATGATTTGCCACGGTAAATCATACCGGCTGTTACGGCAATTAAAGTGTTTGGGAGACCCCGTCGTTGCGCTGGAGCCCCACGAACGTTTAGGAGACCTCCGCCAACAAATCGGACGGAAGATTAAGGTCGCGGGACGTGCAAATGAAGCGCAGTACAAACTCCGGTCACGATCTGCTAATTTCAAAGAAGGAGATGAAGTGTTCCGGCGAAATTTCCGCCAAAGTGACGCCGCGGGGCATTACAACGCCAAGCTGGACAGGCGATTCTTGAAAAGCCGCATAAAACAGGTAATGGGACCTAACCGTTACCTGATAACGGATCCATCGGGAAAAGAAGTAGGGATATACCACGCAAAAGACCTGCGCCGATAGATAATTAGGCACGTCCGTCCGTATATATTTTCAAAAAACGCGCAAGGTTGTATACTTCCGGCCAAACAAAACATAAGTCAGTCTGTCCGTCTGTCAACTGTGTTTTTCTTTTAGTGTTCGTCATCTCTAGTCCCGACGCCGAAGCCAACCCATGATACACAGAAAGATCCTTCAGCTCCTTTTTCGCAATCCGCATCGCCTTGGGATCGCGAGAAAATTAGCTGCCCTGTAATAATCGAGGAGCTATGGCTCTAAAAGCAGCACTGCCACAGGCACACAGCACAAACTCAATTTAACAATGAGTAACCGTTCAGTCACCTTCCCCATCGCAACCCTCGTTTTTTTTTCACATGAAAAATAAGTCAAGAAAATTTCTTTTGTGCTCAATACCCGGGAAACAAAATTCTAAAACTGTTTAAAATTTTAATGTGTAGTGATTTTATTACAATATCTTTTGAATATAATTTATAGAATTGCCGTGTAACGCGGTATACGAATGCGAAATTTTTTTGTAGTGGGTTCTCGTGCTGGGGAAACGAACCCGCCCCAAGACACCGCAATGCTAGCCTGCCAGCGCATTCACGCGTCTCCAGACGAGGGCATTCTCGGCAGAAACCGACACCTTCCTCTGCCGAGGCAGCAGAACATCGCTGCAGTCCTTCACGGACTTATGAAACTCTCTAAATTCACTACAAATTGTTGGTGTAAAGTAACGAAAATTGGTCTTTCCTTTCCCTCCAATTCTAACCGGGTATAGGACCCGGTACGGTGGCAGGCTGCCCCCCAAAACCATGAGCCAGCCACCGGGTACTTACTAATTCCTTTCTCTGTTTCAGGTGACGTAATGGGTTGAGTGGCCCAAACAGAGTGCCTTTTTATGGCATAGATTTATGCAATCCAATTGTATAATTCTATGACATAAATTGGTCACCGGGGTACTCCCCTTCTGATGGGAAGGTTCATACAATTCAAGTTGTATGAGTTTTCCACTCAGAAGAGGAATACCTGGCCACTTCAACAAGTTATCAATGGATTTATTCCGGTTGGGTGGGTATGAAGGGGCTCCACCACCACCCGGTTGCCCCTCTTTCATTTGTGGGGCATGAACTTCGTTGGGTAACGACGAGGTCACCCCAAGTTCGCCTTTCTTCTCAGGTTTCACTTGTTCTTGTAACAAGTACATCTCCTTCGGTGAGGTTATCTACAGTTTTTGCGACTTCAGTCGCCTTTTTGATCTGAAAGCAATTCGTGAATGCGAAATTTTTTTGTAGTGGGTCCTCGTGCTGGGGAAACGAACCCGCCCCACGACACCGCAATGCTAGCCTGCCAGCGCATTCACGCGTCTCCAGACGAGGGCATTCTCGGCAGAAACCGACACCTTCCTCTGCCGAGGCAGCAGAACATCGCTGCAGTCCTTCACGGACTTATGAAACTCTCTAAATTCATTACAAGGTTGCTAATTGCTTCGGCTCTCGCGACTGGTTTCGGATCCAGTACTCTCTAAATCTATGAGCCCATTCCATGAGCGTAACGGGATTCGAGGGGATATGGTCAATATCACGCTCAACCATGTGATTATTACCTAATTTTTCAATTCAAAGTTGTGTGAGCTGATAGTCCGACAGCGACTTTTATATACTATATATATATATATACTATATATATATATATATATATATATATATATATATATATATCTTCTTCTTTGTAGCACTACAGCCCCTCTCGGGCCTTCGCTTAGAGATAGTTAGAGCATCTCATTTTCATGACCGTATTGATTTGTTCGGAAGTTGGTTTGGTCAGTACCATGCTCCCGGGTGCCTGCTCAGCTATGATATGATCTGATTCAATCAGTACATATCACCACTGAGTGAACACCCATAGTCTGTCCGAAAAATCCCCTGAACTAAATCACGTTGCTCCCAACGGGATTTGAACCTGGAACCTTCGGCTTATGCGTTCATGCTCTAACCACTAGACCACACAGACTACTATATATATATATATATATATATATATATATATATATATATGCATATGTATATAGATATATATATATATATATATATATATATATATATATATATATATATATGCATATGTATGCATATGTATATATATATATATATATATATATGTGTATGTACGTATAAATATATATATATATATATACTATATATATATATATATATATATATATATATATATATATATATATGTATATATATATATATATATATATATATATATGTATATATATATATATATATATATATATATATATATATATATATAGAAGGAGAAGCAGAGGGAACGAGCACACAAATTCTCGTTGCGCGTCCATTTATTTATTTTTCTTTGAATGGAATACCCTAACAATAAATCTCAAACCATGGTTCAGATTTGGACTGTTGTGCGATGGGTAATATATATCAACGAGTATATATATATATATATATATATATATATATATATATATATATATAAATATATATAATCTATGTATATGTATATATATATATATATATATATATATATATATATATATATAAATATATATAATCTATGTATATGTATATATATATATATATATATATATATATATATATATATATATATAAATATATATAATCTATGTATATATATATATATATATATATATATATATATATATATATATATATATATATAATAAATCAGGACAACAGAAAAATAAATTTTCAAATTTTGGATATTTTCCTTCGTCAAGTATTCTTATATTTTATTCACCTGTGGATAATATATATGAGTGCTGTATCATTGAATAATCAATGAGATTATATTAAATTTTAGTGTTGGTAATTTTTATATATGATTTCACAGTGAGTGAAATTTTCAGGAGATGATATCTGACTCACCTCTCGTGCTAGATGTCGCTCTGAAAATGGAAAATCCCTACTTCTGATTCCTTTCCAGTCGGTGACTCGAGGGCTTATCACTCTCACAGATGTGTCATATTTTTATTTTGTTTAAATTATTAATTAAAATGTGTCAACAGAATCACTCTGTTCTACCACTGAGCCCCCTGAGATGTTTGAGTTTGGTTGTCACGAGTAGATTTGGTACTGGTGGAGCTTCTCGTTTGGAGCATGAAGGTAGACAACCTTCGTAAGAGATATGGCGCCGGTTTTGGGCAAGCGATGAAGAACCCCTCGTAAATAAGATTCATTTTCGAAGATTTATACATCTTTTAATTCTCTCCAGTTATTATCATACAACTCTTTAAAAAAGTCCTCAATTCCTTTATTTTCTTTCTTTTGTCTGAACGATATAAGAAGCAATTTATAAATTAAATAATTTTTATTTCAAATATTATATTAATTTCTTGTGCTGTGGTTTTTTATTCCTGGGACTGATGAGCTCTGTTAAGTACTTAAAAATTTTTATTGAATTATATTCAATCGATTTTAACTATCAGAGTTTGTAAATTACTGAAATGAAGTTGGAACTTTGTTCTTGTGTGGCCTGATAATATACAAATTGATATTTGCCATTTCGGATGGAAACCGAAAACGCATTGGAAATTTCTGGTTATTTGAGGATAATGTTTCAATACTTTCTTAAGAAAGGTTAATCGTATTCGGTCTTCTTTGCTGAACCAGCGAATCTTATGTATCACCATGGATCTAAGCCGTTTAACAGGAAATCTTTTCTGTGGAGCTCTTGAGCTTTCGTGTTTAGGTGTAGTATATGATGACTGTATGGATATGGCCTGTGATTGTCTGTTGAGGATTAATTAATATCGATGATATTGTTTTACTCAACGGTTAAATTCTTACTCTCAAACACATTTCACCGACCATATTTTCTTCGGTCCTATTTCGTTTGTCATTGTTAGACGGCTTTGGTACCAGGGATGAGGAAGTTCAAACCTCCGCTTAATTGGTGTATATTTTAACTACATAATTAAAACGGTTTGTTATAAATTTTGTTCTTTTTAATTAAGAATTTCGCATGACGGACCATCAAAAAGACATAAATCGAAACAGATGCCAGATCTTGGTGATGGTAATCGTCTGGATGATCTACAAGATGAAAATCCCGATTTGTATTTTCCGACTGAGGGAACTACATTGGAAAATGCTTCCAACAATGCTTCTAAGATTGAAAAGTTTGCAACTTTTGATGAATCAGGTTTCTCAGTTGAACAATGCTTCTCAGAAACTTGCTTCATCGGAAGACAACACTAGGATTACCTCACGAACAAATTCTGCAGAAAAAATTAAAAAAACGTCTTTTACATCATCCGGTCTCCTGAACAAAAACCATATTAGATCCGATGCCACATCTCAGAATCCTCCGGTGAATGAGTTTTTGTATAGAATTGCGCATCTTCGTCGATAAGAAGGCGTTTATGACTTGTACTGGATAAATAATATTCATCGTTGTTTACCAGAAAGGCCAGTACTTGCTACTGGCAGTGTTACCTGGTCTGATTTTTGTTTGGCAATAGAGTTCCGTTTCGAAAATTTTACAAGCTATGGAAAGAAGAAGGCAAGGTTCTCACGAGAGCATTGACGATTATTTATCAGCTGTTGTAGATTTAAATCTTCAACGTCAAAAACCAATACCTGATCAGAAATTAATCCGAATTTTACTTTCTAACTTGACTCCGTCGATGATGTAACTATTGTTTGCTACAAATCGCCAAACTTTACATGAGCTGAATACCAAGGGTAGAGAAACTGAACTTCTGCTGAGAAGATCTCAAGCTTACTTTAAAACATTATCGTCAAAAATTCATACTTCTCAAGTACAACTTAACTCAGAAGAAGAACAGGTTGAAGATAATTTCGAAGCCATAGTGAATTTGGAATTCAAGTAAGCGCCAGGAATGATTGAGTCACTTGACCCCAATCCTGTTGAGCACGTAGAAGATCCTAAACTTCCTTGTCTTCTGAGGAAAATAATATGTTAGAAGGGGTTAAGAACTCTTTCCCATTTGGTGTGAAATTGGGCTTGGATCGTAGTCCGTTAGAGACACATGTCATTGATGTTGGTGATGCTGCCCCCATTAAGCAGCGACACTATCCGGTTTCTCCAGCCATCCTTAAAATTACGTTTGGAGAACTGGATCGAATGTTATCTATGGATGTGATAGAGGTAAGCGACAGCGCATGGAATTCCCCTGTAGTTTTAATCAGGAAACCTGCCAAAGAAAGACTTTATTTGGATTCTCACACGGCGAATCAAGTTACCATCAAAGGTGCTTATCCTCTTCCTCTCATTGATGAACTACTTAGTCGTCTGTATGATACTAAATAAATTTCTGCCATTGATTTAAAATACGCGTTTTGGCAGATTCCTTTGGAAGAAACATCTCGTGAGAAAACAGCATTCACGGTTCCTGGCCGACTTTTGTTTCACTTTAAAGTGATGCCATTCGGTTTGTGCAACGCTCTTCCTCAATGTAGCGTCTAATTGATAAAGTGATGCGGCCTCTTTTACCACAGGATATAGATAGAATTTCTGTTTACCTAGACGACATACTGGTTACCATACGAGATTTTGAATCGCATTTATTTTTACTCTCTAAAATTGCAGATTGCTTTCGCAATGCTGGCCTGACTATCAATGTGGCTGAAGGTCGTTTTTGAATGAAAAAGGTGAAATTTTTGGGATTCAGTCGAGGATGGTAAGCTGAAAACGGATCCAGCTAAACTCACGGCCTGTAAAGAATTTTCTACCCAACTTCAGTCAAACAAACCCGAAGATTTCTTGGCCATGAAAGGATGGTATATACGGTTTGTTCCAAATTCGATGGCTCTAGCAACTCCAATTTCTGACTGCATCAAGAAAAACCTTAAAGGATTTCAGTGGACTGATGAGGCTGAACAAATTAAAAGAGGGCTCGCTGCCGAGTTACATCATCCTGATTTCACCAAACCTTTTATAAGCCGGTGTGATTTATTTATTTATTGGAATGTCTAGCTGCTGTGAGTTTCGTTCGTATATACAATATACAAATATATATATATATATATATATATATATATATATATATATATATATATATATATATATATATATATATATATATATATATATATGTATACACACATATATATATATATATATATATATATATATATATATATATATATATATATATATATATATGTATACACATATATATATGTATACACACACATATATATATATATATATATATATATATATATATATATATATATATATATATATATATATATATATATTTATATATATATATATATGTATACACACATAAATATATATATATATATATATATATATATATATATATATATATATATATATATATATATATATATATATATATGTATACATACATACACACACACATATATATATATATATATATATATATATATATATATATATATATATATATATATATATATATATATATATATATGTATACATATATAAATAAATATATATATATATATATATATATATATATATATATATATATATATATATATATATATATATATATATATATATATCTATATGTATACATATATATATATATATATATATATATATATATATATATATATATACATATATATATATATATATATATATATATATATATATATATATATATATATATATCTATATGTATACACACACATATATATATATATATATATATATATATATATATATATACATATATATATATATATATATATATATATATATATATATATATATATATATATATATATATATATAGTAGTCTGTGTTGTCTAGTGGTTAGAGCATGAACGCATAAGCCGAAGATTCCAAGTTCAAATCCCGTTGGGAGCAACGTGATTTAGTTGAGGGGACTTTTCGGACAGACTATGAGTGTTCACTCAGTGGTGACATGTACTGATTTAATCAGATCATATCATAGCTGAGCAGCCACACGGGAGCATGGTACTGACCAAACTAACTTCCGAAAAAAATCTATCTCTAAGCGAAGGCCCGAGAGGGGCTGTAGCGCTACGAAGAAGAAGCTGTTCAGGAGCTGCTAAATGACGTCAACGACGATCCAAGTTTGCTTGAAAGGGTCATAACTTGTGATGAAACATGGGTGTACGATTATGATGTCGAAACCAAAGCACAATCGTCCACCTGGAAGCATTCAACGTCACCAAGGGCGAAAAAAGCACGTCAAGTTCAATCAAATGTCAAGGTTTCGCTTACTGTTTTCTTCGATTATAATAGCATAGTGCATCAAAAGTTCTTACCACAAGGTCGTACGGTTAATAAGGAGTATTCTTGAAGTTATGCGACGTTTGCGTGAAGCAATCCGATAAAAACGCCCCGATTTATTCGTGGCTTTTGCACCAAGATAACGCACCTGCTCACTCGTCGTTGCTTGTTCGTAATTTTTTGGCCAAAAACAATACCGTTGTCATGCCCCAACCTCCATATTCACCAGATATGGCTCCGTGTGACTTTTTCCTGTTGAAGAGACCCATAAAAGGTCGGCGTTTTTCCTCGATTCAAGAAATAAAGGCCGAATCGCTGAGAGTGCTCAAGGACATACCAAAAAGTGAATATCAAAAGTGCTTCCAAGATTGGAAAAAACGCTTTGAAGGGGACCACATTGATGTAGACGAATAAATAAATATTTTTTGAAAAAACGAAAATTCCGGGTACTTTTTGAACAGACCTCGTATATATATATATATACATATATATATATATATATATATATATATATATATATATATATATATATATATATATATATATTCCGGGTACTTTTTGAACAGACCTCGTATATATATATATATATATATATATATATATATATATATATATATATATATATATATATATACGAGGTCTGTTCAAAAAGTACCCGGAATTTTCGTTTTTTCAAAAAATATTTATTTATTCGTCTACATCAATGTGGTCCCCTTCAAAGTAGTCAAAGTAGCCAGAATAATACACTTATGCCAGCGTTTTTTCCAATCTTCGAAGCACTTTTGATATTCACTTTTTGGTATGTCCTTGAGCACTCTCAGCGATTCGGCCTTTATTTCTTGAATCGAGGAAAAACGCCGACCTTTCATGGGTCTCTTCAACTTTGGGAACAGGAAAAAGTCACACGGAGCCATATCTGGTGAATATGGAGGTTGGGGCATGACTACGGTATTGTTTTTGGCCAAAAAATTACGAACAAGCAACGACGGGTGAGCAGGTGCGTTACCGTGGTGCAAAAGCCATGAATTCTTTTTCCACAAATCGGGGCGTTTTTTTCGGATTGCTTCACGCAAACGTCGCATAACATCAAGGTAATACTCCTTATTAACCGTACGACCTTGTGGTAAAAACTCTTGGTGCACTATGCCATTATAATCGAAGAAAACAGTAAGCAAAACCTTGACATTTGATCGAACTTGACGTGCTTTTTTCGCTCTGACGTTGAATGCTTCCAGGTGGACGATTGTGCTTTGGTTTCGACATCATAACCGTACACCCATGTTTCATCACCAGTTATGACCCTTTCAAGCAAACTTGGATCGTAGTTGACGTCATTTAACAGCTCCTGAAAGATGTTCATGCGATTGTTTTTTTGGTTAAAATTCAGCAGTTTCAGCAAAAGTCGCCGAGCTCATAAAAACACGTCGAACCTTAGCGACTACCACAGACAAAGTAAACAGTGAATATGGCTGAAAATTTTATCATACTTTAGGGGCATGTATACCAACACAATAAAAAATAATTTAGACAATCGGACTCTCCAGACCCGCGAAATTTAAAAATTCCGGGTACTTTTTGAACAGACCTCGTATATATATATATATATATATATATATATATATATATATATATATATATATATATATATATATATATATGTATATATATATACATATATATATATATATATATATATATATATATATAAATATATATAAATATATATATATATATATATATATATATATATATATATATATATATATATATATATACATACGAGGGCGGTTCAAATATGATCGAGACAAATGCTCTGACACGTTTATTTACTATCGAAAAATTTTCAAAAATTTACAGTTTTTCTTGGTACTCCCCCTTACAAGTTCCACATTTTGTCCACCTTTCCGGAATCTTTCTGATGCCGGCATCGAAGAATTCCTTGTACAACTCGGACAGTCATGTGCGCAAGAACTCCTCTACCTCATCATCGGTGTTGAATCCTATATAAATATAAATGTATATATATATATATATATATATATATATATATATATATATATATATATATATATATATATATAAATATATATATGCATATTGTCGTGTGTTATGGTTCGTGGCCAATAGCTGTGACCGATAAATCTGCTTCAGATGATCGCTTCCATAACGCATGTTGAGCGAATTGATTATAGCAGCCGGGTTTGAGTGCAACTTAACGGGGATAGTCTGCAAAAGCTCGGCAGCTGGGCCTCTTAGAGCAACAATTAATGCAGTTGCTCGTTCCTGCTAATTCCAGCGATTTGCCCTAGCGTCAGCTTCAAACTGGATTTTGTAGATACACTAGACCGTTTGCCCGTCGAATATTGGTGCTTTCACATTTCTGGATGTGCTTTGCGCTACGGTTATAAGCGGGGCTGGTGAGGTGGTTACTACTGCCTTCGCTGCTTCTAATTCCTTTTTCATTTTTTCCATCTCATGGTTGATTCTTTCCTCGACCTGGATGATCTCATGGTTGATTCTCTCCTCGACCTGGTAAACCTTTTCCTCGACACATTTAATTTGGTTGGTCAGTCTACCAAGCTCTGCTTTTATTTCGGTTGACTGTTTTTGCAAATCTGCTTTCAAATCAGTTGACTGTTTCTCCAGCTTTTGTGTGATGTCTACCTTGATTTCGAGTGCTTGTTTGTCGAGCTTCTGGTCTAGCTTTGATGATTGTTCATTTAGCTTCGCTGATTGTTCATTCAGCTTCACTGTTAAATTGGACGACTGTTCATTTAGCTTTGCAGTTAAACTGGATGACTGTTGTCGCTGGTCTTGCTGCATCAGCATCAACATTTGCATCAGCGCATCTTCTGGTTTCTTTGATCCTGGCATTTCTGCTTCTCCCTTAGGCTCCGACATGGTAAATTCATTAATTTTTAAACGTTAGCTTCGTAGTATTTTTATTATTCCGTTTTTTATTTTTCCCACCAGTTTTCAAGTAACATTTCACTATCGTGCATTTTTTAAAAATGTTAGAAGTTTTCCCTTTCTATCGCGGTTGTACTGTATTCCCCATTCATTCAGCTCGGCTTTATATAGGGTCTCTAGTCATTCAATTCATTTCTCGTACATTGGCGAACTACCTGGAATATTCGAGCACTAGTGAATGCCCGCAGTGACGACGTCACTTTCAGATATTGATCATGCTTGGTGGGTTCTTGTGCTTTCGATTATTCGTTTATTGTTCTTAATAGTTTTGAAAACAATTGCGACAGTAGCTCGCAGAATAATTTGCACCTGTAACAATATATGTATATATATATATATATATATATATCTATATATATATATATATATATATATATATATATATATATATATATATATATATGCATATATATATGCATATATATATATATATATATATATATATATATATATATATATATATATATATATATATATATATATATATGCATATATATATGCATATATATATATATATATTTATATATATATATATATATATATATATATATATATATATATATATATATATGCATATATATATGCATATATATATATATATATATATATATATATATATATATATATATGATATAATAGTCATTTAAACAAAACAAACAAAAAGGCGAAACAGCTTATATTATTAATCTAATTATTAGAAAAATGAAAACCCGCGGTTGTGATTCGGCCATTTTCAAGAATTCAAAGGTTATTCAGTGTATGGAATATCATTCATGCTTATAGATTTTAATATTCTCCCTGTATAAGCATTGGAACAAAATAAAATTTGATTAGTGGTGAAGAAATAGAATTCCCTATTATGGAGTATACCATTAATAACTAATTTAGTATGGATATGGGATTTCGCTCTCTATAGGCGACAGATTTTGATTGAAATGTAATTTGTATTGCTAAGATTTGAACTCATTATTTCATGATGGTCTGTGACATACAAGTAAGAGGGTTCATCTACGCTTTTCTTCGAGATGGGATTTTGCCAGTATGATGAAACGTGGGCGAGCCTCATCCTGATCAGCAAAGAGAAGGGAAATCCCGAATCGCCATCCGCATACCGCCCGATTTGAATCTCTGACGCGATTCGTGCTGCTTAGGACCTCCTCTCCTCGGCAGTACGGCTTTAGAGCAGGACGCTCCACCATTGATACGATTGCAGAGCATATATCCGTGTCAAGCGACGGATCGTTCTGTTGGTGACACTTGACGTTAGGAATGCCTTCAACTCCGCTAGATGGGTGGATTCTGGATACTCTGGAAAACCCTTTTCAAATTCCACACTATCTGATGCGGCTTCTGCGGGACTACATGAAGGACCAAAGCCTGCTTTATGACACGACACAGGGCCACTGAATAATGCAAGTTACATCGGGTGCTGCCCAAGGATTCATCCAGACCTGTGGAAAGTGTCTTAAGACGGGCTACTGAGACTGGAGATGCCAGATGAGTCGCGCTTTATCGACTATGCGGATGATGTTGTGGCTCTGGACGCTGGACGCACCGTTGAACGATCGCAACTTAGGCTAGATATACTAATGCGCTGGGTTAGAGACTTGACGACTGCTCGTGGATTCAGTCTAGCACTTGAGAAACACAAAGAAGAGAGTCCCTAGAGTAAGGATGATCAGTTTATGAAACATACTAATCGAATCGAAGTCATCAGTGAAGTATCTGGGGCTACTGATCGAAGATGAGTTTCTGTGAGCAAATCAGGGGAAAACACTGAGAAGGCTGCTTCCGGAGTATCGGCTCTCAGTCGACTTATGGACAACGTAGGGGGCCCCAGCCCATCAAGAAGACGCCTCTTGATGAGTACCGTAGGGTTAGCGATAATGTACAGAGCAGAAATATGGGGCGACGCTCTCAGTAAGGGGGTATACCGAAAACGCCGTACCGAGAAGAGGAGCACTGAGGATTGCATCTTCGTATCCGACAGTCTCTGATTCGGCGGTGATAGTTATTGAAGGCGTGATACCTGTTGCCCACCTTACTAGAGAGTGCCGCACTATTTACTTGCGTCGAAGCGAGGAGGCGAGGGAGACAGTTGCCCGCGAGGAGAGACAGCGCTCACTCAACGATTGGTAGCAGACTTGGACCAATTGCACCAGGGCAAGGTGGACTGCGCGGCTCATCACGGATCTGAGACTGAGGTCAAATCGAAGGCATGGTGAGACTGACTTGTATTTGTCCCGGCTTTTGAGCGGGCGTGGGTGTTTCAATCTTACCTGCACAAGATTGGTAAGTCATATTCCCCAACTATCGATTTACCCAGGAAATGAAAATGATGACTGCCACATATTTTTTGCGTGCAAAACATGAAAGAGGACGCGAAGGGACCTCTACAGAGAGACGGAAGAGCTCACACCGGATAGTACAGTTGCGGTGATGCTGGATCGGGTGAAAAATGGAACCAGGTGGCACATTATGGCCGTACCGAGAAGAGGAGCACTAATTGAAAAGGACTCAAAACAGCCGGGGAGGCTATGTGCGTGCGGAATATGCACGCCAATAGAATGTTGTTATTTATTTAGTCACCACAAATTTATTCGATCTATTCTGTTATGTCCGTGCGGAATATGCACGCCAACAGAATGTTGTTATTTATTTTGTCACCACAAAATTTATTGGTCACCACAAATTCACTTTTCGTCGTATAACACGGCCAACGGAACCCACCACCGAAATGAAAAGACAAACCAACTTGTAGTTTACTAATTTATGACAGAACTTTCTCTTATGAACGTTACCGATTAAAAGCCAACATAATTGCACTTAAACTAGTACTTATAGACTATTTTCATGGGAAAGTGCTTTCATAGATCGTCAGTTGTTTGTTTTTTTGATACAAACAACTGTTCGTGTTTGTTATGAGAATAATCAAGAGATGATACAATTGTTATGAGAACAAATCTTTCATATGTAATTAGTTTTGTGGGAAATGATTTGTTCTCATGGTTGCACTGCACCTAACATCTTTCCCCTTACAAAAAGTTTGTCCTCGAACTTTCTACAAATATCTTGTTCTTATACGTGTAATATTTTCATTACTGGACTCTGGAGAAATCGACATAGTAGGTTCTAATGATCTTTCAAAATTATTTTGTTTCTGAATTTTATTTTTACGATTGAAGCATTTTTTTAATGTAATAATAGATAAAGTTCTATTTGCACATTTATATACTACAAAACATATAAAAGTAAGAAAGAATGTGCCAATTATAACAGCTACAGCTGAATATCTTCTCACAATTTTTGGAAGTGGCTGAATAGCCTTCTCCCAAAAGTTAGCCTGCTCAACTAATTCCAGCGTTCTCATTAATTTCATCAACGTTATCGGTGGACAATTTTCCAAATCTATTTTCACTCTGTTTGATTTCGTTTATATTGAAGGGATCACAACATTCTTCTAATTCTACAATTTTATCTCTTTTTATCTAAAAGTTTGTTGCAGTTTTTTCCGGCAAATAATCATGAGTTGCGCTATGAATGGTACAGTCATTTGCAAAATTTATAATATTTGTTCCTATTACTTTGATCTCTTTTGTTTTGTTGCATTTACACTCGATGTTTGTTTCCATAGTATTTACTGTAAGCAATTGCAAATTATTTATTTTGTACATGATATCTAAATCTGTGTCTATTTTTCTAAATTCACATTGTTTATCAGTTTGTTTCAAAAACAGATTTATTATACAATTTCCTACATATATACTTTTTAACGGTAAGGGCTTACAAATTTTAATTTCTCCAATCTTTTTACAATTGAATTAATGCGTTGCTACAAAATATTCTCTATCTTTACCTACAATAAAATATTTCTTAAGGTTGTCGATAGTTACGATGACATTACTTCTAACATATGGAAATACGATTATTTCATTTAATTCAAAGTGTTGACGAGTGACCTTGTCAAGAGTTATTATTACATAAATATTCTTTTGTTTTATATACGCTGAAAGTTCTAAATCTTGGGCTATGCTTTTATAATTACCGATAAGAGGGTTGATAGCTAAATCAACTTTATCATTAATGTTTCTGAGTTCCTCAACCAACTGTTCCGGTTCAAGTATGAAAGGATGCAATATACCAGCATGAATAAACAAAAGACTATCTCGAAGAATTTCTATCTGTAGGTCCAAGCCTTCAATTTTATGATAGAATTTCGAATAGACCTCTTCATAATAAAGTTGAAGGTTGATCTGCTTTTCATGTTCGTTGCTTAGGTTATTGTGACGTTTGATTTCGTCTATTATTTCATTTAATTTTACCCGGATCGCTTTCTGTTCGGAGTTAACAATTTTCGATTGTTTATTCATGTCATTCATGAGATAAGTATTTTTAATCATTCCTTTGCTAATGTTAAATTCGTTTCTTTCGATACTTTCTATAGCTTCTTTGACTTGCTCAAAGTCGTCGGAGTCCATAGTACCAAATAGAAATTTCAAAGAACCCCCTATCCAATTCAGTAACCCTCTGCATAGTCTTATATTCGGCGTTAAACCTAATAAACCATAGACTGTATTCAAATTATGACCTAATCGTTTGGCCTGAAGTTCTCCATTTAACTTAAGATTTTTACATGTTGCTATCTTATTGCTATACAAATCGTGAATCTATAACTCTGATAAGCCTTATTTGCTGGTCGACGAATTTCAAGTCGGAAATATAGTTGAAGTATGCACCAGGATAGTTTATTTTTTTAATGATCACATTGCCTTGGATCACTCTTCCAAGTCCGATGATGATAAAGAGCAAGGTGATTGACTTGAAAAATAAAGTTTAACATCACATTTGTTGAACCAACTGTTTTTGTTGTCGATTTGTATTGCATTTTGACTAACATCCATAATTTTAAAAGGACCGAACCATTTTTCGTTTGGATCCTTACGAGTTTTCTGTCGAATTGGGACTTCCTTTCCAATTTCGAAGTCATAACAAGTTGGTCGCTTATCTAAACGTTCATCGAAACGCTCTTTTTGTTTTTTCCTTTTGATTCCAGTTAAATTGTTTCGCTCTTTCTCTCATATCTTTTAGAACATTGAGTCTTCTGATAAGGATGTCATTTTTCTCTTTGGATCCGTTGTAGGGCGATATGTTTTCGATCGGCAAGGTCTTTTTTCCAAAGAGAAGTTCTTCGGCTTACATGCCAGTTCTTTGGCCTATGCTCTGATTAAAGCATAAACTTGCCATACATACCAAGAGCCTCTTTCGCATCTATATTTGTTTCCCTTAATATACTCCTTAAATACTCTTTAAGTGTTCCATGTGACCTTTCAGCTCCACCATTAGATTGTGGATGCATTGTACTTATGCGTATTTGCTTTATTCCTTATGCTTCACATAGTTTTGTAATGGTTTTCCCGATTAGAACAGTACTATTGTCAGCTAAAATTTCTTTTGGGATACCAAAATAAATAATCCATCCATTTATGATAGCACTAGCTATACTTCTACTGTTTTCGGCCTTGATATAGATGTATTTTAGGTATTTTGTCAAATGGTCCTACATTGTGAGTGCTTTCTGATCTATTCCTTTCCATTTAAAACTCACAACATCCATAGAAACTCTGGCGAATGGCTGTTTTTCGATCACCATTGGATCTTTTAGATTGCGCCGGACTATTTTTTGACGTTGGCAGACGTCACAATTCCTAACATAGTCCCTTTCCTCATTCCTGTCCATCTGTAACATCTTTGCAAGAATTCTTCGAGGCTGTTAACTCCCCTATGCCCTGTAATAATTCCATTATGGATCTTTTTTATGAGTTTTACCTGTTCGTCTTTATTTTCAACATAAATTACTTCAGGATCGGGTTCTTCAGGATTTTCGCTCGTGTCGAGACCCGAACTTTCCGAGCTTGGGTCAATTTCAGGAAAAAATCCTGGAGGATTTCCATAGTCGTTAGATTCGTTGTTGCTTGGGTACATATCGGGTTCAGGAATCAGTTCCGGAGGGTACTCCTCACTCCCATTCTCTTCTTGGTTAGTAGGATGATCCATGACTTCTTCTTCAATCTCATCGTCTATTTCTGATAACTGGATCTCTTTAATTGTACCATCTTTATAAATTTTTATTATTTTATCATTTTTAGGGTTTTGTAAAATAATTTTACATTTTACAACAACAAATACCTTAGAAGTCGAAATTAGCTGAACTTTGTTAATAATAGTATGACATTCGAATTTCACATTTTCGTCGAAAAAATCGCATAAGTAAATAAACTGAACGAAATTCAATATTTAGGTAGTGCTACTAAGGTTTCTTAAGCTTTGTAAGTTTGATGAAAATCGAATGATATACACGAAAGTTATAGCCGTTTGAAGTTTCTCCAATTACAACAACAATAACACATGATTTTGGTATCTTATGGACTTTCCATCGAATCAGTCACTGCAGTTTTGACTTGATCTTCTTGAATTCATGATTTGAGTGATTTTTGTTTGTTGCAACAAAATGGCGACCGTTGAAAGTAGAAAAACAATGGATTTTCCTTTGAACGTGCACATCTCTTTGACATATTTCTTAACGTTATTCGTTGCTGGTGACTGCATTCCTGAGAAGTTGGGTACAAAACCCTTCTGACATGAGCGTAGGTCTGTTTACCCAACTTGTTTCTACATATAACATCTCCATGTTTTTTAAATGTTATTTCTTCTATCGGTTTCCTATGTTTATATCCAACTAGTTGTTCAGATAAATCTCTCGGGTGTTCACCAGTTAGTTCCTTATAATGTCCATCTTTTGTACGCACTAACGCATTGATGGAAACATTACGACTCAATTTATCTGCAACTTTATTGTCTTTCCCTGCTTTGTATTCAATTTTGTATTGGTACTCGTCTGACTTTAATCGCCAACGAACCAGTCGACTTCCCGGATTCTTGACATTAAAGAGCCAAATGAGCGGCCTGTGATCTGTGCGTATTGTAAACTCCTGCCCAAATAGATAGGGTCGGCACTGCTTCACTGCCCACACTATAGCTAAACATTCGTTTTCTGTCGTTGAGGAATTCCTTTCAGCGTTATTCAGGGTTCTGCTCAGAAATGTAATAGGCTTTTCATTTCCATTGTCATCTTCTTGTGAGAGAACTGCGCCTATGCCAATGTTGCTGGCGTCAGTTGTAAGGATGAATTTTTTCTCAAAGTCAGAATAACTGAGAGTAACGTTTTCCTTTAGAATTCGCTTAGTTTCCTCGAACGCTAACTGACATTTTTCAGACCAAACGTAATCAACATTTTTCCTCAAAACTCTGTTAATTGGTTCCATTATTCTAGCGTAATTCTGGATAAATCGTCTATAGTAGCCAGTAAGGCCCAAGAACGACTTTACTTCTTTTTGGTTTGTAGGAGCCCTTAGTCCTCCTATGGCTTCCAGTTTCTTTGGGTCCATATTAACCCCATTTTCTGAAGTGATATGCCCAAGATAAGCTACTTCCTTTCTTAGGAATTCGCACTTATCAGGCTGAATTCTTAAATTGTTGATTCTAAGGCGTTCGAACACCTGTCGCAATTTCATGTTATGATCCTGCAAGGAATCGCCATAGATGACGATGTCATCTAAGTATACAAAGCATTTGGACCCCTGCAAGCCAGCCAGCACTGAATTCATCATTCGCTGGAAGCAGGCGGGCGCATTTTTCAGCTGGAAGGGCATTCCTGTATATTCATAATGCCCGTATGCAGTGCTAAATGCAGTCTTGCATTGATCCTCCTTTTTGACAGGGATCTGGTGGAAACCACAAGTTAAATCAAGTGTTGTGAAATACTTTGCACGACCCAATTGGTCGAGCTTTTCGGAGATGTTGGGAATTGGATAATTATCCGTTACCGTGACTTCGTTCAGTTTTCGGAAATCCACGACCATGCGCCATTTAGTTTTTTCACTTGCATCCACTTTTTTAGGAACAATCCACAACGAGGAATTCCAAGGGCTGCTACTTTCAACGATAGTTTTGTGTTTTAGTAGTTTTCCTATTTGCGTTTTCACTTCTTGCTCATGGATTTTGGGAAACCTATATATTTTGGTATGTATAGGTTTTGTACCTGAAACCACATAAATCGAATGTTCTGCAGCCTTAGTAAGGTTTTCGGGATCTATTTCCTTAAAGGGACAGGCATATTCTTGAAGGATATCCCATATGGACTCTTTCTCTTCGGAGTATATATTCCGTCTCGAATTTTCAATTCTACTTCCTTTTCCTTCAATTCTTCCACCCTCACACCACAAACAATGAGATAGTCTACACTAACTTTGGCTTCGTTCTCGTCTTTATTCAAAAACAATACCGCTATTTCACCTTAACTTTTTACTTCCACCAACATATCGGCGATGCTGAGATTTTCCCTTTGAACTTCGGAAATCAACAAATTTTTCCCAGGTTCGGCATCAGCTCGCACGTAATGAAGTGCTTCCGTTCGTGGAGACACACTGAATGTTTTTTGTGCTAACTTTAATACGGTATTGTCGATTTCCAGTGTACTACTTCCTAAATTCAGCCAAGCTTTGTGCTCAACTAAGAATCTTCTTCTTCTTCTTCTTCTTCTTTGTAGCACTACAGCCCCTCTCGCGCCTTCGCTTAGAGATAGTTAGAGTATCCCATTTTCATGACCGTATTGATTTTTTGGAAGTTGGTTTGGACAGTACCATGCTCCCGTGTGCCTGCTCAGCTATGATATAATCTGATTAAATCAGTACGTATCACCACTGAGTGAAAACTCATAGTCTGTCCGAAAAGACCCTTGAACTAAATCACGTTGCTCCCAACGAGATTTGAACATGGGACCTTCGGCTTATGCGTTCATGCTCTAACCACAAGACCACACAGACGATTCTAACTATCTCAACTAAGAATGGTGCTCCCAAAATTCCATCAAGTCGTTATCTGAAAACAAACTTCAAATTCACAATTTTGGTACGTTAAGGGAATTGTTGCGGAACCAAAAGTCTCTCCATCCACAGCGTTTATACACTTATATTTCGTTGACTTGTTCTTGTCAACTTGATGCTCAAACACGTATTTTGCTACTAAACATTAAGAGAACTTCCTGTGTCCAATAAAAATTTTAAGTCTTTGTTTTCATAATTAAGATGAAGGTAAGGGCTATCTTCAATATCGAGTGCGTTTACACGATATTCACTACCTTCAGAATTTGTACCCACGTTGGCCTAGAATCCACTATTATCTCCCCTTTTGTTATTTTGCATTTTATGAAAGTATTTTTTATTTCCATTGTTGCGATAAGCTTTTTCATTAATTTCATCTTTTTTTATTTTACAATCGCGTTGAAAATGACCTACTTTTCCCCAATTGATACATTTTTTATCACCTTGAATTTTATGTATACGCGGCAATACATTCCGATTTGTAAAATCTTTCTTTACGGAGCCTCTCACTAACCCTAATCGCTGTTCTTCTTCCTGAGCAAGCCTACTAGCCTCCTCAAGACTTGTTGGTTTTTGAATATAACGTACAGAGTAAGGGCATGTTTCAGACCATTTATAAATACGGTACGCACCTGTTCCTCAAGGAATGCGTTTTCTCCTGGAGTGGAGCTTTCTGAACGCGAAGTCAATATCCTACGGTATAAACCCAGAAGGCGTTGGTGATACTGAACCACCGTTTCGTTATTTTGTTTAAAATTAAAAAGCTCTCATAATTGCAACATCGAGTGTGATTCGGCGTAAACTTGTTTTAGTTTAGCCTTTAATGTTCCCCAATTACTGAACTCCTTCTTCAGAATGATCGTTTGAGCATTACCTCGCAGCTGGGGGCATATAGACTTGAAGAGGAGAGTTTTCAACGCTCTGCCTCTTCGCACGCATAAATGAAGTTGAATGCATCCTCTACTTTGCCCTCAAACGCCGGCACAAAACTTTTCAGATCATTGAAACTGATGTGCTAAGCATCAGCGCCGCTACTACTACTTGCCGTATTGTTAGGCATTTCGTTTTTCAATTCAAAGTTTATCCCAGGATCACACTCCTGTTCACTCGATTCGCAATCAATATCGGAATCAGAAACACTAAAATGGCCTTTCCGCCTCCTTTCAGTTTTCTCTAAAAGGTAATCCCGAAACGTTTGGAAACCAACGTAATTTGCACCTAATTTAATTTCAAGATTCTCACGGTCCTCGTGCTCAAAGATCCTATCCGCACTTAGTTTGATTTTTACTTTTCCGTGCCTTACTCGATATTTCATTAGATTTTAACGCTTTCACTACCGACAAAGGTATTTCCCTCACGTCAAAAATAGTTTCCCAAAAACGCGTTTTATCACCAAAATAGTCTAGGCACACACTTAACTTAGTAATATATACTGTAGTTCATATATATATATATATATATATATATATATATATATATATATATATATATATATACGAGGTGTGTTCAAAAAATATCGCGAATTTTGTTTTTTTTTATTCATGAATACCTATTTTGTCCCCTTCAAAGTAATCCCCATGAGATATTATACACTTGTGCCAACGGTTTTTCCAATCTTCGAAGCACTTCAAAAAATCATTTTTTTTAATCTTGTTCAGCTCCTCCTTCGATGCCGTCTTTATCTCGTCAAGCGTAGCGTAACGTCGTCCTTTCATGGGCCTCTTCAGTTTAGGAATCAAGAAAAAGTCACAGGGGGCCAGATCTGGGGAATATGGTGGCTGCGGCATCATTAGTGTGTTGTTTTTGGCCAAAAAGTCGCGCACAAGCAACGATGTGTGAGCAGGGGCGTTATCGTGGTGCAAAAGCCAATTTTTGTTCTCCCACAAATCCGGGCGTTTCTGGCGGATTGCTTCGCGCAAATTGCGCATAACTTGCAGGTAATATTCCTTATTGACCGTTCTTCCCTGTGGCAAGAACTCATGATGCACCACGCCCCTGCAATCGAAGAAAACTATCAGCAAAACTTTCACATTCGACCGAACTTGGCGCGCTTTTTTCGGTCTTGGTTCATGCGGCAGCTTCCATTGAGATGATTGAGCTTTGGTCTCCACGTCATAACCATAAACCCACGATTCGTCACCAGTTATGACCCTCTGGAGCAAATTTGGCTCGTCGCGGACAGAGTTTAACATCTCATTAGCAATGTTCATGCGTTGCTGTTTTTGGTCGCAATTGAGCAATTTTGGTACGAATTTCGCGGCGACCCGTCTCATGCCCAAATCGTTGATAAAAATCGAATGGCACGAGCCAATCGATATGTTTAGGTCCTCAGCAACTTCTCTAACGGTGATTCGACGATTGGCCAAAACTATTTTCTCCACTTCATTAATTTTTTCGTCTGTTGTTGAAGTGCTCGGGCGTCCGGCACGCTCTTCGTCGTTCACATCTTCTCGGCCTTCTAAAAACATTTTGTACCACCGATAAACGTTGCTTCGGTCCAAGGTAGCTTCTCCGTATGCCACAGTCAACATTTGGAATGAATCCGCGCACTTAATTTCGTTTTTCACACAAAATTTGATACACGTTCTTAGATCCATTTTTTTGAATAAGTAAAAATCGAAGACGATTGAAAACACGTGCAAGTAAAGCAGCTATCACCAATCAAGTGAACATTCAAAATGGCCGAGCTTGTCGGCATAAGTGACAGACATGAATACCAACATAACGCCACAAAAAAATCGAAATTCGAATATACGTTACCCGCGAAAATTCAAAATTCGCGCTACTTTTTGAACACACCTCGTATATATTTTTTTTCCTGGCTAAGAGCTTTCAATCAATTGCATTGATCCTCAAATGTCGAGCTCCGATGAGATGATCACTATTGTGCTGAAGACCAAACCGCCTTAACAGTTTCACTTCGCTTTCGTTGGGTGGCTTCCGCCTCACGGACGAAAGCTGGACCACCTGTTGGCTGCCCTCGTCACTAGAAGACAACTTTTCCAACTTCCGAACTTTCCCGCGCTGGGTAGTTTACGCTTCACACGGATTAAAGCTGGACTACCTGTTGGCTGCCCTCGTCACTAGAAGAGAACATTTCAAGCTTGCTGGGTAGTTTCCAATGAAGGCTCGTATTGGAACGAAGGTCCGATCAAAGGATTGCCAATATTCCGGCAATCCCACCGCTGCCACCAGACATTTATTCTGCTATGTGCGTACGGAATATGCACGCCAATAGAATGTTGTTATTTATCTTGTCACCACAAATTTATTCGATCTATTCTGTTATGTGCGTGCGGAATATGCACACCAACAGAATGTTGTTATTTATTTTGTCACCACAATACGGCCAACGGAACCAACCACCGAAATGAAAAGCCAAACCAACTTGTAGTTTACTAATTTATGACAGAACTTTCTCTCATGAACGTTACCGATTAAAACCCAACATAATTGCACTTACACTAGTACTTATAGACTATTTTCATGGGAAAGTGCTTTCATAGATCGTCAGTTGTTTGTTTTTAAGATACAAACAACTGTTCGTGTTTGTTATGAGAATAATCTAGAGATATTAAAAAAAAAAATGAAAGAAAGTATATACCCTTTAATTCTACTATTTATTTTAAATTTAGTATACAATTGTTTCGTTCTCTACTTGAGAACTTCCTCAGTACTACTATTCCCTAAACTATAAGTGTCCTAATATTTATACTAAACTCATTAACGTATTAATATGAATCTCTAATTACATCTAATCCCTCAAAGTACTTTTACTTAATCTCTAATTACCTGATCCTTTACCATTCAAAAATTTGTTTTTCCTTAATTACTACTTAACTACCTTCATTATTTTGTAAGCTTGAATAGCCAGGTGTATCCGTTACCTGGGTCGCCGTTCCAAATGTCCTGCGTCTTCCGATTGAATATCTCCAAGCTTTCTGCTACATCAAGCTTCCATCCGTTTGTAACCGTTTTCAGCATGCTTACGTTGTCCGCAGTGATGTCATGTTTTTCAAGGACTATATGCTCCGCTACTTTTGATTTGAAGTTTTTTGCATCTTGCTTTTTGTTTTTGTTGACTGCTTCCCTTAAGTGTTCATTCCATCTGACACCTAGTGATCTCCTCGTTTGTTCAATGTAACATCCATTACATTTCGTACACGATACCTTGTAGACTCCACTCCGCTCCATTTTGGGAATGGGGTCCTTGGTTGATACAAGCAAGTTCTGCATTTTTGTGGCCCGGCTCGTATAAACTAGGTTGATGTCTACGTTCTTCATAGCCCTCTTCATTGTTTCCGTCCTTGAGTCAAAGGTTACAACCAACCTCTTCCGTTGCTCGACTTCCGCAGTTAGCGTTGTGAACTTTTTATTGAAGATCTCCTTCGTTCGTTTGGCTATCAATTTGGTGACTTCAAGGATCAGGAGAACAATGGAAAGCACGAGCCAAAATGTATTTGAAACTGGCTAGACTCTGCATGGGTGAAAGCTATTTCACCTTCAGGGGAGAATTTTTTAAACAAACACGTGGTGCTCCAATGGGAAACCCTCTTTCCCCGTTTCTAAGCGAAGTTTTTATGGCATTTTTGGAGGAGAAGTTAGCACAAGAAGGTAAACTGCCACATCGATGGGTGCGTTATGTAGACGATATCTTCACGATCATCAAAGAGGATCAGGTCCAGCAAACTCTCACGGCGATCAACTCAATACACAACAACATCAGTTTCACCCACGAGCTGGAGTCGGAGGGGCGGCTACCATTCCTTGACGTAATGGTATGTAGAGGAACTAATGGATTGGAATTCGAAATATACCGCAAACCAACGGACACCATGCGGATAATTCCTTTCACTTCGAACCATTGCCAACAGCAAAAATGGGCGACATTTAGCTGGCTTGTGAATCGAATGCTCACGCTTCCATTGAATAAGGAAGGCCTGAAAAAAGAAAAAAGAAACGTCCCACATTTATAAGCTAGCCGAGTGGAATGGATACCCTACGGATGAAGTCACCAAATTGATAGCCAAACGAACGAAGGAGATCTTCAATAAAAAGTTCACAACGCTAACTGCGGAAGTCGAGCAACGGAAGAGGTTGGTTGTAACGTTTGACTCAAGGACGGAAACAATGAAGAGGGCTATGAAGAACGTAGACATCAACCTAGTTTATACGAGCCGGGCCACAAAAATGCAGAACTTGCTTGTATCAACCAAGGACCCCATTCCCAAAATGGAGCGGAGTGGAGTCTACAAGGTATCGTGTACGAAAGGTAATGGATGTTACATTGGACAAACGAGGAGATCACTAGGTGTCAGGATGCAAAAAACTTCAAATCAAAAGTAGCGGAGCATATAGTCCTTGAAAAACATGACATCACTGCGGACAACGTAAGCATGCTGAAAACGGTTACAAACGGATGGAAGCTTGATGTAGCAGAAAGCTTGGAGATATTCAATCGGAAGACGCAGGACATTTGGAACGGCGACCCAGGTAACGGATACACCTGGCTATTCAAGCTTACAAAATAATGAAGGTAGTTAAGTAGTAATTAAGGAAAAACAAATTTTTGAATGGTAAAGGATCAGGTAATTAGAGATTAAGTAAAAGTACTTTGAGGGATTAGATGTAATTAGAGATTCATATTAATACGTTAATGAGTTTAGTATAAATATTAGGACACTTATAGTTTAGGGAATAGTAGTACTGAGGAAGTTCTCAAGTAGAGAACGAAACAATTGTATACTAAATTTAAAATAAATAGTAGAATTAAAGGGTATATACTTTCTTTCATTTGTTTTTTATATTTGAAAGTTCTACTAAAGGCTGAATATCTTTCACTATTTTAACAATCTAGAGATGTTACAATTGTTTGTTATGAGAACAAATCTTTCATATGTAATTAGTTTTATGGGAAATCATTTGTTTTCATGGTTGCACTGCACCTAACAAGGTCGTGGCTGGGGGATCGCTTGCCTGGCAATAACAAAACGAGACCTGGCCCGAAGTAATGTCTCAAACGGTTCTAGGCCATCATGTTAGCTTTCCGTTAAGCACCAAGATTCCCCATAACTAGGTTGTAGCCAAGACCCCACAGATCCTTGTCCATATTGTCCACAAGATCTTGCCAGCAGAGAGCCGTGCTGTTGTTAATCAACTTGTGACACTCTCTTCCCTTTTCAGCGATTTCAGTCGACCACCAGTACACCATCCTTCCGATGTTCCTCCCAAATGTAAAAAGTCGAGAGCACGGACGTCGGGACACAACGTTACTGTTGTCAAGCAGAATGAACTGATGATCACTGGCTGAGTAGTCCTCTAATACTCTCCAATGTATATCCTCCGTACTAAGGACTTCAAGGTGAATGTCACATCCGGTATGATGTCCTCGCAGCCAATATGGCGGAAGGTCGGCCTTTTACCGGTGTTTAGTAGGACGAGCGCCGTCCTGGCCGCCATTTCTAGGATTCGTTTTCCCCGCGGATCTGTTTGAGGCAACCTCTATTCAATTCCTTTAGCGTTGAAGTCTCCCCCAACCAGCACTTTGCTGCTTGCGTTCGAGACAGTGCCCTCCAAAGCATTAAGCTTGGCTTGGAAAGGTGATATCGATTCGTTCGGCGTTAGGTACACACTAAAGAAGGTGGTCTCTGAGCACCGAACCCATACGAAACCATCCTCCCCTCGTCCATAACTCACCGCCTGGAAATCACTGTTCCGAACCCAGATGGCGACAGTACCAGCTTCGTCAGGATACCATGGTGCAGAACTTTTATTTTACTCACACAGTAGCAAAAAGTCGACTTTCATATCCTTCGCAAACTGCTCAAGCAGATTTTGGGAGGATGAACTACGGTGTAGGTTTAGTTGCAGGATGCAGGTGATCTAAGTTATGATTTAGTCTTGGGGTGCCGTAAGGCTCCCTCCTGGGATGACAGGTAGCGACTCCGACTGGATCTGGACTACGCCTTGGACAAAGAACTGGAAATGATGCTTTGGGCTGGCGGATATGATGGTTTGGACCTAGTTGCTTTGCACGGTAGCGCCGAGGTGACACTCGTGTGTGAACGGCTCCAATTCAACTATCATACCGTCTCCGTCCCGGTAGAACCTTGACAGGCCTCGGAGTACGTTTGAAGTTCGCACCATTGGGTTGGTGGTGTAGGTTCGGTTGAGACGGACTCCCGATTAGCGCTGGTCTGGTTCTGAGCACTTGTCCCCATAAGGGCTTGTGCCAACCCTCGCATGGCCTTCCTGCTCCGCAAAGATAACCATGGGACCAAAAAGGCGACTACACACACGAACGGAGATAGCGGCTCCGAAGGGGAACCCAATAAAACTGGAGCAACCAAAAACGCTTAAAAAAGATCAAAAAACTCAAAAAATGCAAAAATAACAATAACGACGACGCAACCAGGGATAATAGCCACGATGTTAACAGCACATCTGGATATATATATATATATATATATATATATATATATATATATATATATATATATATACATATATCTATACATATATATATATATATATATATATATATATATATATATATATATATATATATATATATATATATATATATAGTAGTCCGCGTGGTGTAGTGGTTAGACCACTAAGCTCGTAAGTCGAAGGTCTCTGGTTAGAGTTTCGTTGGCGTCAACGAGATTTAGTTCGAGCGATTCTTCGGACGGACTATAAGCCTATTTAGTTATGATACGTGCTGGTATAAAATCAGAACATATCACAGCTGGGTGGACGTAATAATGATCATATCACCTTGCGGAGTGCCGATACATTCGATCATGATAAAGAGACACTCTAACTATCTCTAAGCGAAGGCCTGAAGAGGCTGTAGTGCTAAGAAATATATATATATAGACAGAGTTTTGCTTTAAGGACCTAAAAATGTCGTGCCTTTATGTGAACGCACTCTGAAACTGTTTTAATGAACTGTCAACGTCAAAACCTTATTTAAAGTCAACATTTTCATCATGATAATATTCGCCAACCAGCAACGTTTGAAATTTTTTTTTTGGATCAATGGCTTTGTTAATGAGCAAAATATGCATTATTGGTCGGCAACAAACCCACATGTGCTTCTTGAGACACCGTTGCATCCGTAAAAAATTACTGTTTGGTGCGGTTTTCATGCCGGAGGTGTGATTGGGCCGTATTTTTTCGTGGATGAAAACTACCGTCAATGGAGAGCGCTATCGAGTTATGTTGGAAGATTATTTGTAGCCAATTTGGATTAACTTGACATAAACGATATGTGGTTTCAACAAGACGGTGCCACTAGTCACGTAGCACGCTTCACAATAGATTTATTGACATTTATTTATTGTCATGTTGTTAATGGAGAACCATATCTATCTATCTATCCATATATACATATGCATATATACATATGCATATATATATATATATATATATATATATATATATATATATATATGCATATATACATATGCATATATATATATATATATATATATATATATATATATATATATTTATATATGTATATATATATATATATATATATATATATATATATATATATATATATATATATATAATAGGGGTACCAGTTAATTCATGCGGTTTTCTAACAGATGGCGTAACTTGATTTTTATTCCAGTGATTCACTTTTCCAAATATGTGTTGGAAAGCTACTGTCATATAATTTCAGAATCAGTATGTGTCATTCAGCTGAAGCGTAAACAACAATACTGTTTTTTTACTCTGAAAATGTCGAATTCTGTGCCCAATAAAGTGTTTTTGCGGGGAGTACTTCTTCATTGAAGAAAATGGCTGCCGAAAGTCATCGTATTTTGGTGGAAGTGTATGGTGTGCATGCTCTAGCTGGGCGTACGTGCCAGAAGTGGTTTGCACGGTTTAAAAGTGGCAATTTTGACTTGGAGGACGACGAACGGCCCGGACAGCCAAAAAAGTTTGAAGATCACGAATTCGAGACATTGCTCGACCAAGATCCATCCCAAACTTGCAAAATCACTTGGCATCGCTCAACAAACCATTTCCGATCGTCTAAAAGCAATTTTTCACAATAAAGCGAAAAAAAACCGCGCGAATTAACCGGTACATTATATATATATATATATATATATATATATATATATATATATATATATATATATATATATATATATATATATATATATATATTAATGTATGCATGTACATTATATATTGTAGTAATCGAGCAGGTAAGGTTCAAAAACCCAGCGTGCAAGAGTTCTATGGAAATCAAACCGAATTTGGCAACATCATTCCTTCGATATGCTTCCATCCGATACATGATTTTGTTGCTTATTCTATTAGAAAAGACGTGAAAATATGGAACTGGCGAAATAATCGGCTGTTATACAATTTAGAGGGGAATTCAAGAACCAGGTTCATGAAATTCAATCCTCTAAACAATATGCTCATCACTATACAATCCTATGAACAGTATAGTACAATGAATTGCGAGAGTTTTGAATAAAAATAGAATAATCTGTACCTCTCCCTAACATAATGAAATCGTCTTTCATTCTGTGTAGTTCACTGTTTCTTGTTCCAGTGTTTTAATTGTTTAGAATAAGAAAAAATGACTATTGTGGCCGATTGAAGCCTTACGTCAGAGAACTCTGCAAATAATTTATCAGACGATCAAATTCCGTTTGATGCAATTATTCGCAGTATTATCACTTCGCGAGCTAAGGATGGAGCGACAATAGAGGATATCCGTAATGATTATTACGAACATACCGGTGAAAAATTTCCTTACATCGAAGACGTATGCGACAAGTTGCTGAAAATTCCCGGCGTTGTAGGCTACAAAAACCAAAATGGCACATTTATATTTAACATGTTTTACACCAATCCTAAATCCCAGCATATCCTCAATATGGTACGAAATCAAAAACCTAGTCAAAAGGGAGAACACAAACAAAAAAAAACATGATTTCATATAAATGATATGTGTTTCTTCAAAGATAATTATCATTATTTGAATAAAAACAATAAAAAAAGAGAGAAACAATTATTACTACAATTAATGGAGAAAAAGAGGAAAGAGAAATAATAAATGCATTAAAAACAACATTTTGTCTCATAGCAAAACAAACTGCATTCAGCATTCATTCAATACGTACGAACATTTACCCTCACATAAATACAGCAATCAAGCAACACGAAATCCCATTCAAATGGTAAAGCTTCGAAACGCATCCAACACACTTAACCCATACTACACATACTGCGCAGCCTACGCATCCGACTCATGCAACGCATCCGACTCATACAACACCTTCGACTCATGCAACACTTGTACGAGACTGTGTAATAGTCCATCCAAACATTCTCGCAAAAACTGCATCAGATACTACAGGGCAACCGATGCATACAACTTTCACTTCCCGCACCCACACATAGTAATCAATTTTAGCATTCTTGAACATCCTCTTCATTTCGTTGTAACGAGTCGCAAGCGAGATGAAAACAAGCGAGAAAGGGGGGTGAAGAAGAGACTGCCATCGTGAACGGTACGAGCAATAGCAGTGGCGGTAGCGGGAGTGAGAACGGTTTGTGTTGCTGGTGCTGTTGCGAAGAGATTTTGGGGAGTCCGGCGGCAAGCTTTGAGTGACGTGGTCGTATCCGCGGAGAATTATCATTTGGCCCGTCTTAAACAAATCTTGTGAAATGTTATAAGCGCGGATTTCCCATGTATTATTTTGTGCGAACGTTTCAAACCTTTGTGAACAAGAATATCTCTTTGGATAAAACCCGTTGGGTGGTCGGAAAGCCGTCGGAATATATGGGATCAAAAAGTCTGGTTGACGTCCCGTGTGTGCGTGTGTGTCGTCGCCATTGAAAAAGCATCAACCCGTAACCCGCCATTGAATATATTTCAGGATTTGTAATTATTTCTTATGCCAAGTAATTTGCCGAATAATTCGAGATAGTCGAAATTCGTGTGAAAACTAAGGAGTCGCGACCTAAGCAGTGCACGCCATTCACATATTCTCTCGGTGAATCTTCAGAGGTTTTAGCGGAAAGTATCTATAAGATCTGCAGCAGTAAAACATAATCTCAAAGTTCAGTGCCCCAGAATTCGCAATTGTAACGGGAATAACAGTGAATTTGGTGCATAAATCTAGTTGCTCCGGTCATCTCTCGATAAATTTTCTCTCGTTCCCATTCAATTTCCCATCGATGAAAATCACTTTTCCGTGTGGGCAGCAAAGTGCGAGATATCGAGTTTGGAAGCGCGAATCTATTCGCCTATGTATCTTTCGTATCATCCTCTGGTCCTCGACAATCGGAAAAAGCATTGAGGCAAATTCATGCAAATATCGGAAGCAACTCAAGTATCGGAAACCAAATCGGTGCAAAGCGGAGTTCTGAACAGCAACCAGTTACTTTTCAATCAACCTAAATTTTAGTTCACGTAGAACACTTTAACTAATTTGTTGTCTTAATCATACGAAAAACGTGTCGGAGAAGATTTGTTGACCGCAGCAAGAGATCAGTAGGGATCTAAACTTTTAAAAAAAATTTAATAATTGCCAAAATAGTCTCAGGCCCTTACCCGCCCCGAACACGAGCGCTCGTAGGAGGAGGTCCGGGTAAGTACCCTTTCTTATCAAATTTTTCTTTGCATGTTTTTCCATTTTTATCAAATCTTTTTTGCATGTTTTTCCATTTAAAAAAAAGGAATTTATAAAAATATTTCTACTTGAATCATTTAAATAAATAAAAAAATATTTATGAAAATTTTACTCTTTCGTTTAAAAATGCTCTACGACACTTTGAAATAAATTAAGAAATATCTAAATTATTAAAAACAAAAAAAAAACTGAAAACTTACAACATACCTTTTTTATTTCGTACACGCTATTTAACATGTTCCTATAACACGTTAATTAGCGTTACGCATATTAACCGCATTTCCCTGCAAACATATAAAGTACATGCAAACTAGAACCAACCAACATATTTCCCACGTTATGTTTGTTTGCATATTTTTAATTGCATATTTACAATTGCAATCGCATATGTTTTCAATTGCCTAACATATGCGCCATGAAGTAATTAATATTGCTACGACCCAAAAGAGCAAATACGACCGTAGCACAGCATGGCACCATTCTTCACGATTTGGGTCTGTACTCATATGCATATGCATGTGGGTAACCCAGATCCATGACCATGGAAAGAAAGTGAAGAAAATTGCACTTGACTCAATGCCGACAAATTGGGTCAAGTGGAAAAGTAAATATTGAATGGTCAATGAATGATGCAATGCTGTGTGTGTGGTGTGAATGAGCATTGTGTGAGGTCAGGGAAATGTGGGAAATGGAACTAACATGCTGAGAAGCAAATAATAATTTAGATTGATTTATTGTCATGTAGGATAGTATTTAAGTGAAAGTTTTGTGAGAAATAAAATTAATTCTGTTTGGAGAAGCAGACGAGTAACTACGGTTTTTGATTTTTATAAGTAATCGTGAGACTATCTGGAGGAGACACTTTCCAGTGGATTCAGCACGGCAAATATTTAGGATTAGCCTAAACTATGGTGCCAGCACTATCTGCGGCCAAGCCGCTTGAGTAGGTTTTTTAGTTACTATCAATAGTCCAATATAATGATAAAAACTATATTGTAACACCGTATGGCGAATCTATTCCCCGCACAAGAAATATAACATTATAGGCCCGTCTTAAACAAATCTTGTGAAATGTTATAAGCGCGGATTTCCCATGTATTATTTTGTGCGAACGTTTCAAACCTTTGTGAACAAGAATATCTCTTTGGATAAAACCCGTTGGGTGGTCGGAAAGCCGTCGGAATATATGGGATCAAAAAGTCTGGTTGACGTCCCGTGTGTGCGTGTGTGTCGTCGCCATTGAAAAAGCATCAACCCGTAACCCGCCATTGAATATATTTCAGGATTTGTAATTATTTCTTATGCCAAGTAATTTGCCGAATAATTCGAGATAGTCGAAATTCGTGTGAAAACTAAGGAGTCGCGACCTAAGCAGTGCACGCCATTCACATATTCTCTCGGTGAATCTTCAGAGGTTTTAGCGGAAAGTATCTATAAGATCTGCAGCAGTAAAACATAATCTCAAAGTTCAGTGCCCCAGAATTCGCAATTGTAACGGGAATAACAGTGAATTTGGTGCATAAATCTAGTTGCTCCGGTCATCTCTCGATAAATTTTCTCTCGTTCCCATTCAATTTCCCATCGATGAAAATCACTTTTCCGTGTGGGCAGCAAAGTGCGAGATATCGAGTTTGGAAGCGCGAATCTATTCGCCTATGTATCTTTCGTATCATCCTCTGGTCCTCGACAATCGGAAAAAGCATTGAGGCAAATTCATGCAAATATCGGAAGCAACTCAAGTATCGGAAACCAAATCGGTGCAAAGCGGAGTTCTGAACAGCAACCAGTTACTTTTCAATCAACCTAAATTTTAGTTCACGTAGAACACTTTAAATAATTTGTTGTCTTAATCATACGAAAAACGTGTCGGAGAAGATTTGTTGACCGCAGCAAGAGATCAGTAGAGATCTAAACTTTTAAAAAAAATTTAATAATTGCCAAAATAGTCTCAGGCCCTTACCCGCCCCGAACACGAGCGCTCGTAGGAGGAGGTCCGGGTAAGTACCCTTTCTTATCAAATTTTTCTTTGCATGTTTTTCCATTTTTATCAAATCTTTTTTGCATGTTTTTCTATTTAAAAAAAAGGAATTTATAAAAATATTTCTACTTGAATCATTTAAATAAATAAAAAAATATTTATGAAAATTTTACTCTTTCGTTTAAAAATGCTCTACGACACTTTGAAATAAATTAAGAAATATCTAAATCATTAAAAACAAAAAAAAAAACATATTACACGAGAGTAAAAATTACGGCTTTAGGTAGTTCTTGTAATCAATTAAATAAAAAAAAAGATGTTCATAATGATAAATATTTCTAGTCAAAAGTCAAGAACATTATAAAAGAAAAAAAAACATTGAGGTCCTCTGACATTAAATAGCGATCAAATTTTTATGCATCCAATATTTAATGTACGACAAGAACATCCGAAACGCTAGAGCAAGATCGCATACGCATTGAGCAAGCTGATATTTGCATATAACATTTGCACTTGATGTGAATAGGAATCAATACTTAGCATACGAGTATAATCGTTTTACATCCATGAGAGAAGAGACTTGGTTTTTTATACATACGAGTACATTCAGAACAAGAAATGCGAGAGAAGTTGATCTTTAATCTCTAATCGTTGTATTTAAGCAATTACTTAAACAAGAAAAAGAACTAGAGAAAGGCAAATTTAATGAGAACAAACCGTAAAAATAATTATATACGAGTATATATATATATATATATATATATATATATATATATATATATATATATATATATATATATGAAAAAAAAATTAAAAAAATGAATTAATACCATACCCTTCGGTCTAACCGGGTATAGGACCCGGTACGGTGGCAGGCTTCCACCTCATAAAACATGAGCCAGCCGCCGGGTACAATGTAATCTTTTTGGTTTCAGGTGACGTCGCGGGTTGAGTGGCCCAAGCAGAGTGCCTCTTTATGACATAGAGTTATGCAATCGAATTGCATAATTCTATGGCATAAATTGGTCACCGGGGTACTCCTCTTCTGATGGGAAAGCTTATACAAGTCAAGTTGTATTAGTTTTCCACTCAGAAGAGGAATACCTGGCCACTGCAACAAATATGGATTTAAATCCGGTTGGGTGGGTGCGAAGGGGCTCCATCACCACCCGGTTGCCCTTCTCTCATTTGTGGGCCATGAGCTTCGTCGGGTAACGACGAAGTTACCCTAAGTCCGCCCCTTTTTACATGTTCCACTTGTTCTCGGAACAAGTCCTTTTTCTCTCGGTGGAGTTACCTACACTTTTTGCGACTTCGGTCGCCTCGTTTTAGTTTGACCACAAGAAATTCGCGAGTGTGAAATTTTTTGTAGTGGGTCCTTGTGCTGGGGAAATGAACCCGCCCCACGCCACCGCAATGCTAGCCTGCCAGCGCATTCACGCGTCCCCAGACGAGGGCATTCTCGGCAGATATCTCCATCTTCTTCTGCCGAGGCAGCAGAACATCGCTGCAGTCCTTTACGGACTTTTGAAACTTATAATTCACTACAAATGGCGTGGGGCTCCGAAATGCCCGGCTGTATCATCAGTCGTGAGCACGAGACAGTCCATCGTCTCTAGGTGTCCCCACAAGGTGTCAAGATTATTGGCGGGTAGGTAACTCCCGAGGGCTTTTGCACTTATCGTGCCCGAGCAAGTCTAGTAACTTCCGAACGTGTGTTGTCCTTGGACATCAATATCGTTTGGTCCTGCTTTTGAATTATACTTTGGTGTTTTACTACCATTGTATGACTAGTAAGGCCAAATGATATTAGAGTCCCTATTTGTATTCGGAAGTTATTATCTCAACATCCATTTTGCGGAGGATTCTGATCCGCTCCCCAAACCAGCGGTGCCTGAGTGTCTTACATTACATGGATTTTGATTTCATGTGATTGGCTGATTAGCTAATCCATGACTATCCATGTCAAGACACGCGCTGCTTGTGGATCAGAACTCAACCCTGGGCTGACAAGTTGTAACTTGTAAAAACTTGCGGATGAGGGAGCACTTCTGAACCCTGATTCTCATGTTGCCGCAAGAGAGTAGTCCCTGAAACGCTATAGAAGGATTGTGCCATTGGTGTCCATACTTGGGAAGAAGGACAGAATGGAAAGACCGATTATTTTTTTTTTTGATAACTTAAAACTTTTTGAAAACTTTTACCATACATTTTTTTTGTGAGGAGTGTTTATAGCTCGCCATTTTCGGCCACTTTTTGTATTTTGTCCCTGAGGACCCGGATCCACCATCTCGATACCAGCCTTGGAACTCCTGGGATCTCCCGCCACGACTCAACCAAGTACCACCACCGACTCTAGGTCCAGTGGCTCCGCAGGAGCAACCCTATATGCTGAAGCCGAAGCATATCCCCAGCATTGTTCAGGGTTGGAATCTTCATTTTAGCGGGGAGCCAAATGGCCTGAACTTGGAAGTTTTCATTGGTCGAGTGGAGTCCTTAGTCGGAGAGATGTTGGCCGGCGACTACACGGTGCTGGCAGGATATTTACCCATGCTGCTTAGGGGAGCAGCACTTGAGTCATATTGGCGAATACATTCGGCCCCACCATCAATACGCTGGACCCGGTTGAAGGAGATACTCCGCAGGGAGTACCCTACGGTAGATATGGACGAATTGGTACTGGACAAGATCCATGCCAGATGGCAACGTCCGGACGAGTCTTTTCATCAATATCGAGCCGATATCCTTCGGCTGAATGACCAGTTGTCAGAGCCGATGTCTTCTACCCAACTGCTGCGGGTCTTGAAACGCAATCTAAAGCCGGGACTTCGTTGCCATGTCGTAAACTCGGACCCGTAGAACATGGAATCACTGCTGAGGTTCGTGAGTCGATTGGAGAGGCTTGAAGAAGACCTCCAAGAACGGCCTTACCTGCATGCGAGGACGGGTCCGCGACGTGAAATCGCAGAAGTGACACTAAATTGCAACAACCCAGATCGGGAAGAAAACACGGAGTCAAACACCTGTGTTCCGGACTACCCAGATGGTGCCACTCCAAAAAACGGACGAGCGAGTACCGTACCACCTCAGCGGTACTCGAAGCCCCCGCAGTAGCTCCTCAGCCAGCTGCTCACCCCAATAACCCTGACGTTAACCCACCAGCCATGACCACTATGACTGCGGATGTTCACTCTCTTCCGGAGACCTCGCCAACGACAATATTAAAGCGACCACCGCAGTCACTGCCAGAAGAACCCCGGCAGCCTCAAATACATATTCTAAAACCTTATCATGTTCGACTGCAGAAATATCGGGTGGCTCGAGAGCGAATATTCGCTTCCGAAGTAGTCACTTCCCGCCCACGCAAGACAAAATGGTCAACCCGTCGTTGGCGGAATTTCCGCAAGAGAGTGCGCACCTGCCGTCAAACCCTAAACTCTTGTAACATCTCGGAGGTTGCTGAGAATGAGATCAGACCTTATCATCCAATTAAAGTGTTGGGCGAAACCGTGTTTGCATTGATCGACACGGGTGCCAGTATCAGTTGTCTTGCCTTTGGCTTTGGCTCGAAGGTGCTCCATGAATATCCTACCTTGATTAAACCCTGGCGCACTGAAATCAGTATAGCTGATGGCACCAAGCACCCTATACGAGGTAAACTAACCACACCCGTGACGTTCAGGGGTCAGACGAAGGATATTACTTTCTACATTATCCTGTCCCTGACTCAGAATGTGTACCTTGACGTCGATTTCGTCCTTCACTTTGGACTGGCCTCCGATTTATTCACAGAATTGTCTTTAAATACCAGATATGTCAACGAACTCACTTCTATTCCCGATAGGCATGAACTGACGCCTAACCAACGGCAACGCCTGGAAGCATCCATCGCTGCTTTTCCATCTTACGCTACCCAAGGCCTTGGCCGCACCACCCTAGTCTCACACGCCATCGACGTTGGCAATAGTAAGCCGATTAAGCAAAGACACTATGCCATCTCACCGGCCATGGAGAAATTGGTGTATGCGGAGCTGGATAGGATGCTCGAGTTGGGGGTCATAGAGGAGTCCCAAAGTGCCTGGTCATCACCGGTAACCTTGGTGGTGAAGCCAGGTAAAGTCCGCCTGTGTCTAGATGCCCGTAAGGTAAATGCGGTCACCATCAAGGACGCGTACCCTCTTCCACTCATCGATGGAATACTAGGGAGACTGCCGAAAGCCAATTATATTACCAGTCTCGACCTAAAAGACGCCTTCTGGCAAATTCCTTCACAGTGCCTGGACGACCATTATATCAGTTCGTCACAATGCCCTTTGGCCTGTGTAACGCGCCGCAAACGATGACTCGGCTGATGGACAAGGTCATCCCACCTCACCTGAAACACCAAGTGATCGTGTACCTGGATGATCTGTTACTCATCACGGAAACGTTCGACCAACACCTCCTACTCCTACAAGAAGTAGCCCTGCACATCAGTAAGGCGGGACTCACCATCAACGTACAGAAAAGTAAGTTTGTCATGAAAGAACTCCGATATCTAGGACATGTCATAGGACATGGCACTATCAAAACGGATCCAGACAAAACTCGTGCGATTGATGAGTTCCCCTTACCAAAAACAGTTAAGCAGCTACGACGTTTCCTTGGTGTGTGCGATTGTTACCGAAGGTTTGTTCGGAATTATGCAACAGTTTCAGCGCCCCTGTCAGACATGCTGCGGAAAGGGAAGTTCATTTGGATCGAACTCAGCCGAAAGGCATTTGAAGAGCTAAAACAAGCCCTCACCTCAGCTCCGGTTTTGCACAGCCCCGATTTCACTAAGCCCTTCTCCATTCATTGTGACGCAAGTCAGCATGGAGTTGGAGCCGTGCTGGTGCAATTGACCGAAGAGAGAGGAAGCTCCCATCGCCTTCATGTCCAATAAGCTGAATTCGGCCCAAAGAAACTATACTGTGTCCGAGCAGGAATGTTTGGCAGCGGTAATGGCTGTGAAGAAATTCCGAGCTTAATCGAGAGCCACCAATTCGAGATCATCACGGACCACGCTTCGCTACAATGGTTGATGAACCAGGCAGATTTACATGGACGCCTAGCAAGATGGGCTCTTAAACTGCAAGGGTTCAAGTTTTCCATCAAACATCGGAAAGGGACCCAGAACATCGTACCCGACACTCTCTCTCGAATGTTTTCCCCAGAGGGAGCCGAATTGACAATAAATGACGAGTACCCCATCGAGATAGATTTGGACAGCCCACATTTCGAATCAGACAGCTACAAAGAGTTGAGGCAAACCATCGCGACGCAACAATCGCAGCTGCCTGATTTGAAAGTAATAGACGGCAACGTGTATAGACGAAATGCATACGCCACTGGTGATCCATGGCAGGAAGAAGAGTCCTGGAAACTCTGGGTACCGGAGGAAATGACACAACATCTGATCCTCCGCGCACATGACCATCCTTTAAGTGCCCACGGAGGTTACGGTCGGACTTTACGGCGACTCAAGAAATACTTCTTTTGGCCTAAAATGGCATCCCAGGTCAAAGACTACGTGAGCGCCTGTGAGACCTGTAAAGGCACTAAAGCGCCCAACCACCCTCTTCGACCTCCTATGGGTCAACTCAACGTCCCAGAACGCGTATTCCAACGTCTATACATCGATCTACTCGGTCCATATCCTCGGTCATCCATGGGACACATCGGAGCTATAGTCGTTCTAGACCAGCTCTCAAAATTCCCACTGGTGGAACCTATCCGTAAATTCACAACTCCATCTATCGTGAAATCACTAGAGAGCCGGGTATTCCATGTGTTCGGGGTTCCAGAGAGTGTGTACTCGGACAACGGAGTACAGTTCAGGTCTCGGCAGTTTAAGGGCCTACTCGAGCAGTATGGCGTTGAACACCAACTGACGCCCATATACTCTCCTCAGTCTAACGCCTCCGAACGGTTGAACCGCACCCTATTGGCCGCGATCCGTTCCTACGTCCACCCATCTCAAAAAGATTGGGATCGGCGATAGTCCGCCATCATATGCGCCCTACGATCCTCGTATCATTCCGTCACCGGTGTCGCCCCTTACTTTGCCGCCTTTGGACAGCACATGATTTGCCACGGTAAATCATACCGGCTGTTACGGCAATTAAAGTGTTTGGGAGACCCCGTCGTTGCGCTGGAGCCTCACGAACGTTTAGGAGACCTCCGCCAACAAATCGGACGGAAGATTAAGGTCGCGGGACGTGCAAATGAGGCGCAGTACAATCTCAGGTCACGATCTGCCAATTTCAAAGAAGGAGATGAAGTTTTCCGGCGCAATCTCCGCCAAAGTGACGCCGCGGGGCATTACAACGCCATGCTGAACAGGCGATTCTTGAAAAGCCGCATAAAGAAGGTAATGGGACCTAACCGTTACCTGATAGTGGACCCATCGGGAAAAGAAGTTGGGATATACCACGCAAAAGACCTGCGCCGATAGATAATTAGCCACGTCTGTTTTGTCCATCCGCATACATTTTCAAAAAACGCGGAAGGGTTGTATACTTCCGGCAAAACATAAACACACGTGTCAGTCCGTCCGTCTGTCAACTTTGTTTTCTTTTATTATTCGTCACTCCTTGTTCCGACGCCGAACACAACCCATGCTATAATGAAAGATCCTTCAGCTCCTTTTTCGCAATCCGCATCGCCTTGGGATCGCGAGAAAATTAGCTGCCCTGTAGTAATCGAGCAGGTAAGGTTCAAAAAGCCAGTGTGCAAGAGTTCTATGGAAAACAAACCGAATTTGGCAACATCACTCCTTCGATATGCTTCCATCCGATACATGATTTTGTTGCTTATTCTATTAGAAAAGACGTGAAAATATGGAACTGGCGAAATAATCGGCTGTTATACAATTTAGAGGGGAATTCAAGAACCAGGTTCATGAAATTCAATCCTCTAAACAATATGCTCATCACTCCTATGAACAGTATAGTACAATGAATTGCGAGAGTTTTGAATAAAAATAGAATAATCTGTACCTCTCCCTAACAGAATGAAATCGTCTTTCATTCTGTGTAGTTCACTGTTTTTTTGTTCCAGTGTTTTAATTGTTTAGAATAAGAAAAAATGACTATTGTGGCCGATTGTAGCCTTACGTCAGAGAACTCTGCAAATAATTTATCAGACGATCAAATTCCGTTTGATGCAATTATTCGCAGTATTATCACTTCGCGAGCTAAGGATGGAGCGACAATAGAGGATAACCATAATGATTATTACGAACATACCGGTGAAAAATTTCCTTACATCGAAGACGTATGCGACAAGTTGCTGAAAATTCCCGGCGTTGTAGGCTACAAAAACCAAAATGGCACATTTATATTTAACATGTTTTACACCAATCCTAAATCCCAGCATATCCTCAATATGGTACGAAATCAAAAACCTAGTCAAAAGGGAGAACACAAACAAAAAAAAACATGATTTCATATAAATGATATGTGTTTCTTCAAAGATAATTATCATTATTTGAATAAAAACAATAAAAAAAGAGAGAAACAATTATTACTACAATTAATGGAGAAAAAGAGGAAAGAGAAATAATAAATGCATTAAAAACAACATTTTGTCTCATAGCAAAACAAACTGCATTCAGCATTCATTCAATACGTACGAACATTTACCCTCACATAAATACAGCAATCAAGCAACACGAAA
>OZ017738.1:236221961-236291961 GCA_963969285.1 Odontomyia ornata
CGGCATCATTAGTGTGTTGTTTTTGGCCAAAAAGTCGCGCACAAGCAACGATGTGTGGGCAGGGGCGTTATCGTGGTGCAAAAGCCAATTTTTGTTCTCCCACAAATCCAGGCGTTTCTGGCGGATTGCTTCGCGCAAATTGCGCATAACTTGCAGGTAATATTCCTTATTGACCGTTCTTCCCTGTGGCAAGAACTCATGATGCACCACGCCCCTGCAATCGAAGAAAACTGTCAGCAAAACTTTCACATTCGACCGAACTTGGCGCGCTTTTTTCGGTCTTGGTTCATGCGGCAGCTTCCATTGAGATGATTGAGCTTTGGTTTCCACGTCATAACCATAAACACACGATTCGTCACCAGTTATGACCCTCTGGAGCAAATTTGGTTCGTCGCGGACAGAGTTTAACATCCCATTAGCAATGTTCATGCGTTGCTGTTTTTGGTCGCAATTGAGCAATTTTGGTACGAATTTCGCGGCGACCCGTCTCATGCCCAAATCGTTGATAAAAATCGAATGGCACGAGCCAATCGATATGTTTAGGTCCTCAGCAACTTCTCTAACGGTGATTCGACGATTGGCCAATACCATTTTCTCCACTTCACGCTCTTCGTCGTTCACATCTTCTCGGCCTTCTAAAAACATTTTGTACCACCGATAAACGTTGCTTCGGTCCAAGGTAGCTTCTCCCAATGCCACAGTCAACATTCGGAATGCATCCGCGCACTTAATTTCGTTTTTCACACAAAATTTGATACACGTTCTTTGATCCATTTTTTGAATAAGTAAAAATCGAAGACGATTGAAAACACGTGCAAGTAAAGCAGCTATCACCAATTAAGTGAACATTCAAAATGGCCGAGCTTGTCGGCAGAAGTGACAGACATGAGTACCAACATAACGCCACAAAAAAATCGAAATTCGAATATACGTAACCCGCGAAAATTCAAAATTCGCGATACTTTTTGAACACACCTCGTATATATATATATATATATATATATATATATATATATATATATATATATATATATATATATATATATATATATATATATATATATATATATATATATATATATGGGAGCAATGTGATTTAGTTCAGGGGATTTTTCGGACAAACTATGAGTGTTCGCTCAGTGGTGATATGCACTGATTTAATCAGATCATATCATAGCTGATTAGGCACACGGGAGCATGGTACTGACCAAACCAACTTCCGAAAAAATCAATACGTTCATGAAAATGAGATACTCTAACTATCATTAAGTGAAGGCCCGAGAGGAGCTGTAGTGCTACAAAGAAGATATACATATATATATATATATATATATATATATATATATATATATATATATATACATATATATATATATATATATATATATATATATAAATATATATATATATATATATATATATATATATATATATATATATATATATGTATATATTGTTACATGTACAAATGATTCTGCGAGCTACTGTCGCAATTGTTTTCACAACCATTAAGAACATCAACAAAATGAATTTACTCGAAACCACGAGAACCCACTAAGCATGATCAACATTTGGAAGTGAGTCACTGCTCCATTAAATAATCTGCTCGAATATACCAGATACCTCTCGGCAGAACATTCGCCAATGTACGAGAAATACTTTGAACGGATGGAGACCCTATATAAAGCCGAGCTGAATGAATGGGGAGATCATTCATTACAACCTCGATAGAAAACTGTGATACGCGAAGTACAGGCGATATTGATTGTTTAAGTGTGAAGTGATTTTAGTAGACAATTGCGATAGAAATTTAATTGACAAGTGAAAGTTAGATTCTAATTAAAATTGTGAAATAGTTAAATGAGTGATTGTGCATTTTTTTTAAGTAAATAAATAAACTCTTCTAATTTAATTTAAAAGACATTGCGTTTTCACTTCCCCGGAACATTAAAATTATTGGCCGCGAACCATAACACGCGACATTGGTGTCAAGAAGTGAGAAAGAAAATTTTGGAAGTGAAAACGTTTAAACATTTTTAAAGTGCACAATAGTGAAATTTAACGTGGAAACTGATGAAAAAAAACTTATAAGTCAAAATAATAAAAATACCACGAAGCTAACAGTGAAAAATTAATGAATTTACTATGGTGCAGATGCAGAAAAGGGCGCAGAAGGTGGTGAAGCAGAAACACCACAATCAAAGGAGCCAGAAACTACGCTAATGCAAATGTTAATGCTGATGTCATCCAATCGCACTGCGAAGCTAGATGAACAAACCACGAAGCTAAATGAACAATCAGCGAAGGTAAATGAACAAGCGATCGAAATCAAGGCAGACATCGCACAGAAGCTGGAGAAACAGTCAACCGAAATAAAAGCGGAGCTCCGTCATCTGAACAAACAAATTAAAGGCGTCGAGGAAAAGGTTGACCAGGTCGAGGAAAAGGATTACCAGGTCGAGGAAAAGGTCAGCCAGGTCGAAGAGAGAATAAACCATGAGATGGAAAAACTGAAAAAGGACTTGAAAGCAGCAAAGGCAGTAGTAACCACCTCACCAGCCCTGCTTATAACCGCAGCGCAAAGCACATCCAGAAATGTGCAAGCACCAATATTCGATGGGCAAACGGTCTGGAGTATTTACAAAATCCAGTTTGAAGCCGCTGCTAGGTTAATCACTGGAATGAGCAGGAACGAGCAACTGCATTAATTCTTGCTCTAAGAAGCCCAGCTGCCGAGCTTTTGCAGACTATCCCCGTCGAGCTGCACTCAAACCCGGCTACTATAATGAATGCGCTGGACATGCGTTATGGAGACGATCATCTGAAGCAGATTTACCGGGCACAGCTACGGCATCGGATGCAGAAGTCTGGTGAAACTTTACTGCAGCTAGCACAAGACATTGAGCGACTGGCACTTTTGGCTTACCCAGCGTACGACCCAGAACATCGAGATGACGTAGCAACAGAAGCATTCATCAGCGCCTTAAAGGACAAGGAATTGCAACAAGCCGTGCGTTTAGCTCAAAAGCAAACGGTCAAAGACGCATTGATTTATAGTCTTAACTTCGAGGCAACAAAAAATGTGACTGGTACCACTGCCCGGGACCGTGAGGTAGTGGCAGATGAGTGCAGGTGTGAGCGCGTAGAAAATGAGCGAGAGCCGCAGGCAAATGGTGCGCCTAGATGCTGGGATTGCGGTGAGAAAGGGCACCTGCAAAGAGACTGCAAGAAACGAAGGAAACGGAAGTATTGGCCAGGATGGTGGAGATCTAGACCGTGTTACGAGCCTAGAATGGAAGCCCATCAAACTGGAGGGGCCAACTTCGTGGGGCGGACGTTGGCTAGGGGGACCGACATCCATCGCACCCCCATCACCGTGTCAAGACTACATCGTGGAGAAGCAGACTTATGCTTTCCGGGTCAAGTTGATGAAGAACATTGCCCCATAACAAGCGACACTGGTGCAACCCGATTGACTATCCGATCAGACCTAGTGAGGCCCCAACTACTTCACAAGGGCAGAGTTATGGAAATGCTGACGCTCTATCTCGTCGTACATGTCCAGCTAACTGCAGGCATTGCCGACGGATTGAGGAAAAAAAACCGACCGCTGACTTGCAAGTGATAACGGCCGAATTCGATGACGGTTGGACATCGGCGGAGATTCGAAAGGCCCAATTAGCCGATGAAGACATCAGGCCATTGCTCGTATGGAAGGAGACGACTGGGCGACCTGAGTGGAAAGACGTTTCAATGCATGGCGCAACCCTGAAAAGCTATTGGGCACAATGGAACTCCCTTCAGGTGGAGGGTGGCGTACTCAAGCGGAAATGGGAAACGGCGGATGGCAGCTCCTATAGGATGCAAACTATACTACCCAAAAGCCGACTCCACGATGTGATTAAGGAAATGCATGAAGAATCCTCGGGAGGCCACCTTGGTGTTTACAAGACCTTAGCGAAATTGCGGGAAAGGTTCTACTGGCTCCACGCTCGAGAAGATATAGAGGACTGGTGTCGCAGATGCACAATTTGCGCTTCCGTCAAAGGTCCAAAGCGACGACTGAGAGGACAAATGCAAACCTACAACGTGGGTTGTACCGTTTGAAAGGATTGCTGTTGACATCGCAGGACCCTTTCCTGAATCCGAATGGGGAAATCGATACACGCTGGTTGTAGCCGATTATTTCAGCAAGTGGCCCGAGGTCTACCCCATTCCCAACCAGGAAGAAACTACTGTAGCCGAACAGCTAGTGTTAAATTGGGTCAGTAGGTACGGCGTACCTTTCGAACTATATTCGGATCAAGGCCGAAACTTTGAGTGAAATGTGCGAGCTGCTGGGAATACGGAAAACGAGGACAACACTGCTGCATCCCCAATCCGATGGAATGGTCGAACGTTCCAACGGCACGCTTAATAAACATCTGGCCAAGATGGTTGACGAGAAACAAAGGGACTGGGACCGACATATCCCACTATTTTTAATGGCGTACAGAGCTGCCGAACATGCATCGACGGGTCAAGCCCCAGCCAAAGTCATTTTTGGAAAGACTCTTCGTCTGCCAACTGATATAAAGTTCAGAACACCCCCTGGGAAACCCCAAACGATCTCGGAGTACGCAAGTGAGCTAAGGCAACGGTTGAACCAGATGCATCGGACAGTGCGAAAACACATCGAATCGGCTACTGACCGCATGAAGACTAGGTATGATCGAAAGGCAAATTCTACTTGCTTCCAGCGAGATGACTTGGTCTGGCTATATAACCCACAGCGACGGAAGGGTAGGTCTCCAAAGTTGCAGCATAATTGGGAGGGACCATACCGAGTTACTAAGCGAATCAACGACGTCGTATATCGCATACAGGAACACCGTAAACCGAGAGCCAAAATGAAAATCGTGCATCTGGACCGTCTTGCCCCATATTACACCCAGGGAGAATTGACCACAACTGACGAAACATCTTTTCGGGGCGAAAAGAACTGAGGTGGAGGCAGTGTTACATGTACAAATAATTCTGCGAGCTACTGTCGCAATTGTTTTCACAACCATTAAGAACATCAACAAAACGAATTTACTCAAAACCACGAGAACCCACCAAGTATGTTCAACATTTGGAAGTGAGTCACTGCTCCATTAATTAATCTGCTCGAATATACCAGATACCTCTCGGCAGAACATTCGCCAATTTAGAGAAATACATTGAACGGATGGAGACCCTATATAAAGGCGAGCTGAATGAATGGGGGGATCATTCATTACAACCGCAATAGAAAACTGCGATACGCGAAGTACAGGCGATATTGATTGTTTGAGTGTGAAGTGATTTTAGTAGACAATTGCGATAGAAATTTAATTGACAAGTGAAAGTTAGATTCTAATTAAAATTGTGAAATAGTTAAATGAGTGATTGTGCATTTTATTTAAGTCAATAAATAAACTCTTTTAATTTAATTTAATAGACATTGCGTTTTCACTTTCCCGGTACATTAAAATTATTGGCCGCGAACCATAACACGCGACAATATGTATACATATATACATATTGTATTTTGTATATATATGTATACACCTATATATATATATATATATATATATATATATATATATATATATATATATATATATGAATATATATATATATATATATATATATATATATATATATATATATATATATATATATATATATATATATATATATTATTGTTCGCTTCTTCTTCTTAGCACTACTGCCCCTTTCGGGCCTTCGCTGCCTGCAAACAGCGCCTCCAACTGTCTCGGTCCGTTGACCGCGTCATCCAATTTCTAAATCCGAGCAGCAATGAACTGTCTTCGTCGATCGAGTCAGACCAGCATTTCCTCGGTTTCCCCACTGGCCGCCGGCCTTCAGTTCTCCCTACGAATACCTTCTTGGGTATCCGTTGTTCGTCCATACGATTCATGTGTCCAGCCCATTGCAGCTTCCGCAGTCTTACAATCCTTGCGACCTCCGGTTCGTCAAAAATTTCATACAGCTCATGGTTGTATCGAATTCGTCATTGGTCCCCGTCTAGCTTCGCTCCGATTATTCCCTTCAGGACCCGTCGCTCAAAGGCGTTCAATATATTTGCGGATGCTTGGGTTAGGGTCCATGTTTCACACCCATAGCATAACACAGGTCTTATCACAGATTTGTATACTTGGAGCTTTTCTGTGTATGCAGCTGGTCTTCAAGATCGTCAATACTGAATAAAATATTTTATTTGCGAGCTGTATTCTTCGGCGTATTTCGTCTCTTTTATTACCCGTTTTCGTTATTTTGGCGCCTAAATACACAAATTCGCTAACATTTTCGATACTATATTCACCAAGTGTGATATTTTGTGTATTTTTCCTCGACTGCGTCATAAGCTTTGTTTTATTTTCGTTGATTTGTAGCCCTACTAGTTTTGCTTCGCTATCGAGTTTCAGGAAGAGTTCATTGGCAGTTGTTAGTGACCGTGACAGAATGTTGATGTCGTCCGCATAGGCCACTACCTGGCTCGACTTGTATAGTAATGTACCTCGCGTATCGACAGGTAGCTTCCGTATGATGTACTCCAGAGCCAAATTGAATAGCAATGGGGCCAGCTCATCTCCCTGCTTTAGTCCGATATTTGTGTCAAAGGTATCGGTGAGTTGGTTATTGATGCGGACTTGGGAGGTCGTCGACGTCGTTGGCATTTTGGTAAGACGGACTAATTTGGCTGGGATGCCAAAACCAAGCATTATTTGGTACAGTACGTTACGATCAATACTGTCCTATGCTTGCTTGAAGTCAACGAAAATTTGGTGTACGTCTATGTTGAACTCCCACCATTTTTCGAGTACCTGCTTGACTGTGAACAATTGGTCTGTTGTTGATCTACCTGACCTAAAACCACCTTGATACTCCCCAATAATACTGTTGGCGTATGATCCGATTTTATTTTGAAAGATTTTAGAAAATATTTTGTACGCCGTACAAAGTAGTGATATGCCTCTATAATTTTCGCACTGTAGCTTGTCACCTTTTTTGTGGACAGGGAATATAATTGATTGGCTCCACTCTTTCGGCATATGTTCTTGTTGCCAAATGTACTGGATTGTTCGCTTAGAGATAGAGTATCTCATTATCATGATCACAACATGTTGGAGACCCAGACGAGATTTATTATCAGCATTGCGTGCGTCTTTTGGAAGATATCGATTGATTTTGTGTTGGTTTCAGTGTGGGTGAAAGGTGTCTGACTGTTCATGAATAGAACAGTGCGTGTTCTCTGGTGGTGTGCCCGTGGTAGTTTCCGTCCGGTTCAGTTGACTTTCCAATCATGGAGGAACTGTTGAAACGACCTAAGTCGCTGTCCACATTATTGGACAAGATTATCTTGAACTATAAAAAGGACCCGACTTCTCGAAAGCAAAGTGCAGAATATTTTCAGTAGCTACTTCGGCGGCTCGAGTCCGTATGGGACGAATTTGAGATCGACATTCAAATACGGGCACGACCAGATGTGCCGCTGTCGCATAGCTACTTCAAAAGTCAGATGTATGAGACAACACAGGCTAATTTTATCGACTTTCGGCAGCACTTTTCAGAACGAATTTCGGCACTGAGCCACCCCAAGGAGGATACTGGTGTCCCATCCGAGCAGATACGCGTGCGCTCCACGGTCGATGTCAGCCAATTGAAACTGACAGATATGCCATCACAGAGTAATCCAGCCGTCTCTAAGATTCTTCGACGTTATAAAGTGATGGCAGACGCCCTTCTCCGTTTAGTCTCTCGCTTGGATCACCCGCAGCGCTCTCGCCAGTGGTATTGTTTATATTGAAATGAGTTATATTGTATTATAGTTAATCCTTAACATCTAGTACATCTAAGTTTAGTACATAAGAACATATGATATTTAGAGGTTAAGCTGAAATGGCAAAGAGTGAGACTGTGTAATGAATAGCATAAATCAGTCTGTCTCAATCGTAGAAAGATGATATAAATCATGGCGCAGCCGGAAAAAGAAAAAAGAAAAGATAAAACCAAAACCGAAAGCAGAATTTAAAAGGCCAAAATGGATTCAACGTTTCGGGCCAGGCGATGAGGTTAAGATGCTATTAAATTAAATGGGCGAGAAAGGCATCGAAATTTTTGAAACATTTAAGCTGATAATGACAAGAAAGTATTTCAAAATGTAATCAAGGCATTTGACGGATATTGCGATCCGAAGACGTATGTCGTGTACGAACGTTTCAAATTTTATACCAGGCAGCAGCAACCGGGTGAACCATTCGATAATTTTTTTACTGACGTTACGAAGCAAGTTCAAAAATGTAACTTTGACGATGATTCGGAAAATATAGTTGATCAAATGGTGAGAGATCGTATTGTACTTGGGATAAACAATATCGACTTACAGGAGAAGCTTCTGAGAACGGAAAATTTATCTCTGAAAAAAGTAGTCGAGCTGTGTCGAGTGGCGGAAGTTACACACCAGCAAGCAAAAGATGTCCAGCTGAGCCAGGGAGAATCTACAAAGGTAAATCAGGATAAGTCTAATTTTTCGAAGAAGAATCCGAACTTGGAAAAAAATATCACTAATTGTAAAAGATGTTCATTTAGTCATCCTATTAATAAGCGTCCAGCTTATGGAAAACTTAGTATGAAATGCAAGAAACCGAATCATTTCGCAAAAAGGTGCAGGGCTAACCAAATTAACGCGATAGATGGACATGCTGACATTGATCTTAATGCTTTAGTTATTGACATGGTAAAAGTGGAAGGAATAGAGAAAGGGGACTCATGGTATACTAAAATAAAGATAAATGGGAAAGAAATACAGTTTAAAATAGATTAGGGTGCTGAAGTAAATATTATTCCTTATTCAGTATTTAAAATGATAGAAAATGAGACAACTATTGTTGAGCTTGTTAAGCTAAAATTGGAGGCATATGGTGGTTACAATTTAGACGTTTTAGCCGCAGTACAACTTGAGATAAAACATAAGTCAGTTGCAAGTGTAGAACAATTTCTTATTGCTAATGTAGATTCGTCTCTAATTTTAGGATTAAAAACGTGTGTTAAGCTTAAATTAATCAAGCGCATAGATAATCTTAACTGGAACTCTAATTCAAAAGAGGAATTTATTCGGAAAAATGGTTCATTATTCGAGGAATTGGGTACTTTTCCAGACAAGTGTAAGATTTATTTAAAGAAAGATGCAGTTCCAGTCATACATGCACCTCGCCGCATAGCGAGCAATCTTAAAAATAAAGGGAAGACCAAATTAGATGACATGGAATGGAATTTGTGGCCGAGTACGAGCGACTTGGGCACATGGAAGTAATCACGTGGTCAGAAAACAAGGAAACACATTATTTTCTGCTGCATTACTGTGCTCTGAAGCCGGATAGTAGTACCACCAGATTGAGAGTGGTCTTCGACGTGTCCAGTAAAACTTCTACGAACGTTTCCTTGAACGACATTCTACATACCGGACCACCGATTCAGGATTATCTGTTCGGAATTCTGCTCCGCTTCCGTTTGCCACGCTTTGTCTTCACGGCCGATATTGAAAAAATGTATCGGCAAATAGTGCTTCATCTCGACAATCGCAAGTTTCATGTAGTGGTGTGAAGAACTGGTCCATCTCAGCCTTTGCAATATTATCATTTAAAGACCGTGACATACGGTACGACATCAAGCTACTTTGGGCGGCAGAGCATTGCAGAGTGACTTCTACATTGATGACGTCATGACCGGGGCCAACACTTTGGCTGAGGCAACTCAGAAGCAGGGCGACTTGCGCAGAATACTCGCGTGCATAGGCATGCATTTGCACAAGTGGTGCGCGAATCATCCCAGCCTTTTGCAACCAATCAAGGCTAGAACCAGCAGATCCAGCTGGACTTTAGTAATCTATCAGAAGACTACATTAAAACTTTGTGAGTAATTTGGCTTTCGAAGATGGACGAATTCCAAATCCGCATCAACCTGGACCTCGCCGAGGCAAAATTCACAAAAAGGACGATTGTTTTCAGACATCGCCAGGATATTCGACTCATTGGGCGGGCATCCTGGCATCCGCCAAGCTGTTCCTGCAAGCGTTATGGTGACTGGAGCTGTACTGGAATGCAGCCTTGCCAGCGGGGATACACACGCAGTGGGCCCAGTATGCGGTGAGCTGCCATCATTGTAGAAGGTTCGCTTTCCCCGACACGTTAGAGCCTGCGAGAAGCTAGAACAGTTGCAGTGACATACCTTCTGTGATACCCCAGAGAAAGCATAAAGTGCCGCAATATGCGTCCGCTTAACATCAAGGATGTGTGCTAAGTCAAGGGTAGCACCAAAGTGTTAACTGGTCCACACTTGGAACTGTGTGCTGCCAAGCTGGGAGCGGAGCTAACCAAGCAAATCAAAACGGCGCTCAACCTACCAGTTGTCTTCCATATCTTGTGGTCTGATGCTAAAATTTTGTTAGCGTGGATCAACTCTACCGCCTCGTCCTACAACACCTTCGTTGCCAATCGTGTCTCGACTATTCAATTGCTGTCGAGTGCAAACCAATGGCAACACGTTGCTTCACGAGACAATCCTGCCAACATCCTATCACGGAGCTATGGTCACACGAGCCATCTTTCCTGAGCAGACCTGAGGCGGACTCGCCGCAGGAGTACAAGAATGAAGGATCCTGTGAATTGGAGAAAAAGCGCATCAAGGCAACAACACTAATGACAGCTAAGGCGAACATTCATTTTGTGCACGATGTTCAACACGGCAACTCATTCGGGAGTCTTCAACGAGTAGTAGCCAACGTGCTGCGTTTTGTGGATCGTTGCGGACCAAGCTTCCAGCCTCCCCAAGTGTGCAGTCCAGCAGTCACAAGTCAAGAACTCTCCAAAGCCCTAGGAGTCATCGTGAAATGTAACAACAAGACGACTTCTACGAGGACTTACGGGATATTTAACTCAAAAAGCAGGGCGACAAAAATAGCTCCCTGTAGACGCTGGCTCCTTTTCTGAATTGAGATAGGATCCTGCGCGTTGGCGGGAGTCTTCGCACCACTTTCGAGACCAAGCATCCGATGTTGGTGCCATCTTGGAGCGCAGGCGCTGCTCGCCACGACGAGACAACGTTTTTGGCCTATCAAAGGGAAGCAGCTGGCAAGATCAATTGTGCGACAAGGCTTGAGATGTGTTCGAGCGAGGTCACAACTTTTCGACCAAATTATGGGAAATCTACTTGGTGCTCGTGTACGACATGCCACCCCCTTTCATTATCGCGGGAGTCGAATTTTGTTAATACATTACGAGGAATTGGGTACTTTTTCAGACAAGTGTAAGATTTATTTAAAGAAAGATGCGGTTCAAGTCATACAGCGAGCAGTCTTAAAAATAAAGTGAAGACCAAATTAGATGACATGGAAAATGCAGGAATCATCAAAAGAGTTAATCATCTCACTGAATAGGTCCACAATCTAGTTGCGGTTGAAAACCCCGATAAATCTGTTAGATTTTGTTTAGATCCCAGGGATTTGAATAGAAACGTTATAAGAGAGCCTTTTCAAATACCACGGTTATCAGATTTATCGTCACAACTCGAAAACATGGAATATTTCACGATATTAGACCAAAAAGATGGATTTTTGCAGGTTCAAATGGAGGAAGAAAGTAGCGACTTGTGTGTATTCAGCACACCCTTCGGAAGTTATAAATTTTTAAGGCTCAATTTTGCTCCCGAGCAGTTTCAAAAACTAAATACTAAATATTTTAGTCACCTACCGGGTGTATTCGACTATTTTCACGATATTTTGATTTTTGGAAAAAATAATGTGGAACACAATAGCAATCTGGCTAAATGTTCTTAAAATAGCAATCTGGCTAATGTTCTTAATTACTAAATTTACAAGGTGCTATCCAAAGCAAACGAAACTTTTGTCATAAATTTTTTTGATGGCGCTATCTGTGAATGAGATAGTGCGTTGGAAAGTTACATCCCTTCCTGATTTCCAGTGAAAGTTTGGTGACATTCGGTTCAGTGGAAGCGAAGTTATTGCGTTTTTTTGTGATAATGGTACAAAAATAAGTTTCGAACAAAGAGCTAATATCAAAGTTTGTTTTAAAATCGGTAAAACGTTTACCGAAACATTTGAATTGATGAAAAAAATTTATGGCGATGATTGTCTATCTCTTGCCAGAGTTCATGAGTGGTTTACACGTTTCAGAGATGGTCGTGAGGACATAAATGACGATGAACATACGGGCCGCCCAAAATCAGTGATCACCGAAAACTCCAACGAAAATGTGCGTGAATTTATCAAAAATGAGCCGAAATCGTCGTTGAAATTCATGGAATCGGAGTTGAATATCTCCAAAAATCGATTTATCGCATTTTAAACGATCATTTGGGCTTACGAAAGGTCTGTGCACGTTTTGTTCTGCACAAGGGTCGTCAGATATCCATCAGTTACAACATATGACTAAAAATTGCTTAGAGTTCAACATTCGAAAGACATCATTAACGAGAGAAAAGACGAGAACTTACTTTAAAACATTGTAACTGGTGATGAAACGTGGTGTTTCCAATGTGAACCCGAAACCAAGCGTCAAAGTGCCGAATGGAAGGCCCCAGACGAGCCACCACCCAAAAAATTACGTTTGGAGAAGTCAAAAATCAAGTCGATGGTCATTTGTTTTTACGATTCCAAGGGAATTGTCCGTAAGGAGTTCGTGCCAACGGGCCAAACCGTCAATGCAATTTTCTATCTTGGCGTTTTGAAGCGTTTGTTGCATCGCATGCGTCCAATTCGGCCTGAATATTGCGAAGGAGCTGGCGCTAATTGCATACTTGTAATGCACCATCTCATCGACCCACTCTTGTGACACCATATTCGCCTGATATGGCTCCCTGTGACTTCTACCTATTCGGGAAATTGCATTTGGCCATGAGAAGAAAACGGTTTGCGTCCGTAGAGGGCATCTAAAAGGCTTATACCGACATCCTGAAGGACATTCCGGTCAATGACCTGAAACACTCTTTCGAAAAACTTTTGGATCGCGCAAGACAGTGTAATGAGGCCGGAAGAGACTATTTTGAATAAATAAACTCGAATTTATCAGAACAAAGCTCCTGTCGTTTCTATTTTATCTCAGTCTCGTTTAATTTGGAAAACATCTTGTAATGCTATAAAATTGCAATACTGTTAAAAAGCTGTAAATTACTTGGGCTTGGTATTTTCAAAAGAGGGTGTTAGAATCAATGAATCTCGGATTAAAGCCATTGAAAATATTGAAATCCCTAAAAACAAAACAGAATTAGAGATTCTTAGGATTAGTCAATTTTGTGAGAAATTTCATTCCAAATATGCCACAGATAACAGCGCCTCTAGGAGAGCTATTGAAAAAGAATTGTTCATATACATGGTTAGATTAATTGTTTCAAAATCTTCAGTGTTGCGAAGTTTCAATGAGAACATTCCAATATATATCCAAACTGATGCTTCTCAATTTGGAGTTGGAATTTGTCTTATGCAAGACAACAGACCGGTTTGTTTTGCATCGAAACGTTTGACAAATACGGAACGACAATATGCGCAAATTGAAAAAGAGATGTTGGCCATCCTCTTCGCATGTGAGAAGTTTCATGATTATATTTATGCACGGAAAGTCGTCGTTTTATCAGATCACAAACCTTTAGTGGCAATTTTCAACAAATTAATGTTCCAAGTTCACTCCAACAGGTTACAGAGGATAAAACTAAAATTATTGATATTGAAATCAGGTGCCTTACGGGAAAAGAGAAGCACGTAGCGGATACACTGTCTAGAAGTATCAAGGAGAAAAATTCGGCTCCTGTTGAGTCGACATTAAATACTGTAGTTCATACCATCAATGTTAGCGATAGAAGAACGGAGGAAATCCGTCAAGCCATTCTTAATTATGAGTCGAAAAAATTAATAGAGTTAGTACAAAAAGGTTGGCCCAAAAATAAAACTAAAGTTAAAGATATTATTAAAAAGTACTGGCAACTTAAAAATGACATTTACTGTGAAAATGGTCTTCTATTCTATGAAGATAGACTCATCATTCTAATTGATCTTCGTGCACAGATATTGAAAAGTCTGCACGAAGGGCATCTTGGGATAACTATAACGAAGGAGCTAGCAAAATTAACTGTGTATTGGCCAGGTATAAATGGGCAAATAGAAGATTTTATAAGTAGCTGTCGGACATGTGAGAAATATCAAAAATTAAATTGTAGTTCTCCATTGATTCCACATGAAATTCCAAATCTGCCATTTAGTAAAGTGGCTTGTGGTATACTTGAATTCCGAGGAAAGCCGTTTTTAGTTTTGATGGATTACTTCTCGAAGTAGTTAGAAGTGAAATTGTTAATAAATAAGACATCTGAGGAAATTTCGAAAAAACAAGGAAATATTTGCTCAACTCGGAGTCCCTCATATTATTGTATCGGATAATATGCCATTTAGTTCATATCAATTTAAACAATTTGCACAAGAGTGGAATATTGGCTGAATAACCTCTAGTCCAAACTACCTTCATAGTAATGTTTTAGCCGAGAAAGGTGCAGGGATAGCGAAAGGCTTACTTCGAAAATGTGGGGAAGAAGGAAAAGATTTAGAGAATGGATTGCTGACATATAGAAATGCTCCAATTTCGAGTTTATCGGCATCAGCAGCGCAACTATTAATAAGCCGAGTACTTCGCCCCAAATATTCTGTTAGAAAGGAATTATTCAAACCAAAAGTTATTGAGGGAACTTAACAGATATAAAACATACTACGATAGGACTGTAAGGAAAATGAGAAAGGAGGGGTTTCAAATGGGTGATAATGTCGTTTACCAAAGAAAAGGAATTCAGGAATCAGCTAAGATTATAGAGTCACATTCATCGCCAAGGTCATTCATTATTCAGAATGAAAATAATCAATTATTGAGACGAAATAGCATAAACTTAAGAAAATCAGGGTACACTCCCACTTTTAAAATGATAGACTCAAAATTTTTGGATATTAATGAGCCAATGCTTAAAAATTCGGATTCTTATATTCATGTATAAGAAATGAAACAGGGCAAAGTAAACCAATAATGAAGGAAAATAAAGAAAACAATTTTAATATAAGTAAAGAATATGATGCACAATCAGACAGGTTAGTGAAACCCATAAAAAGATACCAAAGTGCAAATTGAATTAAAACATGGTTTATTTAGGATTTTAAATCACAAATGATAAATTAATTACAATGTACAATAAGGTGATGCTTTCAAATAGTAGTTTGTTTCTAATATGATGAATCATTGTAATTGTTGAATTTAAAAACTGTAAAGAAAACAAAAATAATAATATAAAAAGGGAGATGTTATATATTGAAATGAATTATATTATAGTTAGTCCTAAACATCTAGTACATAAGAATATATGATATTTAGAGCTTAAGCTGAAATGTTAGAGTGAGACTGTGTACTAAATAGCATAAATCAGTCCGTCTCAATCGTAGAAAGTTGATATAAAACAGTATACGGCCAAGATTATGTCGGTCCCACGAAGCTGGGCTCAATTGGAGAAGTAATATTATTAGTTTTGCGAGCCAGTGATGATCCTGAAGAATTGGGCTTCAACCATTAGCAACATACCAGCATAGAGGAAGTTTCTCAGGACTGGCTGGTCCGGCTGGAGACCGGATTAGATGAATGCGACACCACGCCCGGAACACCTACGCCCAACTTGACAAGCCCCAAACTATGTCTTCCCAAAATCACACTACTAAAATTCGATGGAGAATATCTGCGGTGGCGGCACTTTCAGGATTTATTTGAACAAATGGTGCATAATTAGCTCATATCCAACTGCCAGAATCATGGTATCTCAAGGCCAACCTCACTGGAGAAGCCGAGCGTTCTCCTATTTTTGCGAGAATCCGTCCGCCGCTGCTGTGAAATCTTTACTCGATACGTCTCAAGAATGCATCTGAGGACTGGAAAATGTTAAAGTTGCTACCAGTGATTTGGGTCCGTTGCTTTTGCACGGGCTGTAAAAAAGTTTGGACGCGACTACTCACGCGCTTTATGAGCAGTCCTTGTCCAGTCCTCGAGAACTGCCATCGCTCAAGGGTATTTTGCAATTCTTGAAGACTTGCTTCCAGGCGTCTCAAAACCACAGTTGCTGCAGTTGCGGCTTCTTTATGCCTCATGTGCCAGCAGACGCATCCGTTCTTCTACTGTCCAGAATTTTTGAAGCTCAATGCCGATCGACGATTGAAATTTGTCCAGGCCAAAAAATTTTGTGTCAATTGTCTTCGGGAAGGACACAAATCCGCCAACTGCTCGACGAGAGGATGCAAAGACTGCGCCAAGAAACATAGCAGCCTGCTTTGGGTGGAGAGGCCAATTTTAAACCAGCTAAGGTGACTCTTCCGAACAACTCTGCACACCAACAGGACGACAATCGTCCAGTGGAGGCGCTTGCGCTCTCTCTGACTTCAGTGTCGGATCCACGTTCAAGGGTGTACTCATGAGAACAGCTGTTGTCAGGCTGATTGGCAGCAATGGAAAGGCAACGAATCTCGAGATATACTGGATTCAGGCTCCCAGACCAATTAAATAATAATGCATACCGTTCGAAGACTGGGGATGAATCCTATACACAATTCAACGCTCATTGGTAGGGTCGGTGGCACAACAGAGATAGTTCAGGGAACAGTCAGTATTGGTCTGCGATCTCGATTGACTGGATACGCCAGGGAATTGAAGGCGCATGTGCTGGACCAGATGATCTCACCGCAACCCGCCCGACAGTTGAACGTGTCCGAATGGCCCATTCCCAAAAATATCATGCTGCCAGATCCCAGCTTTCACAAGACCGACGGGATCGACATGTTATTGAGACCAAACCAATGGCGACACGTTGCTTCACGAGACAATCCTGCCAACATCCTATCACGAAGCTATGGTCACACGAGCCATCTTTCCTGAGCAGACCTGAGGCGGACTCGCCGCAGGAGTACAAGAATGAAGGATCCTGTGAATTGGAGAAAAAGCGCATCAAGGCAACAACACTAATGACAGCCAAGGCGAACATTCATTTCGTGCACGAGGTTCAACACGGCAACTCATTCGGAAGGCTTCAACGAGTAGTAGCCAACGTGCTGCGTTTTGTGGATCGTTGCGGACCAAGCTTCCAGCCTCCCCAAGTGTGCAGTCCAGCAGTCACAAGTCAAGAACTCTCCAAAGCCCTGGGAGTCATCGTGAAATGTAACAACAAGATGACTTCTACGAGGACTTACGGGATATTTAACTCAAAAGCAGGGCGACAAAAATAGCTCCCTGTAGACGCTGGCTCCTTTTCTGAATTGGGATGGAATCCTGCGCGTTGGCGGGAGTCTTCGCAGCTCTTTCGAGACCAAGCATCCGATGTTGGTGCCATCTTGGAGCTCAGGCGCTGCTCGCCACGACGAGACAACGTTTTTAACCTACCAAAGGGAAGCAGCTGGCAATATCAATTGTGCGACAATGCGTGCGATGTGTTCGAGCGAGGTCACAACTTTTCGACCAAATTATGGGAAATCTACTTGGTGCTCGTGTACGACATGCCACCCCCTTTCATTATCGCTGGAGTCGAATTTTGTTAATACTGTTACATGTACAAATAATTCTGCGAGCTACTGTCGCAAGTGTTTTCACAACCATTAAGAACATCAACAAAACGAATTTACTCGAAACCACGAGAACCCAACAAGCATGATCAAGATCTGAAAGTGAGTCACTGCTCCATTCATTACGCTGCTGGAATGTTCCCGCTAATTCACCAATGTACGAGAACTCAGTTGAATGATTAGAGACCCTATATAAAAGCGAGCTGAATGAATGGGGGGAATCATTCATCCGACCGCGATAAGAACTGCGATAGTGTGTGGGAAGCGATATTGTTCGAGTAATAGAAAAGTGTTTTTCGTAATAGTGTAGTGATTTAGAAGACAATTGCGATAAGAAATTTATGGACAAGTGTTAGATTTTTAATAGTGAAAATTAAAATTAGTGAAAGTGTTAAATTGATTATTGTGCATTTTTGTAATTAAATAAACTCTTTTAACTTAAATTAAAAGACATTGCGTTTTCACTTTCCCGGAACATTAAAATTATTGGCCGCGAACCAGAAACACGCGACAGTGGTGTCAAGAAGTAAGAAAGAAAATTTTGGAAGTGAAAACGATTAAACATTTTTGAAGTGCACAATAGTGTAAATTAACGTGGAAACTGGTGGAAAAATAGCCAAAAAAAAAAAATAAAAATGCCTGGAAATTTTCATCTAAAAATTGATCGATTGCCCATATCGGAGCTCAAGGAGGAGTTGGAACAGCAAAATCTGGCCACACAAGGTACAAAGGCCATACTGATTGCACGCTTGCGTGACGCAATCGAGTCGGAAGGCGTGAATCTGGATTCGGGTGAGCTCTCTGATGCGGAAAAAGGCGCAGAAGGTGGAGAAGTAGAAACACCAAAATCAAAGGAGCCAGAAACTGCGCTAATGCAAATGTTAATGCTGATGTCATCCAGTCTAACTGCGAAGCTAGATGAACAATCAGCGAAGCTAAATGAACAATCAGCGAAGTTAAATGAACAATCAGCGAAGCTAGACCAACAAACGTTCGAAATCAAGACAGACATCAAGGCAGACATCGCACAGAAGCTGGAGAAACAGTCAACTGATTTGAAGGCAGATTTGGAAAAACAGTCTACCGAAATAAAAGCGGAGCTGGGTAGTCTGAACAACCAAATTAAATGCGTCGAGGAAAAGGTATACCAGGTCGAGGAGAGAGTCAACCATGAGATCAGCTAGGTCGAGGATCAACCATGAGATGGAAAACATGAAAAAAGAATTGGAAGCAGCGAAGGCAGTAGTAACCACCTCACCAGCCCCGCTTATAACCGCAGCGCAAAGCACATCCAGAAATGTGCAAGCACCAATATTCGATGGGCAAACGGTCTGGAGTATTTACAAAACCCAGTTTGAAGCTGCCGCAAGGGCAAATCACTGGAATGAGCAGAAACGAGCAACTGCACTGATTCTTGCTCTAAGAGGCCCAGCTGCCGAGCTTTTGCAGACGATCCCCGTTGAATTGCACTCAAACTCGAATGCTATAATGAATGCGCTCGACATACGTTATGGAGACGATCATCTAAAGCAGATTTATCGGTCACAGCTAAGGCATCGGGTGCAGAAGTCTAGTGAAACCCTACAGCAGCTAGCTCAAGACATTGAGCGACTAGCACTTTTGGCTTACCCAGCTTACGACCCAGAACATAGAGATGATGCAGCGACAGAAGCATTCATCAGCGCACTAAAGGACCCGGAATTGCAACAAGCCGTGCGTTTAGCTCAAAAGCAAACGGTTAAGGACGCATTGGCTTACAGCCTGAACTTTGAGGCAGCGAAAAATGTGACTCGTGCCACTGCCCGGGTTCGTGAGGTAGTGACAGACGAGTGCAGGTGTGAGCGCGTGGAAATTGAGCGAGACCCGCATGTAAATGGTGCGCCTAGATGCTGGAATTGCGGAGAGAAGGGGCACCTGCAAAGAGACTGCAAGAAGCGAAGTAAACCGAGCTATTGTCCAGGGTGTACAGCTAGAAGGAGATCCAGACCGAGTCAGGAGCCCAGAATGGAAGCCCTTCAAACAGAGGGGTCGGGAAACATGTAAGAGCCAACTTCGTGGGGCAGAGGTTGGCTAGGAGGATCGACGTCCCCAGCACCACCATCACCGTGTCAAGACTACATCGTGGAGAAGCGGACTTATGCCTTCCGGATCAAGTTGACGGAGAACACTGCACCATAACAATCGACACTGGTGCAACCCGATCGATTATCCGACCAGACCTAGTTAGACAGCAACAACTTCACAAGGGCAGAATTTTCTCACTACGGACAGCTACGGGAGAAACTGCACCTGTTCATGGAGAGGTCAACCTCCAGATACAGTTGGGAGACCTTGTGTTCCGACATAATTTTCTGGTCGCAAACATTATGGATGACTGCATTCTCGGAATGGATTTTCTGCGACCACATGGAATCACGTTGGATTTGGGCAAACGTGTATTGAAATGGCAGAATGTCGAAGTACTGATGGAGGATCCCAGCGTCCAAATTCCCAAGATGAATGTAGTGATATGTACTGACACTGATGTACCGAATTCTTCCGAAAGCATTGTATGGGCCAAGCTTGATGGTGATTCTGGAGACCACCGATCTTATCTGATAGAGTCAACGAAGGCGTTCGCATTGCGCAGTTTGATTGTAGGACGAAGCCTTGTAAGATCTATAAGGAACGAATACGTGCCCGTTAGAGTCCTGAACACCGCAGACACAACCACGAGCATCAAAGCGGGAGAAGTCATCGGCCGCTGCCAGCCTGTTTCCACCATCACCTCTTTGGAAGCTACTCACGACCATCATTGGAAAAGGAGGCAAGGCACAGACAAAGCCTGGGAATCCACGTCTGCAATATTGAAGCAAGTCAAATTGCCAGTGCAGCTATTCAAACGAGCCTCTGATCTGGTCACCAAGTACAGTGACATCTTCTCAACAAGACCGGATGACCAAGGCCGAACGAGTCTGGTAACTCAAATCATAGATACACAGGGAGCCAAGCCGATTCGACAAGCACCGAGACGTCTCCCTATAGCCAAACAAGGAGAAGTGAGCGCGCTGATATCGGACATGGAAAAACAAGGCGTTATCGAACCTTCTGTCAGTCCATGGGCCGCGCCTGTAGTTCTAGTCAAGAAAAAGGATGGTAGCACTCGCTTTTGTGTCGACTATAGGCAGCTTAACGACGTCACTAAGAAAGATAGTTACCCGCTCCCACGCATCGATGACATCATGGACACTTTAGCCGACGAAAATGGTTTTTTACACTCGGTCTCAAGAGTGGCTACTGGCAGGTAGAAATCGACAAGAAGGACCGAGAGAAGACCGCATTTTCAGTTGGGGCCGGATTGTTGCAATTTGTGGTGATGCCGTTTGGGCTTTGCAATGCTCCAGCCACTTTCGAACGCTTAATGGAATACGTGCTACGTGGTCTAACCTGGAAAACCTGCTTGGTGTACCTAGATGACATCATCGTCATCGGGAGAACGTTCGAAGAGCATGTGCGGAACTTAGAAGAGGTTTTCTCCCGATTGCGACTGGCAAATTTGAAACTTAGTCCCGACAAGTGTACCCTTTTCGCAGCTGAAGTAAAATACCTGGGACACGTCGTATCAGCAGAAGGGGTCAAAACAGACCCTGAGAAAATTGAAGCCGTGAAAAGCTGGCCAACACCAAACAACAAGCGCCAACTACGAAGTTTTCTGGGTCTGGCAACCTACTATCGAAGATTCGTCAAAGACTTTGCCAAAATAGCTAAGTGTCTCCATCAGCTAACCGAGAAAAATCGTCCGTATGTCTGGAACGAACAATGCCAGGTAGCCTTTGAGACCTTGAAGGAGAAGCTGGGTGAATCACCCGTGCTGGCATATCCGAAACCCAGAAAAATGTTTGTAGTTGACACCGATGCGAGCAACGGCGGTATTGGAGCTGTACTCTCCCAGCAGATCGATGACGAAGAAAGAGTCCTCTCGTATTACAGTCGAGTTCTTTCAAAAAGTGAGAGGAACTACTGCGTGACCAGGAAGGAGCTATTGGCTATAACAGAGGCCACCAAGCAGTTCCACAAGTACCTATATGGCCAGAAATTTGTTCTTCGAACGGACCATGCATCACTGAGATGGCTGCTCAACTTCAAAAACCCCGAGGGACAAGTTGCGATATGGATCGAAAGATTGCAGTCATACGACTACGAAATTGTTCATCGGAAGGGCGGAGTTCATGGAAATGCTGACGCCCTATCCCGCCGTCCATGCCCAGCTAACTGCAACCATTGCCGACGGATTGAGGAAAAGGAACCGCCCGTTGATCTGCGATTGATAACGGCCGAATTCGATGAAGGTTGGTCATCGGAGGAGATTCGAAACGCCCAGTTAGCCGATGAAGACATCGGACCATTGCTCGTATGGAAGGAGACGACCTGAGTGGAAAGACGTTTCAATGCATGGCGCAACCCTGAAAAGCTATTGGGCACAATGGAACTCCCTCGAGGTGGAGGGTGGCGTACTCAAGCGGAAATGGGAAACGGCGGATGGCAGCTCCTATAGGATGCAAACTATACTACCCAAAAGCCGACTCCACGATGTGATTAAGGAAATGCATGAAGGATCCTCGGGAGGCCACCTTGGTGTTAACAAGACCTTAGCGAAATTGCGGGAAAGGTTCTACTGGCTCCACGCTCGAGAAGACATAGAGGACTGGTGTCGCAGATGCACAATTTGCGCTTCCGTCAAAGGTCCAAAGCGACGACTGAGAGGACAAATGCAAACCTATAACGTGGGGGTACCGTTTGAAAGGATTGCTGTTGACATCGCAGGACCCTTTCCTGAATCTGAATGGGGAAATCGATAACACGCTGGTTGTAGCCGATTATTTCAGCAAGTGGCCCGAGGTCTACCCCATTCCCAACCAGGAAGCAACTACTGTAGCTGAACAGCTAGTGTTGAATTGGGTCAGTAGGTACGGCGTACCTTGTGAACTACATTCGGATCAAGGCCGAAACTTTGAGTCACTAGTTTTTAGCGAAATGTGCGAGCTGCTGGGAATACAGAAAACGAGGACAACACCGCTGCATCCTCAATCCGATGGAATGGTCGAACGTTTCAACGGCACCCTCAATAAACACCTGGCCAAGATGGTTGACGAGAACCAAAGGGACTGGGACCGACACATTTCACTATTTTTGATGGCGTACAGAGCTGCCGAACAGACTATTCGTCTGCCAGCTGATATAAAGTTCGGAACACCCCCTGAGAAACCCCAAACGATCTCGGAGTACGCAAGTGAGCTAAGGCAACGGTTGAACCAGATGCATCGGACATCGAATCGGCTACTGACCGCATGAAGTCCAGGTATGATCTCTAGGCAAATTCTACTTGCTTCCAGCAAGATGACTTGGTCTGGCTATAAAACCCACAGCGACGGAAGGGTAGGTCTCCAAAGTTGCAGCATAATTGGGAGGGACATTACCGAGTTACAAAGCGAATCAACGACGTCGTATATCGCATACAGGAACACCGTAAACCGAGAGCCAAAATGAAAATCGTGCATCTGGACCGTCTTGCCCCATATTACACCCAGGGAGAATTGACTACAACTGGCGACACATCTTTTCGGGGCGAAAAGAACTGAGGTGGGGGCAGTGTTACATGTACAAATAATTCTGCGAGCTACTGTCGCAATTGTTTTCACAACCATTAAGAACATCAACAAAACGAATTTACTCGAAACCACGAGAACCCAACAAGCATGATCAACATCTGAAAGTGAGTCACTGCTCCATTCATTACGCTGCTGGAATGTTCCCGCTAATTCATCAATGTACGAGAACTGAGTTGAATGATTAGAGACCCTATATAAAGGCGAGCTGAATGAATGGGGGGAATCATTCATCCGACTGCGATAAGAACTGCGATAGTGTGTGGGAAGCGATATTGTTCGAGTAATAGAAAATTGATTTTCGTAATAGTGTAGTGATTTAGAAGACGATTGTGATAAGAAATTTATGGACAAGTGTTAGATTTTTAACAGTGAAAATTAAATCAGTGAAAGTGTTAAATTGATTATTGTGCATTTTTGTAATTAAATAAACTCTTTTAACTTAAATTAAAAGACATTACGTTTTCACTTTCCCGGAACATTAAAATTATTGGCCGTGAACCAGAAACACGCGACAATACATTACGAGGAATTGGGTACTTTTTCAGACAAGTGTAAGATTTATTTAAAGAAAGATGCGGTTCAAGTCATACAGCGAGCAGTCTTAAAAATAAAGTGAAGACCAAATTAGATGACATGGAAAATGCAGGAATTATCAAAAGAGTTAATCATCCCACTGAATAGGTCCACAATCTAGTTGTGGTTGAAAACCCCGATAAATCTGTTAGATTATGTTTAGATCCCAGAGATTTGAATAGAAACGTTATAAGAGAGCCTTTTCAAATACCACGGTTATCAGATTTATCGTCACAACTCGAAAACATGGAATATTTCACGATATTAGACCAAAAAGATGGATTTTTGCAGGTTCAAATGGAGGAAGAAAGTAGCGACTTGTGTGTATACAGCACACCTTTCGGAAGTTATAAATTTTTAAGGTTATCATTTGGGCTCAATTTTGCTCCCGAGCAGTTTCAAAAACTAAATACTAAATATTTTAGTCACCTACCGGGTGTATTCGACTATTTTCACGATATTTTGATTTTTGGAAAAAATAATGTGGAACACAATAGCAATCTGGCTAAATGTTCTTAAAATAGCAATCTGGCTGATGTTCTTAATTATTAAATTTACAAGGTGCTATCTAAAGTAAACGAAACTTTTGTCATAAATTTTATTGATGGCGCCATCTGTGAATGAGATAGTGCGTTGGAAAGTTACATCCCTTCCTGATTTCCAGTGAAAGTTTGGTGACATTCGGTTCAGTGGAAGCGAAGTTATTGCGTTTAAAGTGAGTTTTTTTGTGACAATGGTACAAAGATAAGTTTCGAACAAAGAGCTAATATCAAATTTTGTTTTAAAATCGGTAAAACGTATACCGAAACATTTGAATTGATGAAAAAAGTTTATGGCGATGATTGTCTATCTCTTGCCAGAGTTCATGAGTGGTTTACACGTTTCAGAGATGGTCGTGAGGACATAAATGACGATGAACATACGGGCCGCCCAAAATCAGTGATCACCGAAAACTCCAACGAAAATGTGCGTGAATTTATCAAAAATGAGCCGAAATCGTCGTTGAAATTCATGGAATCGGAGTTGAATATCTCCAAAAATCGATTTATCGCATTTTAAACGATCATTTGGGCTTACGAAAGGTCTGTGCACGTTTTGTTCTGCACAAGGGTCGTCAGATATCCATCAGTTACAACATATGACTAAAAATTGCTTAGAGTTCAACATTCGAAAGACATCATTAACGAGACGAGAAAAGACGAGAACTTACTTTAAAACATTGTAACTGGTGATGAAACGTGGTGTTTCCAATGTGAACCCGAAACCAAGCGTCAAAGTGCCGAATGGAAGGCCCCAGACGAGCCACCACCCAAAAAATCGCGTTTGGAGAAGTCAAAAATCAAGTCGATGGTCATTTGTTTTTACGATTCCAAGGGAATTGTCCATAAGGAGTTCGTGCCAACGGGCCAAACCGTCAATGAAATTTTCTATCTTGGCGTTTTGAAGCGTTTGTTGCATCGCATGCGTCCAATTCGGCCTGAATATTGCGAAGGAGGAAGCTGGCGCTTATTGCATACTTGTAATGCACCATCTCATCGACCCACTCTTGTGACACCGTATTCGCCTGATATGGCTCCCTGTGACTTCTACCTATTCGGGAAATTGCATTTGGCCATGAGAAGAAAACGGTTTGCGTCCGTAGAGGGCATCTAAAAGGCTTATACCGACATCTTGAAGGACATTCCGGTCAATGACCTGAAACACTCTTTCGAAAAACTTTAGGATCGCGCAAGACAGTGTAACAAGGCCGGAAGAGACTATTTTGAATAAATAAACTCGAATTTATCAGAACAAAGCTCCTGTCGTTTCTATTTTATCTCAGTCTCGTTTAATTTGGAAAACATCTTGTAATGCTATAAAATTGCAATACTGTCAAAAAGCTGTAAATTACTTGGGCTTGGTATTTTCAAAAGAGGGTGTTAGAATCAATGAATCTCGGATTAAAGCCATTGAAAATATTGAAATCCCTAAAAACAAAACAGAATTAGAGATTCTTAGGATTAGTCAATTTTGTGAGAAATTTCATTCCAAATATGCCACAGATAACAGCGCCTCTAGGAGAGCTATTGAAAAAGAATTGTTCATATACATGGTTAGATTAATTGTTTCAAAATCTCCAGTGTTGCTCGGAGTCCCTCATATTATTGTATCGGATAATATGCCATTTAGTTCATATCAATTTAAACAATTTGCACAAGAGTGGAATATTGGCTAAATAACCTCTAGTCCAAACTACCCTCATAGTAATGTTTTAGCCGAGAAAGGTGCAGGGATAGTGAAAGGCTTACTTCGAAAATGTGGGGAAGAAGGAAAAGATTTAGAGAATGGATTGCTGACATATAGAAATGCTCCAATTTCGAGTTTATCGGCATCAGCAGCGCAACTATTAATAAGCCGAGTACTTCGCCCCAAATATTCTGTTAGAAAGGAATTATTCAAACCAAAAGTTATTGAGGGAACTTAACAGATATAAAACATACTACGATAGGACTGTAAGGAAAATGAGAAAAGAGGGGTTTCAAATGGGTGATAATGTCGTTTACCAAAGAAAAGGAATTCAGGAATCAGCTAAGATTATAGAGTCACATTCATCGCCAAGGTCATTCATTATTCAGAATGAAAATAATCAATTATTGAGACGAAATAGCATAAACTTAAGAAAATCAGGGTACACTCCCACTTTTAAAATGATAGACTCAAAATTTTTGGATATTAATGAGCCAATGCTTAAAAATTCGGATTCTTATATTCATGTATAAGAAATGAAACAGGGCAAAGTAAACCAATAATGAAGGAAAATAAAGAAAACAATTTTAATATAAGTAAAGAATATGATGCACAATCAGACAGGTTAGTGAAACCCATAAAAAGATACCAAAGTGCAAATTGAATTAAAACATGGTTTATTTAGGATTTTAAATCACAAATGATAAATTAATTACAATGTACAATAAGGTGATGCTTTCAAATAGTAGTTTGTTTCTAATATGATGAATCATTGTAATTGTTGAATTTAAAAACTGTAAAGAAAACAAAAATAATAATATAAAAAGGAAGATGTTATATATTGAAATGAATTATATTATAGTTAGTCCTAAACATCTAGTACATAAGAATATATGATATTTAGAGCTTAAGCTGAAATGTTAGAGTGAGACTGTGTACTAAATAGCATAAATCAGTCCGTCTCAATCGTAGAAAGTTGATATAAAACAGTATACGGCCAAGATTATGTCGGTCCCACGAAGCTGGGCTCAATTGGAGAAGTAATATTATTAGTTTTGCGAGCCAGTGATGATCCTGAAGAATTGGGCTTCAACCATTAGCAACATACCAGCATAGAGGAAGTTTCTCAGGACTGGCTGGTCCGGCTGGAGACCGGATTAGATGAATGCGACACCACGCCCGGAACACCTACGCCCAACTTGACAAGCCCCAAACTATGTCTTCCCAAAATCACACTACTAAAATTCGATGGAGAATATCTGCGGTGGCGGCACTTTCAGGATTTATTTGAACAAATGGTGCATAATTAGCTCATATCCAACTGCCAGAATCATGGTATCTCAAGGCCAACCTCACTGGAGAAGCCGAGCGTTCTCCTATTTTTGCGAGAATCCGTCCGCCGCTGCTGTGAAATCTTTACTCGATACGTCTCAAGAATGCATCTGAGGACTGGAAAATGTTAAAGTTGCTACCAGTGATTTGGGTCCGCTGCTTTTGCACGGGCTGTAAAAAAGTTTGGACGCGACTACTCACGCGCTTTATGAGCAGTCCTTGTCCAGTCCTCGAGAACTGCCATCGCTCAAGGGTATTTTGCAATTCTTGAAGACGTGCTTCCAGGCGTCTCAAAACCACAGTTGCTGCAGTTGCGGCTTCTTTATGCCTCATGTGCCAGCAGACGCATCCGTTCTTCTACTGTCCAGAATTTTTGAAGCTCAATGCCGATCGACGATTGAAATTTGTCCAGGCCAAAAAATTTTGTGTCAATTGTCTTCGGGAAGGACACAAATCCGCCAACTGCTCGACGAGAGGATGCAAAGACTGCGCCAAGAAACATAGCAGCCTGCTTTGGGTGGAGAGGCCAATTTTAAACCAGCTAAGGTGACTCTTCCGAACAACTCTGCACACCAACAGGACGACAATCGTCCAGTGGAGGCGCCTGCGCTCTCTCTGACTTCAGTGTCGGATCCGCGTTCAAGGGTGTACTCATGAGAATAGCTGTTGTCAGGCTGATTGGCAGCAATGGAAAGGCAACGAATCTCGAGATATACTGGATTCAGGCTCCCAGACCAATTTAATAATAATGCATACCGTTCGAAGACTGGGGATGAATCCTATACACAATTCAACGCTCATTGGTAGGGTCAGTGGCACAACAGAGCTAGTTCAGGGAACAGTCAGTATTGGTCTGCGATCTCGATTGACTGGATACGCCAGGGAATTGAAGGCGCATGTGCTGGACCAGATGATCTCACCGCAACCCGCCCGACAGTTGAACGTGTCCGAATGGCCCATTCCCAAAAATATCATGCTGCCAGATCCCAGCTTTCACAAGACCGACGGGATCGACATGTTATTGAGACCAAACCAATGGCGACACGTTGCTTCACGAGACAATCCTGCCAACATCCTATCACGGAGCTATGGTCACACGAGCCATCTTTCCTGAGCAGACCTGAGGCGGACTGGCCGCAGGAGTACAAGAATGAAGGATCCTGTGAATTGGAGAAAAAGCGCATCAAGGCAACAACACTAATGACAGCCAAGGCAAACATTCATTTCGTGCACGAGATTCAACACGGCAACTCAATCGCAAGGCTTCAACGAGTAGTAGCCAACGTGCTGCGTTTTGTGGATCGTTGCGGACCAAGCTTCCAGCCTCCCCAAGTGTGCAGTCCAGCAGTCACAAGTCAAGAACTCTCCAAAGCCCTAGGAGTCATCGTGAAATGCAACAACAAGACGACTTCCACGAGGACTTACGGGATATTTAACTCAAAAGGCAGGTCGACAAAAATAGCTCCCTGTAGACGCTGGCTCCTTTTCTGAATTGGGATGGAATCCTGCGCGTTGGCGGGAGTCTTCGCAGCTCTTTCGAGATCAAGCATCCGATGTTGGTGCCATCTTGGAGCTCAGGCGCTGTTCGCCATGACGAGACAAGGTTTTTGGCCTATCAAAGGGAAGCAGCTGGCAATATCAATTGTGCGACAATGCGTGCGATGTGTTCGAGCGAGGTCACAACTTTTCGACCAACTTATGGGAAATCTACTTGGTGCTCGTGTACGACATGCCACCCCCTTACATTATCGCGGGAGTAGAATTTTGTTAAGACATTACTGTGGCAGAGGTGTGCGGCCTCAGAAAACTTACATCGCTATCTTTTGGTGAGCGACCTCCGCACTGACGCTTTCGTCGGCGTCTTGTGACGGTTCATCGGAAGATGAGGACAATTCTCTTTTTTCTTGAAAAGCCGTAGGGCCTTGCGTTGTTGTGTGAGCAGACGCGTTTCGACTTCTTTAAGTCATCTTCAGTGTCTAAAGAAAGTGTCGAAGGAAATGACTTTATATAGTCGTAGGATGGGTTAAGCAGGTAGTACTAAATTAGGTCAGGTAGAGGGATATTAAGTTTTTGGATTGTTGGATGTCCATTTGTTCTGTTTCATCTCGTTTCCATTTTCGTTGAAGAGTGTGGTCTAGTACTGAGAAAATTACGTCGGAATTATTAATAAGTTGTTCGTTCATGATGCTACCGTCTGTTTTTCAATGTTTATATATTTCAAGTATTTTTAGGATGTCAAGTCTCGGTCCTTTGCTTTGTTTGTGTAGAAATGCCATAGAGTTTGTCATAGCGTCAGGCTTGTATGCGTGGTTTTGAAGGTGCGTCGCATAATCGGAGTCTGTATTGTTGTGTAAGAGAGACCGTAAGTGTTTTTTGCATCTTGTCGTTAGGTTCCTGAGGCGAATAATCGGAGCTAAGCTTGACGGGGACCAATGGCGAATTCGATACAACCATGAGCTGTATGAAAATTTTTGACGATCCGAAGGTCTCAACGATTATAAGACTGCGGAAGCTGCAATGGGCTGGACACATGAATCTTATGGCCCAACAACGGATACCCAAGAAGGTATTCGTTGGGAGAACTGAAGGCCGGCGGCCAGTGGGGAAACCGAGGAAACGCTGGTCTGACTCGGTCGACGCTGTTTGCCGGAAGCGAAGGCCCAAGAGGGGCTGTAGTGCTAAGAAGAAGAATTCATAAAGTTAACAAACGTTGGCTTGAAGTAGTACTTACATGGGAGACAGGTTGGCTATTTGGTTATTCATTTTTGAATGGTATTTTTTCGAAAGAAACCACAAATGGTTATTATTGACAATAGTATATCAAAACCCTAAAACAATTAACTATCCTGAAAATAGTAAAATGTATGAGTCTAAAATTTTCCTGCATCAAATCATAAAAATAAGCTTCAATTGAATGAAATTTCATTCACAGGTAGGAAAATAAGCATTCCATGAAATGAGAGACATTTTGGAAGCCATTAACGATTCTCACCTAGGTTTTCATGAAAAGCTCAAAAAATAAAACTTTTTAATGCACATGCATTATTTTCAAACTAAATTCTATCGAAATTTAATATGAAGGCTTTATTAAAACACTGAAGTTAATATGATCGCAATGAGGACACAAGTTAAATTATCAACATTTTGAACTTGATTTGGAACAACATAATTTACTTTTTTCGAAAATTAGTTTAATTTTTGCAGAAACAGATTAAGTGAATATGTAATTTCGTCAAATAAAGCTTATTCAAAATGTAAAAAATGCTGCAATATAGTTAATGGAAGTTTCCAGGTCTCCAAATACGAAAGATAGAATTTCCATCTTCCAATGCTTGGAGCAACCAAAAAGACAATTTCATTTGAAACTTTAAAATTCAATATATATATATATATATATATATATATATATATATATATATATATATATATATATATATATATATATATATAAATTATTTTGTAATTCATAGAAGATTATTATAATGAAAAATCCAGAACAATAAAAGTTTAAAACCAGCTAGCAAAAATTAAATGCAGAAAAAATTGAAACAATTTACTTATTCAATTTTTGAGTCGAACAATGAGCGAACGAATACGCAATACACATCAGTTTGAGTCAAACCTTCCACTTAGTTCTGATTACGTCTATCCTACCTATTGTTCAGGAAAAACTCTCATCGCTATGAATGTAGACATTTTCGTCTAACTAAAATTCTTGCTCGCGCACTATGCGCTGACCAACTGTTTCGCACACATGTTGGCTGTCAGTCGTCATTGTGTTGTATTAGTGGCAGTTGCAGTTGAATGTTTACATAATTTCTCCTAGCTGCAAACAAAGATTTTGCCAAATAGTTTATCATACCATACCACCCCTCTCAATGCTTTTTTTGTATATTATCAATGTAAGATACCAATGTATCAATAAAATTGAAATATATACGTGTGTTTTAATAAATTTCATATCACATACTATAGGGGGCGCGAAGTTTTCACGCCCAAAGTTTGGGAGCCCCTGATTTAAGGCAAGACCTGTTCGTGGAGAGGTGTTTTTCTACACAGTGAAACATTTGACCGCATTACGTTCCGACCCATTGTTGTATGCATCCTCTAACTTCTTGGGGAAATGCTTTGCAAAAAAATTGCTTGTGACCCAACCTCAAACAATTGAATCACTGTTTGGGTCTGTTGAGAAAATAGTCTACTTTGATCGGCAGGAATTCAAGCCTATCAACATCTGGAAGTTCTTCTCTAGGGAAGGAAATTTTTGTGGTTTTCGTTGGAATTTTCTTGTCTTTATCTGAGGGATCGGTCTGCAAATATTATGAATTTTGATATTTTTTAAGTTAACTCCATTAAAATTGTAAGGTATGCTAACTTGCATTATATCTTGTTTAGTAATATCAAAGCGAATGTTCCTTAGCACTCCAATTTACTACTCTATACACTGCGACGAAACTCGACTGTGCACAAGGGAGTATGGAGAAGGAATAATCATTCATGGGGTTGAACCTGGGTTGATTGCGCGGCATTGTATCCAGTGTCGTGGACTTCGCAATTGTCGTAGCAAATAGACGTGTATTGTTTTAAATTAAATTTTTTCAACTGTTGAATTTAAATAATTTAACATTTCCATTTGATTATTGCTTGGTTTTTGTTCTAATTTTTCAACGATTATTAAAAACAAAAATTTCAAACGGCAAAGGAGCTTCCAAGAAAGGAGTTTCCCTTTGGAAAGTGCACTACGAAGATTCAAGAAGGGTGGCCTAGAATCATCCTAGAAGAGAGCCCTTGGTAATGGAACGTGAAATTAGGAGAAGAAAAATTCAAGATACAAGTAGGAACTTGAAAATTCGAAAAGAAGAGAGAAGGAATGTTCAAGGTAAAAGAAGAAACTCAAAAACCAAGAGAAACAAGGGAAGGGGTATAAACATTTTTTAAGATTCCATCTGGTGTCGGTAAAATTAAAACAAGACCACAAACAAATTCAAATTTGTGAACAGCTCCCTTTTTAAGGAGTTTGCGGATAATGAACTTCGGTAAGTTAAATTGGCTCTAGCTAAAAATAATATGAATAGAACTAACGAAAATAAGGAAACAACAATGGAAGTTGCCGATTGTATTGGCGCATCTTCTTCCCTCAGCGGTTTTATTGATCAGGAATTGATCAACTTTAAATTAGCTAGGGGAAAATTAATTACGAAATTAGCAAGGGGAAAATTAATTACGAAAGAAATATTTATTTTAAAAACACAGTAAATTTGTCATTTAAATTTGAGTGATGTGAATAGATTTTCACCATTAGCTAATAATCACTCTGAGCAAACTAGTTCTATGCTAACCAAACCATCGTGATTACCTCCAATTTTTATAAATATATCTGCAATGAATTTACAGTCTTTTTTAAAACAAAACCAGAAACGAAATATCGGGTGAATTCATTTTCAAACTCTTTTAATTAGTAATTTTAACGCATATGATGCGCTTATGAATCTTATGAAAGAGAAAAAACTTGGAGGTCATTCTTTAACCACTCTTTAAAGGCGTAGGCCCACTTTAATAATTAAAGGCCTGAGTGCACTTTGTTATGTCTCAAATCTGTCTATTTCTCGGTCTCGTAGTAATGGGCTACATTGAACATGTTTCGAGTTGTTATACGTTCTGAAACAAATATTCCAAAAATTTAAAAAAAAGATTCATTTTGAATCATAAAATTACTTGGAAAAAACCCAAGAGGAAATTGGGAAATGTACACTGCAAATTAATCCAGCGAATAAAGCTTAAAGGAAAGTTGCCGAAAAACGTACAAATAAGCCGAACTCTACCGGATTTGTTCCGTCCTTTGGTAATAATAATTTTCCTGCTTTTATTTCTAAGAATAACGATTTACCATTTTCTGCCTTATCCAGAAACTCTAATGATTAATCCTATTCTGCAATTACCAAAACCTCCTCCCCTACGTGTTAGAATATGGATAACAATTTTCAGGAAAATTGCCTAGCCACATTAAATCGAGATTCTCTCCTATTTTTGGAGTCTCTCCGCCTGAGCTAACAAAAAAACAAGTTGAGTGAGCAGGAGAGTGCTCCTACCCGAAGGTCTTTGTAAACATCCTAGGGTTAGAAGCAAGTTTTCTAATGGCGTGAATCGATAACTTGAATTATTCATCCAATACTTAGATATGAAATCGTTCAAATTTAAACAAAAGATACACAGTTTCTTTCATAAGGACAGTGCAGCCGCCATTTTAATCTAGCTTAAATGATTTTTCTGAATGCTCGGCCGATTGAACATGTTCAAGTTAAACACTATTCCTTAAATTTTCATGAAAATTGAAAGAAAATAAAAGTACCTAAGTCAATTTTAAATATATATAGGGTTTTCCTATAAGAGGTGTTATTTTGAATAGATTTTGTGATTTAACACCTTGCGACTTTTTCCTTTGGAGCCACGTGATAGAGCAGGCCTATGCCCAGCGTCAATTCAAGATCTCAAAGATGAAATTCGTGAGGCTATCGAGGACATAGGGCAGCCACTATGCGATTTGGTTATGGAAAATTTCATGAAGAGGATATGGTCCTGTAAGCGTGTCGTAGTGGCTATTCAACCAATGTTAATTATTGCTATTAACAGCATATCTTCTTCTTTATAATGAACCAAACATACGATCATTTATTTTAAAAAATGGCATTTTTCTTTTAATATCAAAATAACACCTCTTATTGGAAAACCCTATATGAACCATAAACACGTGTTATCGTTGTTGTAATTCCATATAATTGAAATGGCTATAACTCACTTGATTATGATTCGATCTCAATTAAATTTTGTGAACGTATATATCTTATGTCAGTCTATATAATTGCAAAATTTCAAGAAGTTTAAAGATACCGTTTTGATTTTATGGGCAAAAATGTAAAATCTACAAATCATACTATTATTAACAAAGTTGAGCGAATTTCGATTTCTATGGTATTTGTTGCCCTTGTACTCATAAAGATCCACATTCGTCATAATTTTCAGATTTTTCGGCTGAAAGGTGTCCAATCGCGAGGGGGGGGGACACAAATTTTGGGTACATTTTGCCTTCCCGTGGACCCCCTAATTCATCAAATGATTTTTTTATTTTAGATTCTAAAAGTTCTAATCAAGACCTTTCATTTGATACCCCACTCGACTACCTTTGATTAAAAAAAATTTTTAAGGGCCAATTCGTTATTAGGGGGGACCCCCCTTAAACATTTTTTAAATTTTTGTCAAGTCCTTAACTTTTGAGAGACCATCACTTTTGACCTTTTCACTAAGTGTGAGCATTCTAGCTTCTATAGTTTCTGAGGAAATCAGCTGTGACGCACGGACAGACGGACGGACGGACAGACGGACAGACAGGTCGCGAAACTAGTAGGTCTTTGTAAAAAATTTTTTTACAAAGACCTAAAAAGAGTTCTTACTATCTTATAACCTTTTGAATTCTGATGACCAACCAGAAGCCCTTTTTAATGTTTTCATTAGTATTGCGAGTAGTGAATAACTCAAAAATCATTGCATTAAATATAAATTTTCTTCAATCACATGATGATAAAAAAAATTGTTTTGCAGTTAAGTCTTGATCAGTATCTTCCAGATCTTGTTTTTTTAAACAAGACTCGTTCGTATGAAAGACATAAGCTATTATTTAATAATTACACAATTCTTCGCAATGATGCTGGGAGAGGTTTTCCAAATTCCTTGAAATATTTCCTCTCTTTCTTATATAATTGATACACGACATATGCGGACACGTGGTAGCCACATTGGAAAATTACTTGTGGGTTCTTTATATTTTCCCTCTGATTTAGACTCTCTTGATCCTTATCTTGACTTCTTGCTGAATACCTCTGATGAATTTGATGCTTGTTTATGGGGTGGAGATTTAAATGCACATCATAGCTGGGATGATTGCAGTATTAACCTACTAGTCAATTCATTTCAATCAGGTTTTCCTGGGTCATATTTAACGACTTTTTCTACTAAAGATCATTCATCATATCCCACTTGCTCAAACAATTGGGAATTCTTTACTAGTGTAGATGAAGTGAGTGTCATTATATCTGATTTGAGTAGAAAAAAATCATTTGGTCCCGATGGAATTCCAAATTTTGTTATCAGGAAGTGTTGTAACTCTGTTTGTCTGTTGTAATTGCTAATAATTGCATTAATAACGGTTACTTTCCTGCAGCTTGGAAAACTGCCACTTTACAATAAATTTAGGGACTATTTCAAATTTAGGAAAAATTCTTGAAAAAATTAATCATCGTTCATTTAATATTTTCTCCTTATTCCAAAGCATCAATTTGGATTTAAAGACAAACTTTCTACGGAACATGCCATACTATCTCTTCAGAACATAATTTACTCTGGTCTTAGAAACAAGAAAGCTACAGTTGCGTGAACTATCAACCTTGCCAAGGCATTCGGTTTGGATGAATAGTGTAATTTTCAAACTTTCACATAATTGCCCTATCCCAATAAGTCGCGTTATTATTAGTTTTCTCACAGAGTCCGTTAAAATCCATGTATAATCTGGAGTTCCACAGGAATCAAATCTAGATCCGGCATTATTCAATTATTATTTATTCAATATTCCCTTCAACTATTCTAATGTTTCTGATAACAATCTTAAAATGTTTCTGTATTCGGATGACATCATCTAGCACGAAATTGAATTAAAATTTTCTTTGAAATTTTAAGGAAGTATTTGGATGATTGGGCTTTCAATATTAAAAAATTGCGAAATAATATGTTTTCGTAATGCGTATGGCAAAGGTTATAGAAACGCGCCTGCTGAAAGCAAGATACTCACTTTTTCAATTAATAGTCACCTTGTACTTCTTAGAACTTCAATTAAATATTTAGGTATTAATTTTCACCATCGTTGAAAATACAATGAATATTCTCGGCCAATGTTTAAAAAAAGCTGCTGGAGCATCTGCAGCCCCTCTCCTCTGAAGTAAATTTGCTTATTGTAAAAAATTGTATAAAACTTTAATTCGACCAATAATTACCCATTGTTTCCCAGCTTGGCTCTCTGTCTCATCTACCGTTGCCGAAGAATTGCAAATTTTTGAACGTAAAATTCTTAGAAAATGCCTTTCTTAGTATAGATGACCAAATAAAAAATATAGTATTCTCTTCACGACGAGACCAGAATTAAACCCATCTTACTTTATATGATTGAATTGAGCATCAAAAGCTTAACTAATTGGGTTTCTCATCCTGATTCCTTTATTCGAGAATAATTTAATCAAAGTAATAATATGGAAAACACAAATGATAATATTTCGTCTATTAAATCTTTGTGAATTGATAATCATCTACTGCTTACACCCTCAATACCTGATCCTCATAAGCGATTATTTTTCTCTATCGGAGACCGTTTTTGATCGTGGTTAAGAATACCTATACACACATGCAACATAATCACACGTTATTTTCAATTGCAATGGTGAATTTCTATTTTTTCGTGTTCTTCCACCGCCCCTGCCTAACCTGTGAATGATATTGTAATTTTAATAACAGATATTAAGACATCTCATTAAGATTTTTGGTTTGGTACCCTACTCGACTATCTTTGGTGAAAAAAAAATTGTAAGTCACACATTTGTATGGGGAGACCCCCTTAAGTCTTTCCTTCTATAGTACCTGACAAAGCTTACTGTGACGCACTGACGGACGGACAGGTACCGATATTAATAGGGTATTGTAAAAATTTGGTTTGACAAAACCCTGAAAATGATTAAGAAATGAATTCTTCTTGAAATGAAACATAACATATGCTTTCAATTATAATTTGAACAATCATTGAATTCAGAAGTTACGCATGTGCCAACTTGTTATCATAGTACATTCACATAGTAACCACACATTCCATTTATCCTGTGTTGCGCTTTCTGAATTTTCCCAGAGGCCGGTCAGCTGAGCCGAGGCCTGTCGTATTCAAACAACAAAATAAAAAGCAAATGAAATTTCCGACGCAAGTGTTTTTTTACGCATTTCAGAACATGGAATCGTTGCCAGATCCCAATCAAAAATTAATGGATTGCATAGAGCGAATCTGTTTTCCTGCAAAGTTGTTGATTTTTCGAGATCTGGTAATGCTGAAATCTCTTATCGAAACATTTTCATCTCACGTCAGCATTTACCTACCTTCCTGGTGCCGAAGATTCATGGCTCGCTCTTCGGCTTGCGTTCAGTTTTTCCGGAACGTAGGTTGAGTGTAGATACTATGTGAATGTACTATGCGTTTTACTACCCTTAGAAATTTGAACCAAACATAGACACTAGCGGCGCACCAGAAAATCCTAACAAAATTTTCATTAGTATTTCATTTCAGCTAGATTCGTCTGCCATGGTATAATAACGTCTTCCATAGTATAATAACGTCATTTGCTTTGCCGAGGTAGGCTGATTGCTGACGTGAGCTTGACCAAAGTAGGCTGGCTACTAGATATGCAAGCCCTATGCTACGAGGGCCTATGCCAGGAAAATGCCGTCACCCCAAAAATTCATAAAACATATATTTTGACTGCATTTCCCCCAAAAATAAGTCATTTAGCTTAAATATAACACGACCCCTCCAACGAGCTTTATTAAATGTCACACAATCACGCCACCACCGGAATTATTTCCCGGCAGAACTCGCAGATGCTGAACCGCTCAAGTTTTCCTACTTTTCACCCGAGTGAATGGCAGCTACTATTTTCAAATCGCCATGCTGAATTGAATGACACAAAATGATGTTTCATCTCTCATAACATAATATTACAAGAAAATAAGTCATTTTCAAGACTTGTCTTTGCCCCGTATCCATGAAATTTAGGAACATTTCGCACAAATCCTCAAAACAAGCATTTGATGGAACTCCATAAAAGTCAATTTGCCCACGATTTACATCCATAACAGCAGGATTATCGCAGCAACCCATCACGTCACAGGCCTCTCAAAGATTATCATCTTGACCTTTAAATTATTACTTACCCTGTGCGAATGTCCCTTGCTATAAACGTACTCTTCAATAAAACCTTGAAACTTGGAACAGGTAGCTAACAGGAATGGCCCGATGCTAATCGAACGCTGATTTTTCTTGTCCTCAATTCTCGCTGTCGATAAGGAGAAATGTCCATATTATCAAATGATTTTTTTGCATTCGCTGTCAAATTCGGCTGTGACAACGCGTAAACAAACTCGTTTACTGTGGGATTTTTAGTTAAAATCAGTGAAAATTTGTGCGCTATTCATGAACAAGACAATAAGAGACAATCTATCGGTTAGATTGCATGTGAGAAAACTTTATATTTCAACGGAACAGTAGGAAAATACAAAGAAGTTTCTAAAATCATGTGCATTGTGAAAATATGCAATAATAGAACGCACCGTCAGCCCACATGGAATCATTTCATAGGTAAGTAACAACTTAAAATGTAGAAAAGAAAATAAAATATTTAGAAGTGGTTTTTCACTCAAAATCACTGCTTCCAATTCATGCATGATTATGTTCACATTTCGGGCGCGACATTTTATTCGGTTAGTTTTCGCGCAGTAGCACCTGCATTTTGGGGGCAAGTTCTTCCTAGCATATTGCTTGAATAATTTTATTGATGAAATCAATTTTATTTCTTTTTTCAGGAGTCTGTTATATGAAACTGGACATACGAATATATGGGGATGAAAAAATAATTAATGGACAACAATCGGTAAACTGTTTACTTTTATAAATCTCATCTGGATCTCAGACATATTTTTATTTTTGCAGACAAATGCAACCAGCTTAGTGACAGTATTGATTTCAAGCGCTTGCCAGGATGTGGAAGCTACTTCATCCTTGAAAGCGGAATCCCGGAGTTGTTAGTAAATCAGGCATATATTTCATAAATGTCATTTATTATATTGTTATTGAATTTTCAACTGAATAAAAATAATTTCGAAATAACTAGTCTATATTAATAAGCCGAAGGATATATGAACTCAAATACAAATAATTTGAATTTTGTATTAAAATTTTCCACCAATTTTATAACCTACATCAACGAGTTAAATTTACTATCGGGGTGCAGTATAATTCATTCAAAGAAAAGCGTTGGATTTTTAGGACTAATCGCTGGTTTCAGAAATTCAACAGTAATAGCCGACATATTTTTCAGAAATTCAACAGTAATAGCCGACATATTTATAATCAATAGTATGTTTAAATTTGTTCCCTCGTTAAATTACATCAAGCTATTTTTTATCCATTGGATCAAGTCTCGACTATAGCAATATACTAACTGTAAGGCAGTTTACTGCCAGCTACGAGAAACTTTTATTTCGATGCCAGCTTCATTTCATCATTGTACCGACGGAACGATACTTTCTAAAATAACTCTAAATAGTATACTTAAAAATGTTCAAGTGGCATGCATCGGAAACATACATGTCAGAGAAAATGGATACGAAACGCACCGAGAGAAATGAAGCACTTTATAATGTATTGTGAAGTTGGCGCGTTATTAGCTGTTGATTCGAATTTCAAATAAATTTGACGAAACGTCTTCCACTGATTTTCGCATCTTGAACTAAATCAATTTTCCGTGCGGGTATTCTAACTTGAACGCTGTAAAAGATTGAACATGACATGCTACGAAGGAAACGTCCCTGACATGCTACCTAGAGCTGTTTTTACAATCACACACGTCACTAAATTTTTCATTTTTCGACAAAAAAACACTCGCGATCCGTAACAAACTTTTCAGTTTGATTAATTATCACATTTGCACAAGATTCAACAAGGTTTATCTTAAAAAAATTGTTTTGTGTACAATTTCAAATTCAACTTGATTAGACGTTTCCCATCAATATTGAATTTTCACAAATCATATGTTTTCAATCATATGGTTGATATTTTGTTGGAAATTCGGGGGTTAAGGTGTTAAAGGAGTGGGATTTTCGTGAGAACAACTAGAGAGCCACTGAATGTGTGGATTATCTAGTGGCGGGAGAGGCAGGGGGATTTCAGTTCGCATGCGAGAGGAAGGCATGTATGTAGTAAAAGTACTTCACTCACGTATGGATGAAAATAAGCTCATTTCGCGTCCATTACTTTATATGTGATTGATCGGAAAGCAATTCTTTGTTGTATATGATGAGCACATGAACAACAAACAACACAGCAGCTTGTTGATTAAGCTTATAGCAGTAACATTTTAACACAAAATACTATTTCATTGCGAAGTAAAATTCAGAATAAATTTCTGTTATGCGATATCTCTTAGTACACCTTAAAGGCATGTAGTTCTCTCACACATGGCGAAGGTCTAAGATTAATAAGAACTGGTTGGGCTAAGCTCATATAAAATGCATGAGAGAGCATGCGACCGGTTTCTGTTCTCTTCCAAGTGAACAGTCTGTCATTTCCTCCCCGTCTGCCTCTTGCTGGTCACTTACTTGTTCCAAAAGCTGACTACGTGTGAACTGACTGTCAAGTTGACTGATGCAAATTGGACGCCAAATTGGCCAATTTGCAAGTTTCGTCGCGAATTTTATCCGATATTAAAACTGTGGAAAGTGTTCGCGATCTAAATTCGTTCCAAATGTTTAAACATTCGATTGGAGTTTGTGATTCAAGTTACTTTAACGTGTGACACTGTGTAATTAACTTAGAATTTCAAAATGAAATGTGTAGTGCCTTCGTGAAAAAATCATAGTGGAAAAGGATCTGTACGTGTTTCCTTTCACAAGTGAGTGGTTATTATATTAATGTTTTGCATGTTTTCCATACAATGCTAAAGGTTTTTCAAATAGAAAGCAAATTTTTGGTATTGTATGAAAATTTGTTTACATTGAGCAGCAGCCATGTTTGCTTGTGCAATTTGGCTCTCTCTAAAATTGTAAACAAGAGCGTAGCAGTAGGAATAGTGGTCGCAGGGGTTGTTGCAACCTTATTGTCACGTGGTTGTCCACTCCAGTATTATTTAATTACTCAATGGCGAAGGTCAAGATCAACGATTATACATTTCACCCAAAACTGACGTTAGTCAGGAAGCCATATGGCAGCAGCGCTTACTACCCCACACATGACCATTAGTAGGCCGACTTTGCTGGCAAACTTACATGGCGGTATATGAAGAATTATGGAGGTGCCAACGAAAGTTCGAAGTTTTGTACGGTTTTGAGGCGGATTTCTACAGTGAATCCAGATGGCCCGCGGAGAACACAATAGCGCTCCTAGTGAAGTTATTATACCCGTTAAGTTTTTATCGCCTTCCAAAGTGAATTTATAGGAGTTTGTTTACTTTTCAATGCTGAGCTATCAGTCGAAGGTGCAAAACGTGTGCTTCATTTGCTCGTCTTGAAAGGTTTAGGAGTACAGTGGGCTATACAAGGTGAATTTATAGCATGCACGGAATGCGTTCCGCACGTTTTTTATTCGGAAAATAGTATATATGACGAAATATAAGCATTTGCTAATGCCGCTGTTGGGTGACAGCTACCGGAAGCTTGTCCATAGTAGGCCGACTAACCCATATGCAAATTACTACAATATGGCTTCCTATCTTACGTCAGTTTTGATTTCACCCATTTGAGAATGGAACACTGGAGTGGAACATCAACTCAAATTTTGTCATCATTTCCCGATGTGCCACGAACTTTGAGGAACAAGATAAAACCGGAGTGGACATCCATGTGTACACGTTGTAGCAACTACCCCTGCGACCGCCTGCCTAATTACGTGTCTTTTTGCACCTACCCCTGCGACCGTGATTCTAAAGCTAGTTAAGGGGAACCCAATGGATTGTCACAAGAAAGTAAACAAACGCTTATGCACTCGTAAATATGGTTTTATTGCAAATAACACTTCACAGAACAAGAAAATAGCATTAAATACAAATAAAGCATTATGGCCACTTAGGATAGAAACACTTTCGTATCGATAACCCATCGTTTTCTAGCAATAACGCACATTACACTTTTAATTGAGTTCCTCGCTCCGATTTACAATGTCACTCCTTAAAACGTTGTTATCCCTAAACCGGGTGTAATATTATTTTCACTACAGCCAATATGTACCTCCGGACACGTTCTCGAACCGAAAAAACGACTAAATTCCGAATCGTATCTCACGCGCCAGGTAAATTTCGCGTCCATGTTTAGTCGTCAAATTGACAATCTGGCTCTCGAGAGGAGAAATTGTGGAAATTATTGGAAATGAAATGACAATCATGCTCAGAAGGTGGTCGCATCATTTTCTATGGAGCTTATATGAGCATAGCCACTCCATTTGTTCCGTTCCTCAAAGGCCACGAACATCGTTCTTTCGATTTAATTTTCGAAGGGTGTAGTTTAATAATAGGGTTACAATTTAGAAATATTTGAATATGTTAAAGCTAACTGCCATTGCATAATTGATTAATAATGTTCCTATTTCAGACTTGAATAGTTTGCAAAACTTTATTTAGATAAAAAGAAACTCACAGCGACATTTTATAAGCAAAAACTAAATCTGTTCAATAGGCAGTTACAAATTCAACTACTACTAAAATTATAATCGTTCATTCTTTTATGCTTTTTCATCTCCCTTTTTCTTTCATAACCAGGCTTTGGATTGTCTTCGGTGGAATGAAGGCGCAATTTTTGGTTCCACGGGTTTTATACTGCCTTATTTGAGTGAAATGTATGCAAGCACTTCATGCCTTTAAAATTTATAAATTTGTTGAAATATTGCCATGCGGAAATTTTTCAGTGCCTAACAGAAATTTCTGTTCTTATCCTTGTCTGCTTTCAAGAACCTTTTTTTCGCTCGTAGTTTTATTATAATCTGATTCTCGGAGCAGAGTTCATTTGAGCAATTCCCCTACGCAAATAAATCATGTACAGAACAAAATTTACAAAATTCCATTCCCTTGCAACGAATTTCCACATTTATCTAGATTTAGTGGGAGGTTAAATACAAAAGACTTTACAGTGGACAAAGCAAAAGAAAGTTCCGAATTTTTAAGAATCATTCTATGTATTTGTTAATATAAAGACTAATTAATTCGAAATTATTTTTATTCATTAGAAAATTCAATAAAAATATAGTAAATAGCATTAATGGAATACAATAAAAATAATATAACTCCGGGATTCTGCTTTCTACTTACACGCTCGAATCAAGAACCTGTGAAAAATGGGACGAATTGAGTTTTCTAATAAGAGAAACATACCAACAAAAACTCCCCACTTGCAGGTAACGTAATCACTACATACTGGAGGTGGAGCTTGGATCGGGAGGTGTGCAATTGAATTCTAAAAAGAAAATGAACCCAACATAATATACATCTTTTAACTGCTTCCAATAGTTAACATAAACTTATTTACCATCCTTGACGATGAACTAGCTCCTCCATGCAGCGAAAAGCTTAAAATCAATACGGCTGCTATACTATTTGCCTATTCGCCTGCAAAGATAAAAATGTGTCTGAGCTCCAGAAGAGATCCATTAAAATAAAAATTTTACCTATTGTTGTTCATTACTCTCTACCAAAAGTGTTCTGGTTGCAATTTTTTTGAAATCGTTTTCCAAAAAGCGTTTGAAGCATATCAAAGCCTTTCCCACAATAGATCCTTCGAAAATAATTAAACTGCACCTAGTTGCCCGTTCATTTTCATTTGCAGGAAATCTGAAAAACATTCGTTCATTAATAATGTGATTTTAATTCTTTTATACTTTTTCGCCTCCCTCTCCCTTTCATAACCGGGCTTGGGACCGTCTTTGGCAGAATTAAGGCGTAAGTTTTGGTTCCACGGGTTTTATAGTGCCTTTTTTGAGTGAAATGTATAGTCGTTGAGCTCGATCTTCGCTATGTATGAAGGAACTACATGCCTTTAAAATGCACTAACTTGTTGAAATATTGTCTGACAGAAATTTTTCTGATTTTTTTTCGCGATGAAATAGTACCTTGTGTTGATATATTTTTCAACTATAAGCTTAATCATCAAGCTGAAGTGTCGTGTGCTATTCATGTGCTCAACATATTTCTTAAATCAGTACTTTTATCCTTTGTTTTATATTCAAATCGAACCGCCCTTTTGTAATTCCCTTCTAATCGCTTGTGACGCCACCTTTATTTTTGTTCTTAATCTAACACAACGAAAGTTGTCAAATTCAGTTCTTCTTTGTATTCTGTCGAGACAAGTTGCACTTTTGTGTTCTAATAAATCTTTATTACAGGACAATAAACCTGAACAGTTTTCTTGTACGATCTCCTGGTTTTCCTGACAGGTTATGGGCCCAGGTCACGCGGCGCGAAATAAAAGAAACTGTAATAAGTAAGATTGATCGGAAATCGGTACGCGAGAGTGAGGTTGTGTTTGATTCTCGAACGTTCGACGAAGCAACCAAAAATTCAAGATGGCTACCACCGCCATGACGCGCATCGAACTTCTAACAAAGGACAACTTTGACACGTGGAAGATCCACATGAGGGCCCTACTCATAAAAAATGACGCGTGGGGCTACGTGAATGGCTCAAAGGTAAAGCCTGAGCCAGGCGAAGAGAACAACGCCGAAATAGAAGGATGGGAAACGAGCGATAGCAAGGCTTTGTCAGACATTTTCCTGGGGATTCATCCTCGGAACTGAAACAGGTCAAAGATTGTGCGACGTCGAGAGAACTTTGGCTAAAGTTGGAGACTGCTTACCAGTCTAAGGGCCCCGCGAGGAAAGCGAACCTGCTGAAACAAATCGTCTTACAGAGGATGAGCGAGGCGACGACGTTCGCGACCATCTGCGAAAATTCTTTGACGCTGTTGACCGTCTGAGCGACATGGAAGTGCCGATAAACGATAACCTACTGTCGATACTGTTGCTTTACAGTTCACCGGCTAACTTCGACAGTTTCCGGATTGCCATCGAGTCACGTGACGAGCTCCCCACTCCGGAAACACTGCCAATCAAAATCATGGAAGAAAGTGACGCGCGAAAGAACAATGGACCAGTGCAGAACGCGATGGTAGTGGACAGGTCGAATCAACAGAAAACGGGTAAATCGGAGAAACGTGACGGAAGCAAATTCCCGTTCCAGTGCTACAAGTGCAACAAACCGGGTCACAAAGCAGCAGGTTGTCGATCCAAGAAGAAGAGCGATCAGGACAAGACGAAGACTGGTAGCTTTACCCTGTACGCTGCTGTGGAATCGAGTGCGCCTGGTGACGAGAGTTCCATGCTGGTTTATTCGACGCAAAAACGGTGGTGTCTAGATAGTGGTTGTACCACGCACATGGCCAGTGACATTGACAGTTTCGAGAATGTAGATGAGAACTTTTCAGACTCATTGAACCTGGCCAATTCTAGCTCCACGAAAATCAGTGCTAAGGGTGTCGCGCGATTGGTTACCCGAGTGAACGAAGACGATGAGACAGTTAACTTGAGTGACGTGCTGTACGTGCCGGACTTACGCATGAACTTGTTATCGGTCGCGAAGATCGTGGACAAAGGTTACCGAGTGACCTTTTGCAAACGTTCGGCGGAAGTCGTCAGCGAGAAGGACGATCGCGTGGTGTTGTGCGCGGAGCGAGTCAACGGACTCTATTTTGTGAACGACTCACGCGCTGCCGAGCAGCCGAGCGCCGCGCCTGCCAGCCGGGATCACGAGAAGTCCCTGATGGATTGGCACAAGGCTTTGGGTCACTTAAACGTGAAGGACATTCGCGAGGTATCTAAAAACAACGTTCTTCGAGGACTTGATTTGAGCGACGACGATGCAACGGTGGACTGCGAGGTGTGCATCAAGGCGAAGATGACACGCCAGCCCTTCCCCAAGGTCTCCGAGTGGAAGTCAGCTCCAGGCGAGCTGATACACTCGGATGTGTGCGGACCGATGCGCATGCAATCCAACGGTCACGCCAGGTATTTCGTCACCTTTATAGATGACGCTACTCGATGGGGCGAGGTGCGATTCTTGCGACGGAAAAACGAGGTGTTCTCCGAGTTCCAGGTGTTCAAGAAGATGGTCGAGACGCAGCACGACTGGAAGATTAAGTGCCTGCAATCCGATAATGGCACCGAATATTCAAACAACCAGTTCGATGATTTCCTGAAGCGCTCTGGGATCAAACGTCGGCTAACCGTTCCGAACAATGCGGAACAAAACGGTATAGCTGAACGGAGGAACCGCACTCTGGTCGAGATGGCTCGTTGTTTGTTGATCCAGTCCGGTCTTCCTCCTACCTTCTGGGCAGAAGCAGCGTGTACCGCTAACTTCACCAGAAACCGCTGTCCAACTTCAGCATTGGACGGCCGAACTCCGTTCGAGTTGTGGATGGGAGAGGTCCCGGATGTGAGCAGTTTTCAGGAGTTTGGAGCACCGGTTTACTGCCTGAACCGAACCAAGGATACCGGAAAGTTTGGACCTCATGCCCGGAAAGGCGTTTATCTCGGCCCCGCTGCAGATTCGAAGGCACTCAGGGTCTGGATACCTGAGGAGCGACGTGTCGAGATCTCACGAGATGTCCAGTTCCTGAAAACAACAGCAGAAAACAAGGTCGACCAGTACGAGGAGTTCTTCCCAGAACAGGCGGATGGTCAGCCAAACACCGAACAGGATGTAGAGGGTCCTGCCACATCGTCGGACGAGTACATCGACGTTGTACTAGGAGAGAACCGCTCAACGAGAATAACAGTCCAGCAACCAGATCAGCAACAGCAGCAACCGTCCATGTTTGGCGAAAACGACGAACCTCTCCGAGTTTTTGAGCCAGTTGAAGTTCCAGCCCCAGGTCCAGTCGGACAAACTCCAACGACGAAGCGCTGACCAGGCAGACCGAGGAAGATTTACACGGGTCGTCCTGGTAGACCAAGGGAACATCCTGTCGCGGAGAGAAATGAGGTCGCGGGGAGGAACGATGTTGCAGAAAGTGTCGACGTGGCAGAGGCAAACGATGCTGTACAGAACGATGCTGTACAGAACGATGCTGTACAGGACGACGCGAGCGGAGATGAGGACTATGCAACCGGAGAAGAAGATACTGCCCTCATCGCGGGAGTTCCACTGAAGTCAGCAGTCTCCGGGCCAGAGGAATACGAGTGGATGCTGGCGATGGCAGACGAATTTTCATCAATTTTGAAAAACAACACTTGGACCTTGGAGGATCGCCCGAAAAATCGCACAACTGTCGGCAGCCGCATCGTACTTAGAAACAAGTACGGAGCTGATGGAGCAGTCACCAAACGGAAGGCTAGGGTCGTGGCCAGGGGATTCACCCAATGCTCCGGGATGGACTACGGCCAGACCTACGCTCCTGTGGCCCGATTCAGCTCAATTCGCCTCACCATGGCATTTGCGGCACAACACGGCATGCATGTACGACAGTTTGACGTCTCTACCGCTTTCCTGAACGGTGTCATCGACGAGGAGATCTGGATGTAGTTGCCACATTACGCAAGTAATGTCCTGAAGTTCATCGTCGAGAACAACTACGGCTCCCGTAAAGTGGTCAACAAGGCTGCAAAGATGCTGCCCCAACTATCGTCCGGGAACAAGGTGTGCAAAATGCACAAGGCTCTATACGGCCTGAAACAGGCGGGACGATGCTGGTATCAGTGTCTGGACTCGGAGCTGGTGAAGTTTGGGGCGAGACCGACGTCAAGAGACGCGAGCGTCTACGTAAAGGACGCAGACAACGATCCACTGCTGATCGTTGTGTACGTCGACGACATTCTTGTCCTGTCTCGTGATACCAAGAGGATCGATGAAGTCTACAAGTTTCTGAGCAAGTCCTTCCAGATCAACAATTTGGGCGACGTGTCATACTGCTTGGGAATTGAGTTTGCTCGGGACGAGTCGACGATCACCATGAGTCAACGCGGGTATGTGCTGGACATACTCGATTGCTTCGGGATGTCGGACTGTCAGCCAGTGCAACGCCACTTGTTCCTGGAGTTAAGCTGTCAAAGGGTGACATCTGGAGTGAGGAAGACGGGGAGAAACCACCGTATCGAGAACTCATCGGCGCCCTTCTCTACCTGTCCGTGTGCACACGCCCGGACATTGCACATGCTACGAGTGCTCTGAGCCAGTTCAACGATTCCTTCGGAACCAGCCACTGGCAAGCTGCAAAGCGAGTTTTGCGATACCTCAAAGGTACGCTCGACGTGGTCTTAAGCTACAGTGTGAAGGGAGGATGCCTGACCGGCTACGTGGACGCCGACTGGGCTGCCTGCATTGATGACCGGAGGTCATACACCAGCTACGCGTTCACGATGAGCGGCGGTCCTGTTTCCTGGGAGTCGAGGAAGCAGCGCACAGTTGCGCTGTCCTCGACGGAATCCGAGTACATGGCACTAACCGAGGCTTCCAAGGAGGCGATGCACCTGAAGAGACTGAGCGAAGAGATTGGCGCTCGTCCACTGAAGAAAATCGACATTCACATCGATAACCAGGGTGCGAAGAAGTTGGCAGAGAATCCTGTGCACCACACGAGAATCTAACACATAGTTACACGACATCATTTTGTGATGGAGGCTATTTCCGCAGGCGAGATCAATCTGGAGTACCTACCTACTGAGAAGATGCCAGCAGACGTGCTCACCAAAGGGCTAACCAGTCCCAAACATTGGAACTGTCTAAATTACATGGGCATCGAAAAACATATTGTTTAGACGATTATCGCTTTGAGGGGGAGTGTTAAATCAGTACTTTTATCCTTTGTTTTATATTCAAATCGAACCGCCCTTTTGTAATTCCCTTTTAGTCGCTTGTGGAGCCACCTATATTTTTGTTCTTAATCTAACACAATGATAGTTGTCAAATTCAGTTCTTCTTTGTATTCTGTCGAGACAAGTTGCACTTTTGTGTTCTAATAAATCTTTATTACTGGACAATAAACCTGAACAGTTTTCTTGTACGATCTCCTGGTTTTCCTGACAATATTCTACAAAAAGTTGCTTTCCGATGCATGCCACTTGAACATTGCTAAGTATACTATTTAGGTTTTTTTTGATAGTATCGGTGCAATGATGAAATTTTCTGATATCTTTTCAGCAGTTTTGCAAATCAAAACTACACTTTCGGAAGGCATTTTCAATAATCCCCTTGTCTTAAATGATGTCATAGATTTTGAACAATTTTCTCCTTGAATGGCTGACAAGCACTGTTGACAGTTCAATACTTTGTATAATTTGAATACAATAAAACCGTTGATGTAGGTAATAACATGGCTCTCAAATTCAGATATGTAGCTTGAATCAGCAGCGTAATTATGTTCATCGAGGACAAGTTATTGGTTGCTTTCTTCTTCAAGCATTACTGGTCGATCAATCGATTCATTTATTGCGTGAAGAGGGCAAGAAACTTGTGCGTTAAGTACGACAATTTCCCCTAGAGGTAAACAGTTTCCCATTCTCCCCTCTCGAAGTTGGCACCGAAATAAAAGTTTTTTGTAGCTGGCAGTGAATTGTCTTACAGTTGGATTATCATTATAGCCGAGACTTAATCTGATGGATGAAAAATATAGCTCGATGTGGTCTTGATTTAACTTATAGAGAGGAACAAATTTTACCATATTATTGGCTATAAATCTGTCATATATAACTGTTAGATTTGTAAAACCAGCTATCAGTCCTAATCATCAAACGTTTCTCTCGGAATGAACTATATTGCAACCTGATAATAGTTTTATCTTTTAAATGTAGGCTATAGCATCGATCGAAAATTGTAGTACAAAACTTGAATTATTTGCACAAAGCACCCTTTTCAAGAATTCATATTCTGATATCCTTCTGCTATTGAGAACATCGAAGATGTCGTTAAATGTTCGTATGAACTTTGAGGTTCCCTTGCTTTCGAAGGATTCTTTGCATTTCAATACATCTCGGCAAAAATCAATTGCATCAGCAACTGACTTGCTGAAAGTTTGAACTGCTAGTCGCTCTTTCATCTTTTGCTGCTCAATGTGCACATTAGCCTTTCGAAGCTTGTTCCCTAAATGCAAACCTTCTTTTTCCTGGAGTTGTAGTAACTTTACTTTGTAGTTCCATTTAATGAACTGACCATCACCATCCACCAAAACCTTTAAATCGGCTAATGTGTTACGGACAAGTTTTAACATATGGCACGGATTCGGGGTTAGCACAATTTTTGCTTCAAAACGATCAATTTTGATGTACCCTTTGGAATTAACATCACGCACATCAGAACCTAATACATCGTAAAATTTGCTGGTGCCCCATCAAAGGTGATTCCTACAACGTGCTCCCCTGTGTCGAGAAGGTCGCTTATACATAGGGAAAACATATTTGACTTCTGCTCGGCGTTCATGTTTACGAAGGGGAAACAAGCAATTGGAATTTTCCAAGGTCTATTTATGAAAACTGCCATAAAGACTCTGACTTGCGAAGCTATAGTCTCGGTATTACCACCATCACCCACATCTACAAAGCCATGTGTTCGTTCTCCATCCCAATCAATGTGCTGCCGAATACAAATTTCATCGAAGACCAAATTAACAAATATTTTTTCATCATCTGAAGCAGTTTCTACAACCTTCTTTATTTCTGCGAACGACTCTTTTGTGAACCCGGGCTTGCAACCAACTTTTTTGTACCATTTTTGTAGCGTCCTTGAATGTGGCAGGTACTTATCAAATGTAGTGCGAACGTAATCATATGCCTTGGCCAACAGAAAGTTTAAGTTTAGTGCAAATACTTTAATTTCATTGCAATATGTTTTCGCTTGTTTATTGCCTCGACTTTGGAAAATCTGCCGTTCAATAATTTTCTTATTAGGCCCAACAATATTCTCCAAATCTTCACTCATGCCCTCACATATCAAATTTCGATTTTTCAATGATGCGAGCAATTGCTTCATGCCGTTCACTTTCACCACTTTTCGTTTTTTGTCTTGTCGAAGTGTATTAATCAATTTTTTCTTGTGCTTAACTTTGTTTTCAAGTACTTTTATGTTTGCTCGTAGCTTCGTAATTATTTGATTCTCGGGGTAGAATTCATTTCGATAATTTCCCTATTCAAATTAAATCGTATATAGAAAAATATCTACAAAATTTCATTTCCCTGCGGTGAATTTCCGCATTTACCTTCTAAACAAACGGATTTAGGGTGAGGTCGAATACAAAAGACTACACAATTGACAAAACAAAAGCAAACTCAAAATTATTTCAAAAATGCTAGGTATCTGTTAATATAAAAACTAATTATTTCGAAATTATTTTTATTCATTGAAAATCTTAATATCAATACAATAAATAGCGTTTATGAAATACATGCTTAAAATGAAAAAAATAATACTCACAACACTGGGACTCTGCTCTCAGTCTTCAATTGAGAATACTCATTTTGCACCTCCAATTAGAATTCAATAAAATTCATTTCATGAAAAACTAAGAAAGCTATGTTTGCATCAATTTCCATAAAATTTTCTTCAACCGGGCATGCTTCCACGGACGTGTTCTCTCTGCTGTTCAGCCATTGTGTGTGTGAAGTCTTTAAAAAGGGTATATGAAAATCATGTTTATTTTTTATTTATTGCTTTACCTCGCTGAAATGAGGTGCGTCGAGTAAGACAAGATTTGTATCACCCAAAACCTGCAAAATAACATAGAATTTTCTTATAGATTGCCCACTAACATAAACATACCTCAAAAAACTCCCCGCTTGCAGGTAATGCAACATCTTGCTCGGACCGTAAATTGCAGCACTCATCTTCAACCTACAAAGAGAGGAAACTGCTGTAAATATTTTTTGAACTCATAATGACACTGCATAGGTAGATACTGGAACTTGGTCGGGAGGTGCGCGATGGAATTCTGAAAAGAAAATAAACCTAATGTAAGCATATTTCCTCAATAGTTTGTGCTTTATATTACCAACTCAGGATGTGAAATATTCATTTCATCGGCAACAGCATCGAATTCATTAATTTCAGTTGCTTCACTGGTGTCGCATGGTTCCTATAAAGCACAAGTGAGGAGAATGTTACAAGCTTAATATAAAATTATATACCATCCTCGGCGATCAAGTAGCTTCCCCATTCAGCGAAACACTTGAAATTAATGCAGTTGCTACGCGGCTTGAATTTTCCTGCGAAGATAAAAATATGACTGAGTTCCAGAGATGCATAAAAGTGAATATTTTACCAACTGTTGTCCATTAACCTGTACCAAAAGTGGAATTGCGCTTTTGTAATGATTTTTACTTTTACTTGCGATCGTGGAACTGACCTCTCATCGGTTCTTGACGTTAAGTCTGAGTAGTGCCAACAGATGGTACCAACCGGTCAACCAATCCGTGCACCGTAACCCATTCACGCGGTGGCTGCTTGTCGGCCAGCTAGATCGGAGAGGATCTCGGTCGCGGGTCTCCGAATGGGTTACGCTCAATTACAATATTCAGCCACCTATACACGCCCGTTTTCAAACGCGTTACAAAAACAAAACCATACGGAGAGGAAACCTATTCTACGTTACTCCGTATTTCTTCATCAACCAGTCAAAAGTACAAAATCTAATTTTTACTTCGCGTTTCCGAAATTCCGACGCGGTACCGAAAAGTATCCTACGTTAACTCATCCCGACGAAAGCTACGCTAATAAAACGGCATAACAACAAAGGTACCGCGTACCGCGCGCAACGCGAAACCGACTTCAGCGGATTTTTTCTAAACCCTACCCTCGCGACGGCATATTTACCCTGCACCCCACTTCCCGCTGAAAAGCAGAGCTACTGGAAAGGAAAGTCGTGTGTATTTAGCAATTCATGTTGTCTATTTTTATGACTTCAATGACATAAAACTTAAAAAAAAGGAGTAGACAACTATTTTTCTCAATAGAAAATAATATTAACAATTTAAAACAATTCTAAAGTTAGTGATTTTTTGGCTTCCACGACAATCGAAACAAAATATATTGTCTAACTGTGACTCCTTATATAATTCAATGTTATATTTACGTTCATTTCTGTATTCAATAAAATATTTATAATTGTTGTGAAATAATGCACATATTTGCATACCGGTAAGTATTTACACAAAGTGGTCTAATTAATAAATTGCAAATTGAATTTTCTGGACCTGAAAGAATATACTACCAAAACCTAGTTATACTGAAGACGCGATTCAATAACTAAGGATGTATGAAAAAAAATTAAAAATTATAAAGTAAATCCTTTGATTTTCTCTACATAACAAAAATCATTGAAACTTAATATTATCATTAAAATTTAAGAACTATCATTTAATGGTAAGAATAATAATTAGAATGAAGGCAATAAGATGAGATATTGCATATTTTGGGGTTTTTTTTTTGCTTACACCAATTCCATAAAGTGTAACATAAAATCATGCACATACAACCCTCATTGCATTCGTTTTGAAGTTATGCGAGTGTATATAAAATTTTACTAACGAATACCTTTTCCCCCTTTTTTTTGATAAGGCACAGCTAAGAACCTCAGTGATTGAAATATTCTAATTAAGGTAGCTAACTTCTTCTGCTTTGTAGGATAATCATATTTGTGATAAAAAGAAACTTACGAACTAGGTTGTTATAACTATGTCGTTACTCTAAAAGGCAGCCCAAAGTTTTAGTTCCCGTGAGTTTCAAGGATAAGCCAATCAAGCGCAGAGCAATATAAGCACATGATTGTACTCCTAATGATAGTAACGCGCAAATTAGGATCGAATCAATGCCACTAATGTTAGACATTTATATTTATCGTTCATAATACGACTGACCTTATTGCGGTTATTCCATGACGTCCACGAATAATGAGGACGCAGTATTCAGTGTGTAAAATTTGGCGCTTCTGACAATAAACTGTACAAGCCAAACACAGGACACACAAAGTACACAGTTTATTAAACTCATGCGAGATTGGTAGAAGCAAAAAAAATTTAGACGTCAAAAAAGAAGAAATGGTACTTACGAAAATATAAGAAAACAAGCATCAAAAGTATAGAAAAATATCACAAAACCACTAAACTTATCGGGGCCGATGTAATAACATTTGGAACTGCCACAAGACATGCTCCGGCTCGCCTGAAAGATATCATCAAAGTCCAAGAATCATTTCCAGGAGCATATCGTTTAACGGTCTCCGTTCGCCATACTGCTGGATTGCTTCTGGGCAATCGTGACCACTTAATACTTAAAGATATCCATTCATTTCAATATCAGTTTGCGACTTATTTATTTTTTTTCATCAGTTTGTGTATTTTCAGAGCCGTTACTAGCTTGTCTCAGGTTACTTTCAACCTCTTCCCATTCCGAATCCGACCGATTTAGTGCATTGCGAGAAGTGTCTTTGCTACTCACTTCGTTAAGAAGATTATTTACAAATTCAGAGACCCTTTTCGTACATTTATCCTCGCTTTCATCAATTTCTGGTATTTTCTTATGTTTTCGATCGGTTTCTTTCGCACTATGTTGGTTTTCAGTACTGCGATGTGTTTCATCGATTTTATGACTATGTTCTTCATTGAGGTCTTCCGCATTCAATATGCAATCAGCAGATTTATTTGTTTCAGTTTCGCTACCATTTGTTTTCTCAAAGTTCGAGTTAACTTGATTCTTTTCGGATTTGGAACATTTTCTTCTTTGTCTTGCGATTCAGGGCTTTTTATACTTTCGGATTTTTTTATTTTCGGCATCCCTCATTTTAGCGGTGGCATGGTTTAACATTTCTTGCCAGGCGTTATCAAATTGCCACTCGTGAGAATTACTCATAAAGCGTTTCTCCGCTAGTGCCACCGTTTCTTTTGCAGCAGCATGGATCTCATTAGCACGTTGAAATTTCACTGCCGCTTTTTTTGCATTCCACTTGGGGTTCACCTAGAAATACGGCCAACTGAAATATTGCAATAAACAGATTTTCAGGATTTGTATTGGGCCCAGTACTCGCGTTTTCACAGCCGAATTTGACAGCGAATGCAAAAAAATCATTTGATAATATGGACACTTCTCCTTATCGACAGCAATAATTGAGGACAAGATATATCAGCGTTCGATTAGCATCGGGCCATTCCTGTTAGCTACCTGTTCCAAGAGAGCAACATTCGTGGTGCATCGATTAAAACATTGGAACCTTTGAGGAACGGAACAAATGGAGTGGCTATGCTCATATAAGCTCCATAGAAAATGATGCGACCACCTTCTGAGCATGATTGTCATTTCATTTCCAATAATTTCCACAATTTCTCCTCTCGAGAGCCAGATTGTCAATTTGACGACTAAACATGGACGCGAAATTTACCTGGCGCGTGAGATACAATTCGGAATTTAGTCGTTTTTTCGGTTCGAGAACGTGTCCGGAGGTACATATTGGCTGCAGTGAAAATAATATTACACCCGGTTTAGGGATAACAACATTTTAAGGAGTGACATTGTAAATCGGAGCGAGGAACTCAATTAAAAGTGTAATGTGCGTTATTGCTAGAAAACGATGGGTTATCGATACGAATGTGTTTTCTATCCTAAGTGGCCATAATGCTTTATTTGTATTTAATGCTATTTTCTTGTTCTGTGAAGTGTTATTTGCAATAAAACCATATTTACGAGTGCATAAGCGTTTGTTTACTTTCTTGTGACAATCCATTGGGTTCCCCTTAACTAGCTTTAGAATCACGGTCGCAGGGGTAGGTGCAAAAAGACACGTAATTAGGCAGGCGGTCGCAGGGGTAGTTGCTACAACGTGTACACATGGATGTCCACTCCGGTTTTATCTTGTTCCTCAAAGATTGGAACAGGTAGCTAACAGGAACGGCCCAAAGCTAATGGAACACTGAATATTCTTGTCATCAATTCTCGCTGTCGATAAGGAGAAATCTTCATATTATCATATGATTTTTTTGCATTCGCTGTCAAATTCGGTTGTAAAAACGCGTAAACAAACTCGTTTGCTGTGTAATCTGGATGTTAAAATCAGTGAAAATTCGTGATTTATCTGTTGTGCATCAACAAGACAATAAGAGACAATCTATGGGTGAGATTGCAAGTGAGAAAACGTTATATTTCGACGAAAAATTAAGAAAATGCAAGGAAGTTTCTAAAATATGGAGCATTGTGAAAATATGTATTAATAGAACGACCCGCCAGCCCACAGGAGTAGCATTTCCTAGGTTAGTAGCAACATAAAATGTAGAAAAGAAAATACAAAATTTGGAAGTGTTTTTTCATTCAAAATAACTGCTTTCAATTCATGCATGATTATGTTTACATTTCGATGGCGACCATTTTATTCGATTAGTTTTCGCGTAGTAGCGCCTGCATTTTAGGGGCAAGTTTTGGTAGCATATTGCTTGAATAATTTAATTAATGAAATCAATTTTATTTCTTTTTCCAGGTGTCTGTTAAATGATACTGGACATGCGAATATATGGGGATGAAAAATAATTAATGGACAACAATCGGTAAACTGTTTACTTTTATAAATCTCATCTGGATCTCAGACATATTTTTATTTTTGCAGGTAAATGCAACAAGTTTAGCGACAGTATTGATTTCAAGTGCCTCTTTGGTTGTGGAAGCTATTTCATCCTCGAAAGTGGAAAGCAGATTCCTTTAACTGTAGGCATATATCGAATGAATTCCATTTATTATATTATTGAATTTTCAAATGAATAAAAGTAATTTCGAAATAATTAGTCTTTATATTAACAAGCAGAAGGATATATGAACTCTACAAAAAGATACTTTGGACAAATAATTCGAATTTTGTATTAAAGCTTTTGATCAATTTTATAGCCTAAATTAAAGAGATAAATTTATTATTGGGGCGCAGGATAATTCATTTAAAGAAAAGCGTTGGATTTTTAGGACTAATCACTGGTTTGAGAAATTCAATAGTAGTAAATGACATATTTATAAACAATAGTACTCTCAAATTTGTTCCCTCGTATTTTTTTATCCATTCAATCAAGTCTCGGCCATAGCAATATAATATACAAACTGTAAGGCATTTTACTACCAGCTACTAGAAACTTTAATTTACTCCAAATAGTATACTTAAAAATGTTCAAGTGACATGCATCGGAAAGCTACTCTTTATTGTATATGATGAGCACATGAACAACAAACGACACTTCAGTTTGTTAGCTAAGCTTATAGCAGTAAAATACATTAACACAAAATACTATTTGATTGCGAAATCAAAATCAGAATATATTTCTGTTAGCCGATATCTCAACAAATTATTACACCTTAAAGATATGTAGTTCTCTCACATAAAGCGAAGGTCAAGCTCAGCGATTATACATTTCACCTTGATTCCACTGAAGACGATCCAACGCCTGGTTATGAAAGGGCAATGGAGGTGAAAAAGTATAAAAGAATGAACGATAATAATTTAAGTAATAGTTGAATTTGTAATTATCTAAGGAACAGATTTAGTTTTTGCTTATTAAATGTCGCTGCGAGTTTCTTTTTATCTAAATAAAGTTCTGCAAACTATTCAAGTCTGAAAAAGGAACATTATCGATCAATTATGCAATAGCAGTTAACTTTTACATATTCAAATATTTCTAAATTGTAGCTCCTGTTTTAAAATACACCCTTCGAAAATTAAATCAAAAGAGCAACGTGCGTGGCGCATCGGGAATTGATGACAAAATTTGAGTTGATGTTCCACTCCAGTGTTCCATTCTCAAAGATTGGAACAGGTAGCTAACAGGAACGGCCCGATGCTAATGGAACACTGATTTTTCTTGTCATCAATTCTCGCTGTCGATAAAGAGAATTCTTCATATTATCATATGAGTTTTTTTGCATTCGCTGTCAAATTCGGCTGTGAAAACGCGTAAGCAAACTCGTTTGCTGTGGGATTTTTAGTTAAAATCAGTGAAAATTTGTGATTTGTGCGCTATTCATGAACAAGACAATAAGAGACAATCTATTGGTTAGATTGCAAGTGAGAAAACTATATATTTTGACGGAAAAGAAGGAAAATGTAAAGAAGTTTCTAAAATCATGTGCATTGTGAAAATATGCAATAATAGAATGCACCGTCAGCCCACATGAGTATCATTTCATAGGTAAGTAATAACATAAAATGTAGAAAGCACAATACATCATTTCAATATCATTTCATAGGTAAGTAATAACATAAAATGTAGAAAGCACAATACAATATTTAGAAGTGTTATTTTCACTCAAAATCACTGCTTCCAATTCATGCATGATTATGTTTACATTTCGCTGGTGACCATTTTATTCGATTAGTTTTCGCGTAGTAGCACCTGCATTTTGGGGGCAAGTTTTGCTAGCATATTGCTTGAATAATTTTATTAATGAAATCAATTTTATTTCTTTTTCCAGGAGTTTGTTAAATGATACTGGACATACAAATATATGGAGTTGAAAAAATTATTAATGGGCAACTATCGGTAAACTGTTTACTTTTATAAATCTCACCTGGATCTCAGACATATTTTTGTTTTTGTAGGCAAATGCAACGAGCTTAGCGACAGTATTGGTTTTAAGCGCCTCTCTGGATGTGGAAGCTATTTCATCCTCGAAAGTGGAAAGCAGAATCCCGGAGTTGTTAGTCTTATTCTTTTAACTGTAGGCATATATAGAATGAATTCCATTTATTATATTATTGAATTTTCAAATGAATAAAAGTAATTTCGAAATAATTGATCTTTATATTAACAAGCAGAAGGATATATGAACTCTTCAAAAAGATGCTTTGGACAAATAATTCGAATTTTATATTAAAACTTTTGATCAATTTTATAGCCTAAATTAAAGAGATAAATTTATTATTGGGGCGCAGGATAATTCATTTTGGGACTAATCACTGGTTTGAGAAATTCAACAGTAATAGACGACGTATTTATAATCAATATATGCTAAAATTTGTTCCCTCATATAAATTGAATCAAGATATCATGAGGCTATTTTTGATCCATTCGATCAAGTCTCGCCTATAGCAATATACTGACTGTAAGGCAATTTACTGCCAGCTACGAGAAACTTTTATTTACTCTAAATAGTAAACTAGAAAATTTTCAAGTGGCATGCATCGGAAAGCAACTCTTTGTTGCATATGGTGAGCACGTGAACAAAAAACGAAACTTCAGCTTGTTAGTTAAGCTTGTAGCAGTAAAATACATCAACAAAAATACTATTTTATTGCGAAATTAAAATCAGAATAAATTTCTGTCAGGCGATATCTTAACAAATTAGTATACCTTAAAGGCATGTAGTTCTCTCATACATAGCGAAGGCCAAGCTCAACGATTATACATTTGACCTTAATTCCACTGAAGACTATTATGAAAGGAAAAGGGTGGTGAAAAAGTATAAAAGAATGAACGATAATAATTTTAGTAGTAGTTGAATTTGTAATTACCTAAGGAACAGATTTAGTTTCTGCTTATTAAATGTCGCTGTGAGTTTCTTTTTATCTAAATAAAGTTTTACAAACTATTCAAGTCTGAAATAGTAACATTATCAATCAATTATGCAATGGCAGTTAACTTTTAAATTTTCAAATATTACTAAACTGTAGCTCCCTTTTTAGACTACACCAAAACTGACGATAGATACAAGCCATATGGTAGCAATTTGCATATGTATTAGTCGGCCTACTATGGACAAGCTTCCGGTAGCTGTCACCCAACCGCGGCATTAGCAAATGCTTATATTTCGCCATATATACTATTTTCCGAATAAAAAACGTGGCGAACGCATTCCGTGCATGCTATAAATTCACCTTGTATAGCCCATTGTGCTCCTAAACTTTCCAAGACGAGCAAATGAAGCACACGTTTTGCACCTCCGACTGATAGCTCAGCGTTGAGATGTAAACAACCTCCTATAAATTCACTTTGGAAGGCGATAAAAACTAAACGGGTATAAGAACTGAAATAATTTTCACTTCACTAGGAGCGCTATTGTGTTCTCCACGGATCATCTGGATTTCACTGTAGAAATCCGTCTCTAAACCGTACAAAACCTCGAATTTTTGTTGGCACCTCCATAATTCTTCATATAACGCCATGTAAGTTAGCCAGCAAAGTCGGCCTACTAATGGTCATGTGTGTGGTAGTAAGCGCTGCTGCCATATGGCTTGTATCTATCGTCAGTTTTGGACTACACCCTTCTAAAATTAAATCGGAATAGCAACGTTCGTGGCGCATCGGGAAATGATGACAAAATTTGAGTTGATGTTCCACTCCAGTGTTCTATTCTCAAAGGTGCATTGGGATATGATCATTGAGTAACTAAATAATACTGGAGTGGACAACCACATGACAATAGGGTTGCAACAACCCCTGCGACCACTATTCCTACCACTACGCTCTTGTTTACAACCTTAGAGAAAGCCAAATTGCACAAGAAAACATGGCTGCTGCTCAATATAAACAAATTTTCATACAATACCAAAAATTTGTTTTCTATTTGAAAAACCTTCAGCATTGTATGAAAAACATGCATAACATTAACATATTAACTACTCACTTGTGAAGTGAAACGCCTACAGATCCTGTTGTGCTATGATTTTTAAACGAAGGCACTACACATTTCATTTTGAAATTGTAAATTAATTTCACAGTGTCACGCGTTAAAGTTACTTGAATCACCATTTTATACGAGTAGTTTATGCGCAGTACCGCCTTAACCTGAAGGGCACGATCTTGCTGGCATATTATTGCTTGAACAATTTCATTGAGAAAGTCGATTTTATTCATTTATTCAAGCAAGGTTTAAAATGATATTGCACATATATGAAGATCAAAAAATATTTATATTATTATGTTCAGCATATACAAAAATCACATTATTAATGGATGAATGTCTTTCAAATTTCCTGCTAATGAAAATGCACGGGCGACTAGGTGCAGTTTCATTATTCTCAATGGATGCAATGTGTAAATTCCACTTTTGGAAGAGGTTAATGGACAACAATTGGTAAAATGTTTACTTTTATGAATCTCTTCTGGAGCTCAGCCATTATTTTATCTTTGCAGGCAAAGCAGGAGGGGTAGCAGCTGCATTGGTTTCAACGGTTTCGACGGATTGGGGAGCTATCACCTTATCGAGGATGGTGAATAAGTTGATGTTAACTATGGGCTACTATTGGAGAAGTGTATATTATGTTATTATTGTATTATTATTTTCATTATAATCCATATATGCTATTTATTACATTTTTATTCAATTTTCAAATGAATACAAATAGTTTCGAAATAATTAGTCTTTATATTTCCAAATATTTAGCATTTTTGAAATAATTCGGAGTTTGCTTTTGTTTGTCAACTGTATAGTCTTTTGTATTCAACCTCCCTCTTAATCCATTTGCTCCGAAGGGAAATGTGGAAATTCGTTTAAGGGAATGCAATTTTATAGATATTTTTCTGTACATGATTTAATTTGATTAGAGGAGCTGTCGAAATGAACTGTGCTCCGAGAATCAGATAATAACAAAGCTACGAGAGAAACAAAATTTCTTGAAAGATCTCAAGGATAAGAACGAAAAAATCTGTTTGAAACTGAAAAATTTCCGCTTGGCAATATTTCAACAAATTAGTACATTTTAAATGCATGTAGTTCTTTCACACATGGCGAAGATTAATCTCAACAATTCTACATTTCACTCCAAAGAGGCAGTATAAACCCCGTGGAACCACAAGTTGCGACTTGATGCCGCGGAAGACGGTCCGAAGCACGATTATGAAAGGAAGAGGGACTATAATGGTAGTAGAAGTTGAATTTGTAATTTCCTGTGAAACAGATTTATTTTTCAGTCATTAAACTCACTGTGAGGTTTCTATTTATGTAATTAACGTTTTCAAACAAGTCAAGTCTGAAATAAAAACATTATCGTTGAATTATATAATGGTAGTTTACTTTTACAAATTCAAAATTTTCTAAATTTTAACTCCATTTTTGAACTACACGCTTCGAAAATTAAATCAAAAGACCAACGCTCGTGGCACATCTGAATATGATGACGAAATTTGAGTTTATGTTCCACTCCGGTGTTCCATTCTCAAAGAAATTTGAGTTGAAGTTCCACTCCAGTGTTCCATTCTCAAAGACTCAAACTAAACATCTACCCCTACAGAGCATAATCACGACTGCTTGCTGCGCTTCTATGCCCCGTCGAAGACCCCGGCACGGCAAGCCCCAGTATACTGGTGGTCTACTGAAATCGCTGAAAAGCAGAGGGAGTGTCACAAGCTTCGGCGTGAGGCTCAACGGGCGCGGAACCGTGACGAGGCATGCAACCAGGTGGCAGCATATAAGTCGGCCAGGAAATGCCTTCGCAAATTGATCAACAGTAGCAAGGCTCGCTGCTGGCAAGACCTAGTGGACAATGTGAACAAGGATCCGTGGGGCCTTGGCTACAAGCTGGTCATGGGGAAACTTGGTGCCCTACGGAAGCCTTGTATACATGACGCGGAAAAGATGGACGCGATAGTGCGGGGACTCTTCTCCGCCCATCCCGTCCGTGTTGACGCTGTCCGTGGTGAAGCAGCAGTCGAGTGCCCACTCTTCACACAGCTGGAATTGGAGGAGGCAGTCCTCTCCTTGAAAGCGAGGAAGGCTCCAGGTCCAGATGGTGTTCCAGCTGAGGTGTTGCGGCTCGTCTATCACCATTGTCCTGACTTGCTGCTCAGCACATTCAACGCTTGCCTACGGGACGGAGTTTCCCGGTACGATGGAAGGTGGTGAGGCTCGTGCTGATCAGCAAGGGGAAGGGAAATCCCGAATCGCCGTCTGCATACCGCCCGTTATGCATGCTAGACACGGCTGGAAAAGTGCTAGAGAAACTCATCAAGGGAAGACTCACTGACGCGATTCGTGCTGCTGGGGACCTATCTCCGCGGCAGTATGGCTTTAGAGCAGGACGTTCTACCATTGATGCGATTGCAGAGGTGGTGAGCGCGGTCCAAAAGGCAGAGGCATATAGTCGCACCAAGTGACGGATCGTCCTGTTGGTGACACTCGACGTCAGGAATGCCTTCAACTCCGCTAGATGGGTGGATATTCTGGGCACGCTGGAAAACTCTTTTCAAGTTCCAGAATATCTAATGCGGCTTTTGAGGAACTACCTAAAGGACCGAAGCCTGCTCTACGACACGACACAGGGCCAACGAAGGATGGAAATTACATCGGGTGTTGCCCAGGGATCTATCCTTGGTCCAGACCTGTGGAACGTGTCTTACGACGGGCTACTGAGACTTGAGATGCCAGGTGAGCCGCGCTTGGTCGGCTATGCAGATGATGTTGCGGCTCTGGTCGCCAGACGCACCGTTGAACAAGCGCAACTTAGGCTAGGTATGCTAATGCGCCGAGTGAGGGACTGGATGACTGCTCGCGGGCTCAGTTTAGCACTGGAGAAAACCGAAGTGGTCATCTTGACAAAAAAGAGAATCCCTAGAGTAAGGATGATCGGTATTGGAGACATACAAATCGAATCGAAGCCAGCGGTGAAGTACCTGGGGCTACTGATCGACTCGAAGATGAGTTTCTCTGAGCAAATCAGGGCAACGGCTGAGAAAGCTCCTTCGGGAATATCAGCCCTGAGTCGACTTATGGCCAACGTAGGGGGACCCAGCCCATCAAGAAGACGCCTCTTGATGAGTGCTGTAGGGTCAGTGCTACTGTATGGAGCAGAGGTATGGGGCGACGCTCTCAGCAAGGAGGTATACCGAAAACGATTGGCACAGGTACAGAGAAGAGGAGCACTGAGAATTGCATCTTCGTATCCAACAGTCTCCGACTCGGAGGTGAGAGTGATTGCAGGCGTGATACCTGTCGCCCTCCTTGCTAGAGAGCGCCACGCTATCTACCTGCGCTAAAACGAGGATGCGAGGGAGATGGTTGTCCACGAGGAGAGACAACGCTCGCTCAACGATTGGCAGCAGTCTTGGGGGAATTGCACCAAGGGACGGTGGACTGCGTGCCTCATCCCGGATGTGAGACCGTGGCTAAATCGAAGGCATGGTGAGACTGACTTCTATCTGACCCAGCTTTTGAGCGGGCTTGGGTGTTTTCAGTCTTACCTGCACAAGATCGGTAAGTCACGGTCTCCCGATTGTCGGTTTTGCCCAAGAGAGGAGGACAATGCCTGTCACACATTTTTTGCGTGTACCAAATGGGTCAGGCTGCGAAGGAAACTCTACAGGGAGACGGGAGAGCTCACCCCGGATAATATAGTTGCGGTGATGCTCAAATCGGTTGACAAATGGAACCAAGTGGCACATTATGCTCGGGCAGTCCTAAAATATAAAAGGGACTCACAGCAGCCGGAGGCACTAGGGCTGGGGGATTGCTCTTCTGGCATTTCCTCTTCCCCTCTCCCCTCCCGCTAGGAAAGGGACTCCCCAGCTTGAAGGCGCCCCACGGCGTAACAAAACGAGACCTGGCCCGAAGTAATGTGTCAAACGGTTCCAGGCTAGGTTCTCAGATTGACAGGGGAGGTGTTTAGTGGGTAGTCCAAGGGTATGCTCCATGGAAGTCCCACACTGCCAGACTCGGCGGGCGTAAATGCCTTCACCTCTCTACCACAAAAAAAACCCCTATAGAGCAATAAGAAATGGTGTGGCTAAAGGTAAGATAAATTCCTAAACAAACCCCCTCCGACGGAGAGAGCACAGTTCCCGGCAATCAATAAGATGGCTGCCAGCATAAGTAAACAATATTTACAGAAAATACAAGGACGTTGTGGAAAGGCTTAAATGTTGTAGGCGTGCACACACACAAATCAGACTCGTTTATTTTGCAAGAATATCACTTAATTCGGTTCGCGAGCTTGCAAATTCACAAGGAAATGGCGTCTTACTTTGATGGTATCAGAGCATATATACTAACTAGCACCTGCAATCGAAGAGCTGTCAAAATGAAAAGAGAGGCAAATAAACGTGTAAAAGATGGATTAAAGTTTACCTTGTGTTGGTAAAATTGCAAGCAAATTCAATTTTTTGTTTACCATACATACGCACTTTTAGTCCAATTCTCTCTACTCCATAAGTACCGTAAGAAATAAAATTTGTTCTAATTGCAGCTGCTATTTAGTAGATATGCGGTATGACACGCGAGAGAAAACGAGATAGCAATATCGTACCAGTTAGACAGCCCGACACGAAAAGTGACTCTCAAATCTCCCCACATACTTTGCACTGGCACTGGACCGTCCCCTCCATTTCTTATTGCTCTAAGTCTACCCCATTGAGGAACGGAACAAATGGAGAGGCTATGCTCATATAAATTCCATAGGAAATGATCTGACCCTTTGAGGAACAAGATAAAATCGGAATGGACAACCATATGTTCCCGTTGTCGCAACAACCACTGCAATCGGCTATCTTGCTCGTGCCTTATTGCACCTACCCCTGCGACCGTGATTATAAAGATAATTAAGGGGAACCCAATGGGTTGTCACAAGAAAGTAAACATACGCTTATGCACTCGTAAGTATGAGTCTATTGCAAATCACATTTCACAAAACCAGAAAATAGCATTGAATACGAATAAAAAATTATGGCTACTTTGAAGAAAAAACACTTTCGTAACGATAACACTTACACTTTTAATTGAGTTCCTCGCTCCGATTTACAATGTCACTGCTCAAAATGTTGTTATCCCTGAACCAGGTGTAATATTACTTTCACTACAGTCAATATGTACCTTCGGACGCGTTCTCGAACCGAAAAAACGACTTAATTCCGAATCGTGTCTCACGCGTCAGATAAATTTCGCGTCCATGTTTGGTCTTCAAATTGAAAATCGGACTCCCGAGAGGAGAAATTGGAAATTATTGGAAATGAAATGACAATCAGTCTCAGGACGTGGTTATATCATTTCCAATGGAGTTTATATGAGCATAGCTTCTCCATTTGTTCCATTCCACAACCGCATTCCTGAACCAGATTGTCATTTCAATTCCAAAAATTTCCAATTTCTCCTCTCGTGAGACCGGTTTTCAATTCGACGTCCAAGCATGGACGAAAAATTTTACTCGCCTGTGAGATACGATTCTGAATTTAGTAGTTTTTTCGGTTCCAAAACATGGACAAGCAACATATTGATTGTAGTGAAAGAAATATTACACCTGGTCTAGGCAAAACAACATTTTAAGCAGTTGTAATGAATCATTCGACGCCGCTGGTGACCACTACTAGTACACCTTACTGCCATGTGGCTTTCCATCTCGTGTCCGACGTGATGGCTTCCCATCCCACGTCAGTTTTGTTGTGGGATGTCAAAAGAGTTGACAGATTCACATGGCGGGTTTGGCTCCCAAGTGCGATGATGCTCAACCAGAGCATATATACTAACTGGCACCTGCAATCGAGGAGCTGTCAAAATGAAAAGAGAGGCAAATAAACGTGTAAAAGATGGATTAAAGTCTACCTTGTGTTGGTGAAATTGCATGCAAGTTCAAGTTTTTGTTTACCATACATACGCACTTTTAGTCTAATTCTCTCTACTCCATAAGTACCGTAAGAAATAAAATTTGTTCTAATTGCAGCTGCTATTTAGTAGATATGCTCTGGCTCAACTTAGCAGTTAGTGCGGGTCAAGTTTATAGCCGTATGATATTCACTCTTGGTTCCATCATTTTTTTTTCAAAGCCATGAAAGATGATTCATTGTGTATGTATAGCGCATTTATGGTGCCCTATAATTTCGCACGCATCTAAGATTGATGGAGAAGGGTGTGGAACAAATACAGCTTGTGGAGCAGCGGGCCGAAAGTCGAGAAGCGCATAAAACAATTACACACTATTTCACTGAAAGTGCTCGAGAAATTCTTAATGGTATTGTAACACACCATTGATATCGCCTCATCAGTAGCATCACTTGGTTCTGGCTCAAATATCCCGCCGCTTCATATGGTTCCTGCTCAGGTTTATCGCAAATGCACATGAATTATGGGAACAGGTGGACAATTTAAGTAGAAAGGGAACACAAATGGAATTTCATTGACGTAGATCGTAAACAAGCGAAAAGAGTGTGATTCTACTATTCATACCTATTATGCTCAGCACAAATTAAAAACCAAGAGGAATCTCTGTCTCGGATAAGGCTCCAAAGAATTCTTGCCCGTAAACCTATTGCTCGAATTAATATATGTAATTTAGTTTGTATATTGGCGAAACCTAGAATGTGAGCTATGAGAAAAAGATGTATTAGTCCAAAACTACTGCTTATGCATTTATATTAGCTATAAAATCCTCTCAATGGGACCGTACCTCTGCCCACTTTGGAGTGTTAATAATACGGCGAGCATATACGAGTATTTTTATGCTTGGCTGTATAATTTTTGCTGATTACGTTTGCTGTTAGATTGATAATTTTACAATTTCTAAGCAGATTTAATGATAGATTCGATACAAGAAGTAGAATGTGGGTTTTCTAAAACTGAAGAGCTCAGCAGTATATTTGCTAAAGAGTATCACGAAATCAAAATAGCCATGGCAAAAGAAATTTGGGCAATAGATAATCAAAAAAAAAAATAAAAAAATCCTTTGCTTCCTTTGCTAAATTATTGCCATTCTGTGTTTCGGATAAAATTTGCCTGTTGTTTAACATGGAAACGTCACATTGAATATTTCATATTTAGGTATACATAATAAACTAGTTCTTCAAGTTGGAATTAATGTTTCAAAATATCTCCCTTATCATACGGTTATATCTCAACTGTTACTCGGTAATTTTCTTCAGACAAACTAAGAAAAAAGAAAAACAAACCAGAGACTTAAATATAAGACAACGTGTTGGAAATTCATTTCTACTTAAAATACTAGCTGAGACTAAATACTACTAATTTAACAGGGTGAACAATTTACAGGACATTCTTACTACTCAACTATTTTCGTATTTTCAATCTTAATCTTGATCTTAGTTTTTTTTTTTAAACGAGTATTGTATTTTATTTTGCTACTGATTTCTTGTGTCTTTAGTTTTTAAGTAAAGAAAGCAAGATAAAAATAAACACAAAAGACAGAAAAAAGATAAAATTCAAAACATAAAGTACAGATCTAGTGAATTGAACAATTTTGTTTGTAATAGAGATTGAATCTAAATGGAGGTTGTTCCTTTTTAAGAAAGGGTTAGATTGATTTAGTACATTTCTGCGAAAAACAAGGTATACATTGTGTACTATAAAATATGGAAAAGAAAGAAATATTTATATAAAGTCAGGTAAGGTAAGGTTGGAAAGAAACGATTTTAGTTATAACATTGATAGCTTACTTAGTTTGAACATCCATGGTTTATGGAAAGGACCATTTATAGGTTTTAATATGAAACCTAAAGCATGGATAGAATATTATACATCTAGACATTAAATATAATACTGATAGATGCAAGATTATGTTAAAATAAAATAACATGCATTGGTAAATTAACTACGACTTTCCTTTTCAGGGGCCCTTCTTTTTAAGAGGCAACGGGAGTGCATGGTAAGTATGCCGGGAAGGAGGTAGCGTTTCGGGAAATCCGCGGAGGCTGGTTTCGCGTCTCGTGTGGTGCGTGGTACCTTTGTTATCCTTGTCTTTTTTCCTTAGCGTAGCATTTGTCGGGTTCGAATTAACGTAGTATATTTTTCGGTCCTGCGTCGGTGAAATTCGAAGTCACGAAGTAGAATGTAGCTTTTCTTTTGATTGACTGGAATAATGAAGAAATACGGAATAAAGTAAAGTAGGTTTCTCTTCCGTATGTTTGTGTTTTTGACGCGTTTGAAACGGGCATATAATGGTGGCTGAAATATAGAATTGAGCGTAATCCATTTAAGACCTGCGACCGAAATCCTTTCCGATCTAGCTGGCCGACAAGCAGCCACCGCGAAATGGATTACGGTGCGCGAACTGATTGACCAGTCGGTACCATTCGTTGGCACGATTCAGACTTCACGTCTAAAACCGATGAGAGGTCGGTTCCAACTCGTTCATACGGAGTTAAGACGGAAAAATTATTACACAGTGACATTGCAAATCGGAGCGAGGATTTCAATAAAAAGTGTAATATTCGTTATTACTGGAAAATGATGGGTTATCGACATGAGAGTGTTTTCTATCCCAAGTAACCATTAATTTTTATTCGAACTCAATGCTATTTTCTGATTTTGTGAAGTGTTATTTACAATAAAATCAAATTTACGAGTGCATAAGCGTTTGTTTACTTTCTTGTGACAACCCATTGGATTCCCCTTAAGCAGCTATAATATCGACGTTCCAGGGGTAGGTGAAGAAAGATACGTAGTTCGGTAGGCGGTTGCAGGGGTTTTTGCGACGACGTGAAGATATGGATGTCCACTCCGGTTCTGTCTGGTTATATATATATATATATATATATATATATATATATATATATATATATATATATATATATATATATATTTACATATCCAAATATATAAACATATATATATATATATATATATATATATATATATATATATATACATATATCTATATATAAATATATATTAATATATATATATATATATATATATATATATATATATATATATATATATATATATATATATATATATATCTATATATATATATATATATATATATATATATATATATTTATATA
>OZ017738.1:236294461-236324461 GCA_963969285.1 Odontomyia ornata
ACAAGCATGATCAACATCTGAAAGTGAGTCACTGCTCCATTAATTACGCTGCTGGAATGTTCCCGCTAATTCACAAATGTACGAGAACTGAGTTGAATGATTAGAGACCCTATATAAAGGCGAGCTGAATGAACGGGGGAATCATTCATTCAACCGCGATAGTAAAAACGGCGATAGTGTATGGAGTGTGAGTAGCGATCAAGTAATAGTGAAGTGATTTTAAAAGACAATTGCGATAGGAATTTTTGGACAAGTGAAAGTTTTAATTTTGAAAGTGAAAATTAAAATTATGAAATAATTAATAAGTGATTGTGTACTGAAATAAACTCCTATAACTTAAATTAAAAGAAATTGCGTTTTCACTTCCCCGGAACATTGAAATTATTGGCCGCGAACCAAAAACACGCGACAGTGGTGTCGAGAAGTGAGAAAGAAAACTTGGATAAGTGAAAACATTTAAACAGTTTTAAACTGCACAGTTGTGAAATATAACGTGGAAACTGGATGAAAAATAACCGAAACAATAAAAATGCCAGGAAACTTTCATCTAATAATTGGTCAATTGACCATATCGGAGCTCAAGGAGGAGTTGGAACAGCGGAATCTGGCCACACATGGTACAAAGGCCATACTGATTGCACGCTTGCGTGACGCGATCGAGTCGGAAGGCGTGAATCTGCATCCGGGTGAGCCCTCAGATGCGGAACAAGGCGCAGAAGGTGGAGAAGTAGGAACACCAAAATCAAAGGAGCCAGAAAATGCACTAATGCAAATATAATGCTGATGTCATCCAGTCTGACTGCTAAGCTAGATGAACAGTCATCCAATTTAACTACGAAGCTAGATGAACAATCAGCGAGGTTAAATGAACAATCAGCGAAGCTAAATGAAAAATCAGCGAAGTTAAATGAAGAATCAGCGAAGTTAAATGAACAATCAGCGAAGTTAAATGAATAATCAGTGAAGCTGGACCAACAAGCGATCGAAATCAAGGCACACATCACACAGAAGCTGGAGAAATAGTCAACCGAAAAAAAACGGAGCTCGGTCATCTGAACAAATAAATTAAAGGCGTCGAGGAAAAGGTTTACCAGGTCGAGGAAAAGGTCAGCCAGGACGAGGGAAAGGTCAGCCAGGTCGAAGAGAGAATAAACCATGAGATGGAAAAGTAGAAAAGAATTGGAAGTAGTGAAGGCAGTAGTAACCACCTCACCAGCCCCGCTTATAACTGCAGTGCAAAGCACATCCAGAAATGTGCAAGCACCAATATTCGATGGGCAAACGATCTGAATTCTTGCTCTAAGAGGCCCAGCTGCCGAGCTTTTGCAGACGATCTCCGATGAATTGCAATCAAACCCGAATGCTATAATGAGTGCGCTCGACATGCGTTATGGAGACGATCATCTAAAGCAGATTTATCGGTCACAGCTAAGGCATCGGGTGCAGAAGTCTGGTGAAACCCTACACCAGCTAGTACAAGACATTGAGCGACTAGCGCTTTTGGCTTACCCAGTCTACGACCCAGAACATAGAGATGACGCAGCGACAGAAGCATTCATCAGCGCACTAAAGGACCCGGAATTGCAACAAGCTGTGCGTTTAGCTCAAAAGCAAACGGTTAAGGACGCATTGGCTTATAGTCTGAACTTTGAGGCAGCGAAAAATGTGACTCGTACCACTGCCCGGGTTCGTGAGGTAGTGACAGACGAGCGCAGGTGTGAGCGCGTCGAAATTGAGTGAGACTCGCATGTAAATGGTGCGCCTAGATGCTGGAATTGCGGAGAGAAGGGGCACCTGCAAAGAGAATGCAAAAAGCGAAGAAAACCGAGCTATTGTCCAGGGTGTGCAGCTAGGAGAAGATCCAGAAAGAGTCAGGAGCCCAGAATGGATGCCCTTCAAACAGAGGGGTCGGGAAACGTGTATGAGCCAACTTCGGGGGGCAGAGGTTGACTAGGAGGATCGACGTCCCCAGCACCTACATCACCGTGTCAAGACTACATCGTGGAGGAGCGGACTTATGCGTTCCGGGTCAAGTTGACGGAGAACACTGCACTATAACAATCGATACTGGTGCAACCCGATCGATTTTCCGACCAGACCTAGTTAGACAGAAACAACTTCACAAGGGCAGGATTTTCTCACCACGGACAGCTACGGGAGAAACTGCACCTGTTCATGGAGAGGTCAACCTCCAGATACAGTTGGGAGACCTTGCGTTCCGACATAATTTTCTGGTCGCGAACATTATGGATGACTGCATTCTCGGAATGGATTTTCTGCGACCACATGGAATCACGTTGGATTTGGGCAAACGTGTATTGAAGTGGCAGAATGTCGAAGTACTGATGGAGGATCCCAGCGTCCAAATTCCCATGATGAATTTCATAGTATGTACCGGCACTGATGTACCAAATTCTTCCGAAAGCATTGTATGGGCCAAGCTTGGTGGTGATTCTGGAGACCACCGATCTTATCTGACAGAGCCAACGAAGACGTCCGCATTGCGCAGTTTGATTGTAGGACGAAGCCTTGTAAGATCTTTAAGGAACGGATATGTGCCGGTTAGAGTCCTCAACACCGCAGACTCAACCACGAGCATCAAAGCGGGAGAAGTCATCGGCCGCTGTCAGTCTGTTTCAACCATCACCTCTTTGGAAGCTACTCACGACCATCATTGGAAAAGTAGGCAAGGCAAAGAAAAAGCCCCGGAATCCATGTCTGCAATATTGAAGCAGGTCAAATTGCCAGTGCAGCTATTCAAGCGAGCCTCTGATCTGTTCACCAACTACAGTGATATCTTCTCAAAAAGCCCGGATGACCAAGGCCGAACGAGTCTGGTAACTCACGTCATAGATACACAGGGAGCCAAGCCGATTCGACAAGCACCGAGACGTCTCCCTATAGCCAAACGAGGAGAAGTGAGCGCGCTGATCTCGGACATGGAAAAACAAGGCGTTATCGAACCTTCTGTCAATCCATGGGCCGCGCCTGTAGTTCTAGTAAAGAAAAAGGATGGTAGCACTCGCTTTTGTGTCGACTATAGGCAGCTTAACGACGTCACTAAGAAAGATAGTTACCCACTCCCACGCATCGATGACATCATGGACACTTTAGCCGACGCAAAATGGTTTTCTACACTCGATCTCAAGAGTGGCTACTGGCAGGTAGAAATCGTCAATAAGGACCGAGAGAAGACCGCATTTTCAGTTGGGACCGGATTGTGGCAGTTTGTGCTGATACCATTTGGGCTTTGCAATGCTCCAGCCACTTTCGAACACCTGATGGAGTACGTGCTACGTGGCCTCACCTGGAAAACCTGCTTGGTGTTCCTAGATGACATCATCGTCATCGGGAGAACGTTCGAAGAGCATGTGCGGAACTTAGAAGAGGTTTTCTCCCAATTGCGACGGCAAATTTGAAACTTAGTTTCGACAAGCGTACCCTTTTCGCAGCTGAAGTAAAATACCTGGGACACATCGTATCAGCAGAAGGGGTCAAAACAGACCCTGAGAAAATGGAAGCCGTGAAAAGCTGGCCAACACCAAACAACAAGCGCCAACTACGAAGCTTTCTGGGTCTGGTGACCTACTATCGAAGATTCGTCAAAAACTTTGCCAAAATAGCTAAGTGTCTCCATCAGCTAACCGAGAAAAATCGTCCGTATGTCTGGAATGAACAATGCGAGGCAGCCTTTGAGACCTTGAAGGAGAAGCTGGGTGAATCACCCGTGCTGGCATATCCGAAACCCGGAAAAATGTTTGTAGTTGACACCGATGCGGGCAACGGGTGTATTGGAGCTGAAGTCTCCCAGCAGATCGATGGCGAAGATAGAGTCCTCTCGTATTCCAGTCGAGTTCTTTCAAAAAGTGAGAGAAACTACTGCGTGACCAGGAAGGAGCTATTGGCTATAATAGGGGCTACCAAGCAGTTCCACAAGTACCTATACGGCCAGAAATTTGTTCTTCGAACGGACCATGCATCACTGAGATGGCTGCTCAACTTCAAAAACCCCTAGGGACAAGTTGCGAGATGGATCGAAAGATTGCAGTCATACGACTACGAAATTGTTCATCGGAAGGGCCGAGTTCATGGAAATGCTGACGCCCTATCCCGCCGTCCATGTCCAGCTAACTGCAAGCATTGCCGACGGATTGAGGGAAAGGAACCGCCCGTTGATCTGCGATTGAATTCGATGGAGGTTGGTCACCGGAGGAGATTCGAAATGTCCAGTTAGCCGATGAAGACATTGGACCATTGCTTGTATGGAAGGAGACGACTGGGCGACCTGAGTGGAAAGACGTTTCAATGCATGGCACAACCCTGAAAAGCTTTTGGGCACAATGAAACTCCCTTCAGGTGAAGGGTGGCGTACTCAAGCGGAAATGGAAAACGGCAGATGGCAGCTCCTATAGGATGCAAACTATACTACCCAAAAGCCGAATCCACGATGTGGTTAAGGAAATGCATCCCACCATTCATTCAGCTCGCCTTTATATAGGGTCTCTAGTCATGCAATCCATTTCTCGTACATTGGTGAACTACCTGGAATATTCGAGCAGCTTAATGAAGCAGTGGCGTCACTTTCAGATGTTGATCATGCTTGGTGGGTTTTCGAGTACGTTCGTTTTGTTGATCATGATAAGTGGGTTTTCGAGTACATTCGTTTTGTTGATCATGAACTTCTTAATGGTTGTGAAAACAATTGCAACAGTAGCTCGCAGAATCATTTGGTCATGTAACACTGCCCCCACCTCAGTTCTTTTCGCCCTGAAAAGATGTGCCGCCAGTTGGAGTCAAGTCTCCCTGGGCGTAATATGGGGCAAGACGGTCTAGGTGCACGATTTTCATTTTGGCTCTCGGCTTACGTGGTTCCTGTATGCGATATACGGCGTCATTGATTTGCTTTGTAACTCGGTATGGTCCCTCCCAATTATGCTGCAACCTTCCGTCGCTGTGGGTTATATAGCCACACCAAGTCATCTTGCTGGAAACCAGTAGAATTTGCCTTTCGATCATACCTGGTCTTCATGCGGTCAGTAATCCAACCGTTGTCTTAGCTCGTTTGCGTACTCTGAGATCAGTTGGGGTTTCTCATGGGGTGTTCCGAACTTTATATCAGCTGGCAGACGAATAGTCTTTCCAAAAATGACTTTGGCTGGGGCTTGACCCATCGATGCATGTTCAGCAGCTCTGTACGCCATCAAAAATAGTGGGATGTGTCGGCCTCAGTCCCTTTGGTTCTCGTCAACTATCTTGGCCAGGTGTTTATTGAGCGTGCCGTTGAAACGTTCGGTGATTCCATCGGATTGGGGATGCAGCGATATTGTCCTCGTTTTCCGTATTCCCAGCAGCTCACATGTTTCGCCAAAAACCAGTGACTCGAAGTTTCGGCCTTGATCCGAATGTAGTTCACATGGTACGCCGTACCTACTGACCCAATTTAACACTAGCTGTTCAGCTACAGTAGTTGCTTTCTAGTTGGGAATTCGGTAGACCTCGGGCCACTTGCTGAAATACTCGGCCACAACCAGCGTGTATCGATTTCCCCATTTGGATTCAGCAAAGGGTCCTGCGATGTCAACAGCAATTCTTTCAAACAGAACCCCCATGTTAAAGGTTTGCATTTGTCCTCTCAGTCGTTGCCTTGGACGTTTGACGTAAGCGCAAATGGTGCATCTGCGTCACCAGTCCTCTGCGTTTTCTCAAGCGTGGAGCCAGTAAAACCTTTCCCGTGATTTCGCTAAGGTCTTGTTAGCACCAAGGTGGCCTTCTGAGGATCCTTCGTGCATTTCCTTAACCACATCGTGGATTCGGCTTTTGCGAAGTATACTTTGCATCCTATAGGAGCTGCCATCCACCGTTTCCAATTTCCGCTTGAGTACGCCAACCTTCACCTGAAGGGAGTTCCATTGTGCCCAATAACTTTTCAGGGTTGCGCCAAGCATCGAAACGTCCTCCTACTCAGGTTGCCCAGTTGTTTCCTTCCATTCGAGCAATGGCCCGATGTCTTCATCGGCTGACTGGGCATTTCGAATCTCCTCCGATGACCAACCTTCATCGGATTTGGCCGTGATTAATCGCAGATCAACAGTCGGTTTCTTTACCTCAATCCGTCGGCAATTCTTGCAGTTAGCCGCAAGTGGGCGTCGAGATAGGGCGTCACAATTTCCGTGAACTCCACCCTTCCGATGAGCAATTTTGTAGTCGTATGACTGCATTCTTTCGATCCACCCCGCAACTTGTCCCTCAGGGTTTTTGAAGTTAAGCAGCCATCTCAGCGATGCATGGTCCATCTGAAGAACAAATTTCTGGCCATATAGGTACTTGTGGAACTTGGTGGCCTCTATTATAGCCAATAGCTCCTTCCTGGTCACGCAGTAGTTCTTCTCACTTTTTGAGAGAACTCGACTGTAATAGGACTCAGTCTTTGCCATCGATCTGCTGGGAGAGTACAGCTCCAATCCCGCCATTGCCCGCATCGGTGTCAACTACAAACATTTTTCCGGGCTTCAGATATGTCAGCACGGGTGATTCACACAGCTACTCCTTCAAGGTCTCAAAGGCTGGCTCGCATTGTTCATTCCAGACATACGGACGATTTTTTTCGGTCAGCTGATGGAGACACTTAGCTATTTTGGCAAAGTTTTTGACGAATCTTCGATAGTAGGTTGCCAGACCCAGAAAACTCTGTAGTTGGCGCTTGTTGTTTGGTGTTGGCCAGCATTTCATGGCTTCAATTTTCTCAGGGTCTGTTTTGACCCCTTTTGCTGATACGATGTGTCCCAGGTATTTTACTTCAGCTGCGAAAAGGGACACTTGTTGAAACTAAGTTTCAAATTCGTCAGTCGCAATCGGGAGAAAACCTCTTCTAAGTTCCGCACATGCTCTTCGAACGTTCTCCCGATGACGATGATATCATCTAGGAACACCAAGCAGGTTTTCCATGTTAGTCCACGTAGCCTGTATTCCATCAGGCGTTCGAAAGTGGCTGGAGCGTTGCAAAGCCCAAATGGTATCAGCACAAATTGCCACAATCCGGTCCCAACTGAAAATGCGGTCTTGCTTCGGTCCTTCTTGTCGATTTCTACCTGCCAGTAGCCATTCTTGAGATCGAGTGTAGAAAACTATTTTGCGTCGGCTAAAGTGTCCATGATGTCATCGATGCGTGGGAGCGGGTAACTATCTTTCTTAGTGACGTCGTTAAGCTGCCTATAGTCGACACAAAAACGAGTGCTACCATCCTTTTTCTTTACTAGAACTACTGGCGTCGGCCATGGACTGACAAAAGGTTCGATATCACCATGCTTTTCAATGTCCGAGATCAGTGCGCTCACTTCTCCTTGTTTGGCTATAGGAAGACGTCTCGGTGCTTGTCGAATCGGCTTGGCTCCCTGTGTGTCTATGGCGTGTGACCATACTCGTTCGGCCTTGGTCATCCGGGCTTTTTGAGAAGATATCACTGTATTTGGTGACCAGATCAGAGGCTCGCTTGAATAGCTGCACTGGCAATTTGACCTGCTTCAATATTGCAGACGTGGATTCCCGGGGTTTGTCTGCGTCTTGCCTCCTTTTTCAATGATGGTCGTGAGTGGCTTCCAAAGAGGTGATGGTGAAAACAGATTGGCAGCTGCCGATGACTTCTCCCGCTTTGATGCTCGTGGTTGAGTCTGCGGTGTTAAGGACTCTCACCGGCACATATCCGTTCCTTAAAGATCTTACAAGGCTTCGTCCTACAATCAAACTGCGCAATGCGGACGTCTTCGTTGGCTCTGTCAGATAAGATCGGTGGTCTCCAGAATCACCACCAAGCTTGGCCCATACAATGCTTTCGGAAGAATTTGGTACATCAGTGCCGGTACATACTATGAAATTCATCATGGGAATTTGGACGCTGGGATCCTCCATCAATACTTATACATTCTGCCACTTCAATACGCGCTTGCCCAAATCCAACGTGATTCCAAGTGGTCGCAGAAAATCCATTCCGAGAATGCAGTCATCCATAAAGTTGGCGACCAGAAAATTATGTCGGAACGCAAGGTCTCCCAACTGTATCTGGAGGTTGACCTCTCCACGGACAGGTGCAGTTTCTCCCGTAGCTGTCCATAGTGAGAAAATCCTGCCCTTTTGAAGTAGTTGTTGCCTCATATGGTCTGGTCGGATGATCGATCGGGTTGCACCAGTGTCGATTATTATGGTGCAATGTTCTTCGTCAACTTTACCCAGTAGGCATAAGTCCGCTTCTCCACGATTTTGTCTTGACACGGTGATGGTGTGGCTGGACACGTCGATCCTCCTAGCCAACCTTTGCCCCACGAAGTTGGCCCTTTCAGTCTGATGGATTTACATTCTAGGCTCCTGACACCGTCGTGATCTCCACCATCCTGAATAATAGCTCGGTTTTCTTCGCTTTTTGCATTCTCTTTGCAGGTGCCCCTTCTCTCCGCAATCCCAGCATCTGGGCGCTCCGTTTGCCTGCGGCTGTCAGTCAAATTTGACGCGCTCACACCAGCACTCCTTTGTCACTACCTCGCGAACCCGGGCAGTGGTAGTTGTCATTTTTTAGCTGCCTCAAAGTTCAAACTATAAGCAACTGCACCCTTGACCGTTTACTTTTGCGCTAAACGCACGGCTTGTTGCAATTCCTAGTATTTCAATGCGCTGATAAATGCTTCGTTTGCTGTGTCATCTCGATGTTCTGGGTCGTAAGCTGGGTAAGCCAAAAGTGCAAGTCACTCAATGACTTTGGACAGCTGCTGTAAGGTTTGGCCAGACTTCTGCATCCAATGCCGTAGCTGTGACCGATAAATCTGCTTCGCATGATCGTCTCCATAACGCATGTCAAGTGCATTCATTATAGCAACCGAGTTTGAGTCCAACTCAACGGGGATTGTCTGCAAAATCTCGGTAGCGGGGCCTCTTAGAGATGCAGTTGGTCGTTCCTGCTCATTCCAGTGATTTATCCCAGCGGTGGCTTCAAACTGGACTTTGGATATACTCCAGACCGTTTGCCCGTCGAATATTGTTGCTTGCACATTTCTGGATGTGCTTTGCCCTGCAGTTATAAGCGGGGCTGGTGAGGTGGTTACTACTGCCTTCGCTGCTTCCAATTCCTTTTTTACTTTTTCCATCTCATGGCTCATTCTCTCTTCTACCTGGCTGATCTCATAGTTTATTTTCTCCTTAACCTGGCTGACTTTTTCCTCGACCTGGTAAACCTTTTCCATAACGCATTTAATTTGCTCATCAAGCTACCGAGCTCTGTTTTTGCTTGGGTTGACTGTTTCTCCAACATCGTTATGATGTGTGCCTTGATTTCGTGCGCTAGTTGGTCTAGCTTCGCTGTTAAATTGGATGATTGTTGTCGCTGCTGCAGCACTTTTTGCATCAGCGCATCTTCTGGTTCCTTTGATTCGGGCGTTTCTGCTTCTCCCTTATGCTTCGACATGGTAGTTTCATTAAGAATTTTAATCGTTAGCTTCGTGGTATTTTTATTATTTCGGCTTTAATTTTTTTTCATCAGTTTCCACGTTAAATTTCACTGTTGTGCACAATGTTTAAAAGTTTTCACTTTCAAAGTTTCCAATCCCACTTCTGACACCACTGTCGCGTGTTATGTTTCGTGGCCAATAATTTTAATGTTCCGGGAAAAGTGAAAACGCAATGTCTTTTAAATTAAGTTAAAAGAGTTTAGTATTAAAAATGCACAATAATTCATTTAATTTTTTCTTTATATACGGTCTCTAGTCATTCAATCCATTCCTCTTACATTGGCGAATTACCTGGAATATGCGAGCAGTTAATGAATGGAGAAGCGACGTCACTTTCAGATGTTGATCATGCTTGGGCTTTCGAGCACGTTCGTTTTGGTGATCATGATTAATGGGTTTTCGAATACGTTCGTTTTGTCTATCATGATCTTCTTAATGGTTGTGAAAATAATTGCGACATTAGCTCGCAGAATTATTTGTACATGTAACACTATACGTATGTATATACACATAGATATATAAATATATGTATATATATATATCTATCTATATATATATATATATATATATATATATATATATATATATATATATATATATGTATAAATATATATATATATATATATATATATATATATATATATATATATATATATATATGAATATATATATATATATATATATATATATATATATATATATATATATATCTATATATATAGTTATAGATATAGATATATATATATATATATATATATATATATATATATATATATATATATAAACATATATATATATATATATATATATATATATATATATATATAAATATATATATAGATATAAATATATATATAGATATATATATATATATATATATATATATATATATATATATATATATATATATATATATATATATATATATATATATATATATATATATGTATATATATATATATATATATATATATATATATATATATATATATATATATATATATATATATATATATATATTTATATTTAGATCTGTAAAAATATACATATTCATATTCGATTTATAAATTTGCCCCCGTTTTCGAAATGTGTTCGTGCCGTTGCGTTAAATCACAAGTGCAAGTCCCGAAGCTTCGTAAGGCTTCCGGCTTCGTCAGATTAGTCTTTGCCCGACTCCTGTGTATATATCAATGGTTCTGATCCATTAGTTATTAAATTTTTGTCGATAAAGCTATGAATAAGTACTACAGCAAGCCCGAACCAGCACAGTGCATGTGAGTGCATGAGTGAAGTAAAATCAAACGGAGGAGAAGTTGTATGACAAGAACAGCGTGCATAGGAAGAAAAGAAACACAGCGTGGGCTACTAATGTCATGCTGACTGTTCTACTGGTAAGTGTCAGGTAACAAGTGTAAACAAATCGCGAAAACAAATTAAAACTTACGTTAACTTTTGATTGATTTTGATTGATTATCGCGTCGCGAGTTCGGGAAACTTTCGAAAATTTTGAAGCGAGGTGTTTGTTATTAATAAGGCAATGTTTCTTTGAAAATGTTTAAGTTGGCAACAATATAAATATTATATGTTGTTCAAATGTCCTTGTTGGTATAAGATTTTCTTTGTATCACTTTCGTTCTACTCTTCTAAAAATCAACACGTTGTATCAGTGAATTTAATAAAAACTAGTGTGTTCATCACAAAAGTGCTTTTATTTTATTTCAAACATCAGGTTATGGGCCCAAACACATAAAACAGCTTGATGTAGGTTGATGTTATTTACGGCGGCTGCAAAATCGGCGAGAAGGAAAAAGTGAGGTTAATTCACTACAGTTTGTGGCATCGTGATCAGGCTCGGGCACTGTGTAACATCGTCGATGATGGAGGGAAATAACAATAACGTCAATGTGATCAAGTTAGGAGGGGCCAGAAATTGGAATATATGGAAATTCCAATCAACAGTACAGTTGAGGGGCCATGGTTGGTTAAACATTGTGGAGGGAAAACAAGTGAAGCCCGAAGTGGCCAGTGAAATATCTGCATGGGAATCTAAAGATGCCAAAGCGTAGACGTTATTGGTAACACGAATATCGGAAGAGGCAATGCTGCATATTATTACATGTACGGGTTCTGCCGAGATGTGGCGAAAACTCCACAGTGTATACAAACAGAAAACTGAGACCAGTGTGCACATTATACAACAGAAATTTTTCCAATACAAGTTCGAAAGAGGTATTGACATGTCTATTTTCTTATATAGGATACAAGAACGACAAAACCAATTGAAACAAATGGGTGGAGAAATCTCAGATAAATTTGTAATCACGAAAGTGCTAATGTCGTTTCCAGACGATTACAAACATTTCATTTCGGCTTGGGAGTCGGCACCTGATGACAAACAAACGTTTGATAGTCTAGTGGCAAAACTACTGATTGAAGAAGAGCGAGTAAAAGAAAAGAACGAAGGAGCACAGCAAGCAACACCTTCTACATTCTTTGTGAAAAATAAAGGACCATCAAAAGTTTTCAAATGTGGTAAAAGTGCACAGTATCAAACCGAGAGTAAAAGTAACAATAAAACTAACAGTGAAGGGAACGTGAGTAATAATAATAACTGTTTCTAATGTGGCAAGTTCGGACATTTCAAAGCACAGTGTCGTTTTCGAAAACAAAAAATGTTAAGAAGTGAAAATAAAATGAATCGTACCGCGTTCGTGGTATCTAATCTATCGCATCAACTGCAAAAATCTAAGTGGCTCGTCGATTCTGGCGCTACTGAACATATGTGTCGAGACCGTGCATTGTTTACATCATTCTCAAATACTTCGCCAAAACCTGTAATCATCGAATGGAGCAGTGATAAATGCGATTGGTTATGGAAATATGGTAGTTAAAGTATCGAACCGAAGGGAGTGGATTGACACAGTTATAGCAGAGTGTTGCATGTTCCTGAGTTAAAAACGAATCTGTTTTCGGTCAATCACGCCACAGCTAGAGGTTATGTCATAGTGACTGATGACAGCTCATGCAAATTCGTCAAGGCAAATAAAATTTGCGCGGTTGCGGAAAGAATTGGAAATTCGTTTTATTTGGATTTACACTATAATACGAGTAATAATTGTGAAATTGCGGGTACTGCAGAACTAGCATCAAACGAATTAAACGAGTGGCACAGAAGATTGGCGCACCAAAATTTCACCTACGTCAAAGATACTTTGCGGAAAAACTACATTGAGGTTGAACAAACATCCAACCCGGTGTGTAAAGTTGCTTGATTGGGAAAATACACAGATTGCCATTCAATAGAATCGCATACAATAGTACCAGAACAAGTGAATTAATTCATGCTGGTACATGCGGTCCCATGGCAAAATCGTTAGTTGGTGGGTCAAGATACTTCGTTGTGCTGAAAGGTGATTATTCGAATTTCAGAAGTGAAGACAAAAGATAAGATCAAGTATATAATTGAGGACTTTATAAATAAGGCCGAGAATAGTACTGGAAACAAGGTGAAGACATTCAGAAGCGATAACGGCCTGAAGTTTGTGAGCAGGAATGTGAAGGAAATGTTTACAAGGCGTGGAATAACTCACCAAAGCACAGTCCCATACACCCCAGAACAGAATGGCAACGCTGAGCGAGAAAACAGGACATTGCTGGAAGCGGCCAGGACAATGATGCATAAAAGAAATTTACCAAAGATATTATCGGCTGAAGCCATAAATACTGCAGTGTTCGTGTTAAACAGGACTGGGAAGAGCCATGAGGATATCATACCCATGAGTTTAGATCCTTTGGTACAGAAGTATATGTACACATTCCAAAAGAGAAGAGACTGAAGTGGGATCCGGAAGGAGAGAAGGGATTGATGGTCGGATATGAGGAAGATGTGGAAGTTTATCGTATTTACTATCCTGAAAAGAATGTGGTGGAAACAAAAAGAAACATTGTATTCTTACAGCAAGAAAAGGAAAAACATCAAGTGAAGAAAGATGAAGAGCAAACTGTTGTGTCCTTAAATCTTGAAGAGGAGACAGTGCAAGAGAATAGTCCCGAGACAGATATTGATGAAATAACAACCCTTGACCACAATGAGATAGAGACAACCCACATAAGTAATATCTTAGGAGAAAGCTCGGAAGGTGACAGTGACTACCTACCATGCAGCGAAGAAGAACATCTATTGGAAATTATTATGTAAGTGCGAGCGTAAAAAAACTGATTTCTACAAGTGTAACAATGTGCAGTTGGACCAAAGTGAATGTGATCTCATCATATATGATGATGCCATGAGCCGAAGTGATGCCGGTAAGTGAAGTGCAGCTATTGCCAGGGAACTTAATACCCTGAGTGACAATAATACGTAAGTGCAAAGCCCATAACCAGCAAATGGGTTTAAAAAAAAAAAAAAAAAATAATGTCAAGGCATACAAGGCTAGGCTAGTTGCTAGGGAGTTTGAACAACAAGATATAATTAACTTAAGTGACATATATGCCCAGTTGCTAAGCTAGCAACTTTCAGGTTGTTTGTAAGAATTGCAACAAAATATAATTTACCTATATACCAGATGGATGTCACTGGGGCTTTTCTATATGGTAATATTAAAGAAAACGTATATGTAAGTTTGAAAAGTTCACCTAAATCCTGGAATATTAAAGTTAATTCTGTATTAACTAGAGAAGCCTTTATAAGGTCTAAATGTGATCCATGTTTGTATGAAAAGTATAGTGGTATAGATAAAGCATTTGTATTAATATATATATATATATATATATATATATATATATATATATATATATATATATATATATACATATATATATATATATATATATATATATATATATATATTAATATATGACTTGCTAATCTTTGGAAGTAATGAAAGTGAAGTCACTAGCCTTAAAACAATGTTAAACAAAAAATTCAAAATGAAAGATTTAGGGCAAATTTCAGAATTTTTAGGAATACATGTAGAGTAAAACTTTGAAAATGGTATAACCACATTATCACAAAAAAATTACTCAGAAAATGTATTAAAAAGATTTAATATGGAAAATTGCAAACCCATGTTGACACCTTTGGACAGTAACTTTAATACTAAAATATTTGATTTAAACACTTATTGCGATATAGACATTGAAGGAATCTATGGGCAAATTATTGGCTGTTTGATGTATGCTGTCTCAAGCACTGGGCCTGACCTGTGCTTTGCAGTTCCTTACTAAGTAGATATCAGAAATGTGGCAATAGTACATTACTTAGTGCACTTAAGAGAGTATTGCACTGCGTGGAGCATACTTTAGATTATAAAATAGTTTACAAGTGTAATGATAGTGTATTGCAAGGCTACTGTGATGCCGATCGGGGAGGTGATTAGAGGGACAGAAAGTCCACATCTGGCTATTTGTCCACTTTTGCAAATTGTTTGGTTATATGGTGTTCAAAGAAGCAATCTTCTGTAAGCTTATCTTCTACTGAAGCCGAATATGTTTCTATGAGTATAGCCGCAAGTGAAGCGTGCTAGCTTGTTAATTTGTTACATGATTTGGATGTTCAAAATGATAGCCCAGTTAAGTTGTATTCTGACAATCAGTCAGCTATTTTGAATGCAAGTGTAGACTCAGTCAAATGTCTTAAACATGTTGGCATTAGATACCACTTCATTAAAGATTTAATCAAAAATAATAAAATTAATATTCAGTACATAAATACATGTGAACAATTGGCAGACAAAGTAACAAGGTCATTCAGTAAGGAGTTATTAATTAAGTTTCTGTCAAAATGCAATGTCAAATAGAAAGGAAGTAGAGAATTAATAATGTCTTCAGTCATATAATGATGTTAATTTAATTATTTTTTTAAAATGCATAAACATTGAGAAGGGGTGTAATTAATATGGCAATGTTTATTTGAAAACGTTTAAGTTGGCAACAAACAAATATTAATGTTGTTCAAATGTCTATGTTGGTATAAGATTTTCTTTGTATCACTTCCGTTCTACTCTTCTAAAAATCAACACGTTGTATCAGTGAATTAAATAAAAGACTAGTGTGTTCATCACAAAAGTGCTTTTATTTTATTTCAAACATCAGTGTTCGTTCCAAATCAGCTTCACTTATCGGTGCTTGTAATTGAAAGTCAAAAAGAAATAGTGGAAAATAAAGTGGTTCGTGAAAAGTGCAAGAAAAAAAATATTAATCGCGCACTAGTGAAGATTCACATTTAAGAAAATCATAATAACGAAATTCATTAATTAACATGTTTCTTTTCGCATGCCGTGAATTTTGTTAATTTGAATAAGCCACGCACTTAACTATTACTATTTGAAATTGATGGTGCTAATTATTGTTTACGTTTCGGAATTCAATGTCAAACAATACTGAGTGGCATAAAATCTTGGCCCTCTAAATCATTGGCGGCATCAAAAACATCATTATCCTGAGAGGGTTCAAGGTAGGTATATTAGTTAGTTTTCCGATTATTTTCTGTAATTTATTTTTCATGAAAAAAGCTTGAAAACTGATATTTATTTCAGCTTTGCTATAAATAAATAATATATGTGAAGATGATACATTTACCTAAATGGTGAGTGATTTTTTTGCTGCAAATTTGAATTAAATATGTACATATATACGAGTATATATATATATATATATATATATATATATATATATATATATATATATATATATATATATATATATATATAGTATATATATATACATATATATATACTGGTATCTATGTATGTATATATATGTATATGTATATATATATATATATATATATATATATATATGTATATATATATATATATATATATATATATATATATATATATATATGTACATATATATATACATATACTAGTATATATATATATTTATAGACATATATATATATATATATATATATATATATATATATATATATATATATATATATATATGTATATATGTATATATATATATATATATATATATATATATATATATATATATATATATATATATATATATATATATATATATATATATATATATTGTCGCGTGTTATGGTTCGCGGCAAGTAATTTTAATGTTCCGGGAAAGTGAAAACGCACTATCTGTTAATTTAAGTTAAAAAAGTTTATTTACTAAAAAATGCACAATCATTAACTTCAACAATTTCACCAATTTCTTTTTTTTTTCACTTTGTCCATCAATTTTTGCTTCGACTGTATATTACTTCACAACCAATTTCGCTTTTTAATTCACACTTCTCACTATCGCAGTTTTACTATATCGCGGTTGTAATGGATCCCCCATTCATTCAGCTCGCCTTTATATAGGGTCTCTAGTCATTCAATCTATTTCTCGTACATTGGCGAACCAACTGGAATATTCGAGCAGCATAATGACTGGGGCAGTGACGTCACTTTCAGATGTTGATCATGCTTGGTGGGTTTTCGAGTACATTCGTTTGTTGATCATGGTGGTTGTGAAAACTATTGCGACAGTAGCTCGTAGAATTATTTGTACATGTAACACTGCCCTCCCCTCAGTTCTTTTCGCCCAAAAAGAAGTGTTGCTAGTTGTAGTCAAGTCTTCCTGGGTGTAATATGGGGCAAGATGGTCCAGGTGCACGATTTTCATTTTGGCTCTTTGCTTACGGTGTTCCTGTATGCGATATACGACGTTATCGATTCGCTTTATAACTCGGTATGGTCCCTCCCAATTATGCTGCAACAGCCAGTAGAATTTGCCTTTAGCTCATAGCTGATCTTCATGCGGTCAGCAGCCGATTCGAGGTGTTTTCGCACTGTCCGATGTATCTGATTTAACCGTTGTCTTAGCTCACTTGCGTACTCCGAGATCGTTTAGGGGTTTTCAGGGGTGTTCCGAATATTATATCAGCCGGCAGACGAATAGTCTTTCCGATAATGACTTTGGCTGGGGCTTGGCCCGTCGATGCATATTCGGCAGCTCTGTACGCCATCAAAAATAGTGGGATATGTTGGTCCCAGTCCTTTTGGTTCTCGTCAACCATCTTGGCCACGTGTTAATTTAGCATGCCGTTGAAACGTTCGACCATTCTGTTGGATTCGGGATGCAACGGTGTTTTCCTTGTTTTCCGTATTCCCAGTAGTTCTGCTTAATGGCCTCTGTTATAGCCAATAGCTCCCTCCTGGTCACGCAGTAGTTCCTCTCACTTTTTGAGAGATGTCGACTGTAATAGGACTTTTTCTTCGCCATCGATTTGCTGGGAGAGTACAGCTCCAATACCGCCGGTGCTCGCATCGGTTTTAACTACAAACACCTTTCCAGATTTTGGATATGGCAGCACGGGTGATTCACACAGCTCCTCCTCCAAGGTCTCAAAGGCTACCTGGCATATTTTAATTCCAGACATAGGACGATTTTTCTCGGTTAGCTGATGGAGACACTTAGCTATTTTGGCAAAGTCTTTGACGTACTTCAATAGTAGGTCGCCACACCCAGAAAACTTCGTAGTTGGCGCTTGTTGTATGGTGTTGGCCAGCTTATCACGGCTTCAATTTTCTCAGGGTCTGTTTTGACCCTTTCTGCTGATACGACGTGTCCCAGGTATTTTACTTCAGCTGCAAAAAGGGTACACTTGTCGGGACTATGTTTCAAATTCGCCAGTTGCAATCGGGCGAAAACCTCTTCTAAGTTCCGCACATGCTCTTCGAACGTTCTCCCGATGACGATGATGTCATCTAGGTACAACAAGCAGGTTTTCCAGGTTAGGCCTCGTAGCACGTATTCCATCAGGCATTCGAGAGTGGCTGGAGCGTTGCAAAGCCCAAATAGCATCACCACGAATTGCCACGATTCAGTCCCAACTGTTAATGTGGTCTCCGCTTATAACTGCAGCGCAAAGCACATCCAGAAATGTGCAAGCAACAATATTCGAAGGGCAAACGGTCTGGAGTATATCCAAAGTCCAGTTTGAAGCCACCGCTGGGATAAATCACTGGAATGAGCAAGAATGACCAACTGCATTAATTCTTGCTCTAAGAGGCCCCGCTACCGAGATTTTGCAGACAATCCCCGTTGAGTTGGACTCAAACTCGGTTGCTATAATGAATGCACTTGACATGCGTTATGGAGACGATCATGCGAAGCAGATTTATCGGTCACAGCTACGGCATTGGATGCAGAAGTCTGGCCAAACCTTACAGCAGCTGTCCAAAGTCATTGAGTGACTTGCACTTTTGGCTTACCCAGCTTACGACCCAGAACATCGAGATGACACAGCAAACAAAGCATTTATCAGCGCATTGAAATACTAGGAATTGCAACAAGCCGTGCGTTTAGCGCAAAAGTAAACGGTCAAGGGTGCAGTTGCTTATAGTTTGAACTTTGAGGCAGCTAAAAAATGACAAGTACCACTGCCCGGGTTCGCGAGGTAGTGACAAAGGAGTGCTGGTGTGAGCGCGTCAAATTTGACTGACAGCCGCAGGCAAACGGAGCGCCCAGATGCTGGGATTGCGGAGAGAAGGGGCACCTGCAAAGAGACTGCAAAAAGCGAAGAAAACCGAGATATTGTTCAGGATGGTGGAGATCACGACGGTGTCAGGAGCCTAGAATGAAAATCCATCAGACTGAAAGGGCCAACTTCGTGGGGCAAAGGTTGGCTAGGTGGATCGACGCGTCCAGCCACACCATCACCGTGTCAAGACAACATCGTGGAGAAGCGGACTTATGCCTACTGGGTCAAGTTGACGAAGAACATTGCACCATAACAATCGACACTGGTGCAACCCGATCGATCATCCGACCAGACCATATGAGGCAACAACTACTTCAAAAGGGCAGGATTTTCTCACTATGGACAGCTACGGGAGAAACTGCACCTGTCCGTGGAGAGGTCAACCTCCAGATACAGTTGGGAGACCTTGCGTTCCGACATAATTTTCTGGTCGCCAACATTATGGATGACTGCATTCTCGGAATGGATTTTCTGCGACCACTTGGAATCACGTTGGATTTGGGCAAGCGCGTATTGAAGTGGCAGAATGTATAAGTATTGATGGAGGATCCCAGCGTCCAAATTCCCATGATGAATTTCATAGTATGTACCGGCACTGATGTACCAAATTCTTCCGAAAGCATTGTATGGGCCAAGCTTGGTGGTGATTCTGGAGACCACCGATCTTATCTGATAGAGCCAATGAAGACGTCCGCATTGCGCAGTTTGATTGTAGGACGAAGCCTTGTAAGATCTTTAAGGAACGGATATGTGCCGGTTAGAGTCCTCAACACCGCAGACTCAACCACGAGCATCAAAGCGGGAGAAGTCATCGGCAGCTGCCAAGCATCGGGAGAACGTTCGAAGAGCATGTGCGGAACTTAGAAGAGGTTTTCTCCCGATTGCGACTGACGAATTTGAAACTTAGTTTCAACAAGTGTCCCTTTTCGCAGCTGAAGTAAAATACCTGGGACACATCGTATCAGCAAAAGGGGTCAAAACAGACCCTGAGAAAATTGAAGCCGTGAAAAGCCGGCCAACACCAAACAACAAGCGCCAACTACGAAGTTTTCTGGGTCTGGCAACCTACTATCGATGATTCGTCAGAAACTTTGCCAAAATAGTTAAGTGTCTCCATCAGCTGACCGTGAAAAATCGTCGGTATGTCTGGAATGAACAATGCGAGCCAGCCTTTGAGGCCTTGAAGGAGGAGCTGTGTGAATCACCCGTGCTGACATATCTGAAGCCCGGAAAAATGTTTGTAGTTGACACAGATGCGGGCAATGGCGGGATTGGAGCTGTACTCTCCCAGCGGATCGATGGTAAAGACTGAGTCCTATTACAGTCGAGTTCTCTCAAAAAGTGAGAAGAACTACTGCGTGACCAGGAAGGAGCTATTGGCTATAATAGAGGCCACCAAGTTCCACAAGTACCTATATGGCCAGAAATTTGTTCTTCAGATGGACCATGCATCGCTGAGATGGCTGCTTAACTTCAAAAACCCTGAGGGACAAGTTGCGGGGTGGATCGAAAGAATGCAGTCATACGACTACAAAATTGCTCATCGGAAGGGTGGAGTTCACGGAAATTGTGACGCCCTATCTCGACGCCCACTTGCGGCTAACTGCAAGAATTGCCGACGGATTGAGGTAAAGAAACCGACTGTTGATCTGCGATTAATCACGGCCAAATCCGATGAAGGTTGGTCATCGGAGGAGATTCGAAATGCCCAGTCAGCCGATGAAGACATCGGGCCATTGCTCGAATGGAAGGAAACAACTGGGCAACCTGAGTAGGAGGACGTTTCGATGCTTGGCGCAACCCTGAAAAGTTATTGGGCACAATGGAACTCCCTTCAGGTGAAGGTTGGCGTACTCAAGCGGAAATTGGAAACGGTGGATGGCAGCTCCTATAGGATGCAAAGTATACTTCGCAAAAGCCGAATCCACGATGTGGTTAAGGAAATGCACGAAGGATCCTCAGAAGGCCACCTTGGTGCTAACAAGACCTTAGCGAAATCGCGGGAAAGGTTTTACTGGCTCCACGCTTGAGAAAACGCAGAGGACTGGTGACGCAGATGCACCATTTGCGCTTACGTCAAACGTCCAAGGCAACGACTGAGAGGACAAATGCAAACCTTTAACATGGGGGTTCTGTTTGAAAGAATTGCTGTTGACATCGCAGGACCCTTTTCTGAATCCAAATGGGGAAATCGATACACGCTGGTTGTGGCCGAGTATTTCAGTAAGTGGCCCGAGGTCTACCGAATTCCCAACTAGAAAGCAACTACTGTAGCTGAACAGCTAGTGTTAAATTGGGTCAGTAGGTACGGCGTACCATGTGAACTACATTCGGGTCAAGGCCAAAACTTCGAGTCACTGGTTTTTGGCGAAACATGTGAGCTGCTGGGAATACGGAAAACGAGGACAATATCGCTGCATCCCCAACCCGATGGAATCGCCGAACGTTTCAACGGCACGCTCAATAAACACCTGGCCAAGATAGTTGACGAGAACCAAAGGGACTGAGGCCGACACATCCCACTATTTTTGATGGCGTACAGAGCTGCTGAACATGCATCGACGGGTCAAGCCCCAGCCAAAGTCATTTTTGGAAAGACTATTCGTCTGCCAGCTGATATAAGGTTCGGAACACCCCATGAGAAACCCCAACTGATCTCAGAGTACGCAAACGAGCTAAGACAACGGTTGGACTACTGACCGCATGAAGACCAGGTATGATCGAAAGGCAAATTCTACTGGCTTCCAGCAAGATGACTTGGTGTGGCTATATAACCCACAGCGACGGAAGGGTAGGTCTCCAAAGTTGCAGCATAATTGGGAGGGACCATACTACGTTACAAAGCAAATCAATGGCGTCGTATATCGCATACAGGAACCACGTAAGCCGAGAGCCAAAATGAAAATCGTGCACCTAGACCGTCTTGCCCCATATTACGCCCAGGGAAACTTGACTCCAACTGGCGGCACATCTTTTCAGGGCGAAAAGAACTGAGGCGGGGGCAGTGTTACATGTCCAAATGATTCTGCGAGCTACTGTTGCAATTGTTTTCACAACCATTAAGAAGTTCATGATCAACAAATTGAATGTACTCGAAAACCCACTTATCATGATCAACAAAACGAACGTACTCGAAAACCCACCAAGCATGATCAACATCTGAAAGTGACGCCACTGCTTCATTAAGCTGCTCGAATATTCCAGGTAGTTCACCAATGTACGAGAAATGGATTGCATGACTAGAGACCCTATATAAAGGCGAGCTGAATGAATGGTGGGATGCATTTCCTTAACCACATCGTGGATTCGGCTTTTGGGTAGTATAGTTTGCATCCTATAGGAGCTGCCATCTGCCGTTTTCCATTTCCGCTTGAGTACGCCACCCTTCACCTGAAGGGAGTTCCATTATGCCCAAAAGCTTTTCAGGGTTGTGCCATGCATTGAAACGTCTTTCCACTCAGGTCGCCCAGTCGTCTCCTTCCATACAAGCAATGGTCCGATGTCTTCATCGGCTAACTGGACATTTCGAATCTTCTCCGGTGACCAACCTTCATCGAATTCGGCCGTTATCAATCGCAGATCAACGGGCGGTTCCTTTCCCTCAATCCGTCGGCAATGCTTGCAGTTAGCTGGATATGGACGCCGGGATAGGGCGTCACCAGTTCCATGAACTCCGCCTTACCGATGAACAATTTCATAGTCGTATGACTGCAATCTTTCGATCCATCTCGCAACTTGTCCCTAGGGCTTTTTGAAGTTGAGCAGCCATCTCAGTGATGCATGGTCCATTCGAAGAACAAATTTCTTTCCGTATAGGTACTTGTGGAACTGCTTGGTAGCCTCTATTATAGCCAATAGCTCCTTTCTGGTCACGCAGTAGTTCCTCTCACTTTTTGAAAGAACTCGACTGGAATACGAGAGGACTCTATCTTCGCCATCGATCTGCTGGGAGAGTTCAGCTCCAATACACCCGTTGCTCGCATCGGTGTCAACTACAAACATTTTTCCGGGTTTCGGATACGCCAGCACGGGTGATTCACCCAGCTTCTCCTTCAAGGTCTCAAAGGCTGCCTCGCATTGTTCATTCCAGACATACGGGCGATTTTTCTCGGTTAGCTGATGGAGACACTTAGCTATTTTGGCAAAGCCTTTGACGAATCTTCGATAGTAGGTTGCCAGACCCAGAAAGCTTCGTAGTTGGCGCTTGTTGTTTGGTGTTGGCCAGCTTTTCACGGCTTCAATTTTCTCAGGGTCTGTTTTGACCCCTTCTGCTGATACGATGTGTCCCAGGTATTTTACTTCAGCTACGAAAAGGGTACGCTTGTCGAAACTAAGTTTCAAATTTGCCGTCGCAATTGGGAGAAAACCTCTTCTAAGTTCCGCACAAGCTCTTCGAACGTTCTCCCGATGACGATGATGTCATCTAGGAACACCAAGCAGGTTTTCCAGGTGAGGCCACGTAGCACGTACTCCATCAGGTGTTCGAAAGTGGCTGGAGCATTGCAAAGCCCAAATGGTATCAGCACAAACTGCCCCAATCCGGTCCCAACTGAAAATGCGGTCTTCTCTCGGTCCTTCTTGTCGATTTCTACCTGCCAGTAGCCACTCTTGAGATCGAGTGTAGAAAACCATTTTGCGTCGGCTAAAGTGTCCATGATGTCATCGACGCGTGGGAGTGGGTAACTATCTTTCTTAGTGACGTCGTTAAGCTGCCTATAGTCGACACAAAAACGAGTGCTACCATCCTTATTCTTCATTAGAACTATAAACAGTATACAAACATACTTTGCATGAGGCTTCCCATCAGAAAATAAAATATACCGGTGACCAATTTATGTCACAGAATTGTGTGATTGGATCACAAAACTCAATGCTATAAAAAGGCTCCTTGACTAGAGGCCTTTCAAACCGCAAGAATCCTGAAACTAAAAGGCAGGTGAAGCGCGCCCGATGGCTAGCTCATTTTTTGTGAGATAAGCCTTCCACCGTGTCTGGTCCTATACCCGGTCAGATTCGACGGAACGCAAAGACCGACGGCTCAAATTTAATCCATCATTTTTAATTTTTTCTAATTTATAATCAATTCATTAGATCATCTATACCTAAACTAACTTATCGGTTTCTAACAGGTTAAAGTCCTGAATTACACAAACTGTATTACTGTCTTCTTCTGATACTCTATAGCTGACCATCAAAATCTTATTTGAAATTTGATTATAAATTAACTATTTATGTTCTTCTTCTGCTTCTTAGCACTACAGCCCCTTCGGGCCTTCGCTTCCTGCAAGCAGCGGCGCCAACTGTCTCGGTCCGTTGACCGCGTCTTCCAACTCCGAAATCCGAGCAGCGATGAACTGTCTTCGTCGACTGAGTCAGGCCAGCGTTTCCTCGGTTTCCCCACTGGCCGCCGGTCTTCAATTCTCCCAACGAATACCTTCTTGGGTACTCGTTGTTCGTCCACACGATTCATGTGTCCAGCCCATTGCAGCTTCCGCAGTCTTACAATCCTTGAGACCTCCGGTTCATCAAAAATTGCATACAGCTCATGGTTGTATCGAATTCGCCATTGGTTCCCATCCAGCTTCGCTCCGATTATTCGTCTCTGGACCTGTCGCTCAAAGGCGTTCAATATATTTGCGGATGCTTGGGTTAGGGTCCACGTTTCACACCCATCGCATAACACAGGTCTTATCACAGGTTTGTATACTTGGAGCTTTGTTTTTCTGTGTATGCAGCTGGTCTTCAAGATCGTCAATACTGAATAAAATATTTTATTTGCGAGCTGTATTCTTCGGCGTATCTTGTCTCTTTCATGGCCCGTTTTCGTTATTTTGGTGCCTAAATACACAAATTCGCTAACATTTTCAATATTGTATTCGCCAATTGTGATATTTTGTGTATTTGAGGTATTTTTCCTCGACTGCGTCATGAGCTTTGTTTTATTCTCGTTGATTTGTAGCCCTACTAGTTTTGCTTCGCTGTCGAGTTTAAGGAAGGGTTCTTTGGCAGTTGTTAGTGACCGTGACAGAATGTTGATGTCGTCTGCATAGGCCACTACTTGGCTCGACTTGTATAGTAATGTACCTTGCGTATCGACAGGTAGCTTACTTATGACGTACTCCAGAGCCAAATTGAATAACAATGGGGCCAGCCCATCTCCCTGCTTTCGTCCGATAGTTGTGTCAAAGGCATCGGTGAGTTGGTTATTGATGCGAACTTGGGAGGTCGTCGACGTCATTGTCATTTTGGTAAGACGGACTAATTTGGCTGGGATGCCAAAACCAAGCATTATGTGTTACAGTAGGTTACGATCAATACTGTCGTATGCTTGCTTGAAGTCAACGAAAATTTGGTGTACGTCTATGTTGAACTTCCAGCATTTTTTAAGTACCTGATTGACTGTGAACAGTTGGTCTGTTGTTGATCTACCTGCCCTAAAACCACCTTGATACTCCCCAATAATACTGTTGGCGTATGATCCGATTTTATTTTCCAAGATTTTAGAAAATATTTTGTACGCCGTACAAAGTAGTGATATGCCTCTATAATTTTCGCACTGTAGCTTGTCACCTTTTTTGTGGATAGGGAATATAATTGATTGGCTCCACTCTTTCGGCATATGTTCTTGTTGCCAAATGTACTGGGTGACTTTGTGAATAGCTTGGTGAACACTACTGCCACCATATTTGATGAGCTCCACTGGAATCTCATCAATACCCGGCGCTTTATTATTCTTTTGGGCTTTGATGATGGAACAAGCTTCATCCAGAGTACGTGGGGCCAATGGAGAGCTCTCCACAAACATCTATAGGCTCCGATGCTCTGGAGCTGTGCGGAGAATTAAGGAGGTTCTTGAAATATGATGCCCATCTTTCCTTATCTTGATTTCATCAGCGATTATATTGCCGCTGTCATCACGACAGGCTTTTCACTGCTTTGTATGCGTGTCTTGTGTTATTGCTCGCTAAACTTAACTATACTTCTCAATTGGTTGTCATAGTATTTTTTTTCTTAATCCTAATTATCTTATTCGCTACTCTTCTGAGATTTTCATAGTGTTCTCTCTTCGTCCTGGTTTTTCTACCTAATTATTCTGTGTGTGCCGGATTCTTTTTATCTAACGCATTCTGGCACTCATCATCGGACCAATCATTCCTCTTGCACCGGGCTTGATGTTTGATTGTCTGTTCTGCCACGGTTCTGATAGTCGCTTTCACTTCCATCCAGAGCTCATTGCTCGTCTTTAACGATGCGTCTGATAAGATGGGAGCCAGCTGGTTGTCAAGGGTCTCCGTGAAATTTTCGGCCACAGACGCCGCTTAGAGCCTTTCGATGTCAAATTTTTGTAGCGGGCTGGTCTTTCCAGAATATGCTTTTGACAAACGACATCGATAGGTTAATTTGATCAAGTAATGATCTGAGTTACAATTGGCTCCTCGGTATTTACAGACGTCAAGTATGCTCGAGGCCCAACGTTGTTGGATCAGGACATGATCGATCTGGTTTAATGTGTTACCGTCCGGCGATACCCAGGTCATTTTATGAATGCGTCGATGTGGGAAGCAAGTCGAACGTATGACTAGATTTCTGCTACATGCAAAAGTCAATCAGGGGCTGGCCGTTATCATTTGTTTCATCGTGGAGGCTATATCCTCCAGTCGTTCCCCAATGAGATAGCTCATTGCCAACCTTCGCGTTGAAATCACCCAGAATAATATTTGTATCGTTTGTGGGCAATGAGTCGATCAGTCTTTCCAGGTGATTGTCAAACGATTCCTTCGTTTCTTCGTCTTTTTCTTCGGTCGGGGCGTGAACATTAATCAGCCAGATTTGGAAGAATTTCGCTTTTATACGGATCGCACACAACCGTTCATTGACTGCCTTTAAATCAATAACGTGCGATTTGAACTCCCTATCCAAAATGAAGGCCACTCCAAATTCTTGATTTCCAGTAGGCTTCCCACTTTTAAATATTGTGTGCGATCTCATGTCTTGAATGTCGTTTCCAGTCCAATTCGTTTCCTGGATTGCCAGTATTTTTTATTGATATTGACAGGCCCGGTGTAAAAGATCTTTAACAGCACCAGGATAATTGAGTGATCTGACATTCCAGGATCCAATGCCATGTTCTTTTTTTCGTTTGCGAGGTCGTTGCCGTGAGTCCAATCCATTCCGAGGCCTATCTGCAGGTTTCGAAACAATTAAAGGTTTTCCAGGGACGGGGAGTTAGTCCGTCGCCCAACCTCCATTCCGGCGGTATGGTTATTACGTTGATTCCGTTATCAGGCGCGGAAGATTCGCCTTCACCCTCTTGCGTCCTCACAAAGGAGGTGGAAGTAGGATTCAGTAGCAGAGCTGTAGATATATTCACAGTTATTAGCATTTCTCGACATTTAATGTTACAATATCGGGGAACCAGTAAACCCAAAGTGCACTCCGAGAGCATTTGCTACCATTTAATTGGGGGGCTCGGGATGAGAAATCATGGAAGCTATGGGTTGGGGAAACAAGAGGTTCCCTCCTCCTTTCTCAAATGGGCTTGGGACCGTCTATGGCGGAGAACTATTTATGTTACACTAACATTTCGTAAGGTTATGAAAAATACTTAAACAAAAGGTAGAATTTTAGTAATGAATCAATTTTAGAAAGATAATCTTCAACACAGGAAATGTTTCAATTCCAAACAAGAAGTCTACTTTCCGACGAGGAGTGCTACCAAGGTTTTCAAAATTGCAATCTCAGGCTTAGAATTAATTCTACGCTCTTAGAGAGCAATTTAATAGACTAGATTGGTTGCCCTTTATTAAATTTTTGACTGTGAATTATTAGACTAATGTTCAGATACTGTTACATTACAGACTTCTGCGGTAAATGCCACAACTACGACGTTGCAAGCGATTATATTGCATGTCCCATAATTATTTCTTTTTGCTGCAACAAACAGTCGTTTATATTTTACACGAACTGTCATTCTAAAATCCAAGTTGAGATATTACATCATTTTAGACTTTCGATAAACACAAAAGCTTCGAATAATTTGATAGATTAGATAGACTTTTATCGCATCTCAAAATGCAATATTTCAAATTCAATTTACTTTTGGTTTACTAATATTTCCCAGAGTAAATTTACGATTAGTTTGTTTTTTTTTAATCTATCTAAATTTTTATCTATCTTTTTATGTGTCATTTATAAAACCTTTAAGTTTCACAAAAAATTATATTTTTGAAAGGTGCAAGATTTATTGTTTATATTGTCTTTTATTTTTATTTTTTCAAATTATTATTCTTTCTATTGAATGAGTTTGGGCCATTATTTTAGGTGTGATATTTTATCGTTTGGTTTAATTTTATTAGGAATTTTAATTAGTGCTTTCATATTAATGGCTAGTAGAAAGAATTATTATGTAAATAATTAATTAAATTAAAAAAAAATTAAAATTAAACCAATCAGTATGCTCATTTAAATATCCGGTGTCGAAAACTAGTAAAGTGCAGATATTTGAGGCTGCCAAAAAAAATTTCTATGGCAATAAATACATTGAAGATCAAGAACAAGAATTATTAAAACCAGGCAAATTTGCTGGATGCACAACGGAATAAGTATTAAAAATGGAAACATGCAAATTAATCGCTCTGAAGTTTCCAGGAAGATTCATCAAAATTAATCGTGCGATAACAAAGTTCTATATGCAATTGATTACATCCTGGTGCTATAATTTTCATCCGAATTCTATCCTACAATATTTCGACAAAATTCATTGAATGCCACATAACATTCTATAGAGAAAATTATCTCTTCAAGATTATGTTTCTTATTTCTCAGGTCACCTTGTCTCTGAACACGACTGATAAGCTTTTCTTTTAACTACACTTTCAATCGACCCTTTTAATTCTAAGGTTATGTGACTTAAACTTCCTACGGGATTCCAATAAGACACAGAAACGAACATGCATGCAACAGCTAATATAAATTTTCTATTACTTGAAATAATGCACTGATTACTGGTGTACATTGTCGGTGGAGCATTTGTACGGCAACGGGGTGAAAACTCCTATTAGCAGTAGCAATGCGACTCCAACATTCCGTATGGACGATGATTTTCCGGCTGTTAGTGCCGAACGATTTAACAAACAGCACACACCTTATGACAGCGACATTTTCCACAATATGAACTACTCAAGTTATGTCTGCGGCCAAATTATGTAAAAGCCCCCTCTTCTCCCAACAATCCCGCAACCTTTCCACGCAATTCTAAAAGCTTCGGTCCCAAGGTGAGACTACTTTCTGCTAGTGTTCTGTTTGCAGTTAAGATTCCACTATTAATTCAGCAAATTATCACTCGGAAAATGATTACCTTGGCCCGGAAAGCATTGACAGCCTCGATTTTCTGCTTCAGCTCTTTGATCGTTTTGCTAGGATCAATTTCCACAGTGAACGTGTTGGGTTGCAAAGTATTGACCGTTATTATCACTTTGTTCGTTTAGTGCAACTAGCCGACGTGCTTTAAATTTGGGCGGATTAACTCCTTCACTACTTGCTACAGAATCTTCGCAAGCACCGCTTTGTTCATTTCAATCGCGATCAATTTACTCCAACCCTACACGCACTTGTATATAATCACGTAATTATACACCGTATACTTACTAGTTTTTTAGACTTGTGTCTAATCAAATCTGTATTTGCGAACTAACCGTCATCAAGCTTCACGCTGAGATTAGATTATAAGTCAATCGAGAAGTTATCTTCTCATAATTCCGGCAAATTTGCGTCAATGTTAGCGCGTCTGATCATCAAGGCAATATCTCAGCATTTCATAAATATAATCATTACTCACGTTTGTGTCACATTGCACATGGCTATTTTTGTTCGCGCAATATCCATCCAAAACCACTACCAAAAACGGGTGAAAGACACTTTTCAGAAAATGCTCTGCTTCAATTTCCGTGTTCTTGGCTGCTATTGTGGGCTCCATCTAACTTGAGGTAGGCAAAGCAATAGCTTCCCACTCGG
>OZ017738.1:236329461-236341961 GCA_963969285.1 Odontomyia ornata
CTTCTCCCATAAATCGAGAAACACGCTATATTTCAATGAATTTTCATTGTTGTTTGGAAGCTTTACAACGGAGCCTTCATGTGGAAAAGGATGTTGGTAAGGAATATCGATCACCGCACTTTGTTTATCGAATTTGAAATTTTCAGATACTTCAGCTAGAACCTCATCAGCACCTATTTTTATGTCTTTTGCGTCGACCCCAAACCGTAGCAGTTTTTCTCGATTGCCAGAATTTATGTTATCAATATTTTCAAAGCATCAGCTAGTTTTCCATCTTTAAGATAAGTTATTTGCTCTTCTTTTCGTTTGCTAGCTAGATTTTTGTAAGATTCTTTTTCTTTTTTATTTGGTGCCTGAATAAGTGAATCTTTAGACAAAAGGATAGCAAAGCCTTTTTCGATAAGCAATCTTGTTTCATAACAATTGAACTCGGCAGGAAGTCCAAAACTACCAGGTGTCCGGCCGCGGGAATTACATGTGCCGATCAAGCTACCAACAATCCGATGTTCCGAACGAATTTTCAGATAGTCATCAGCGTCAAAACAATATGCTGTCCCATTCATATAAGTTAAATAAATCGGATTAATTGAACTACCTGATGCATTCGTTTCGCGCTTGAAATCCTCGAAATCCCCGGGACACATGGGGCAACATTTGCGATAAGAAAGTTCACGATACAAAAACAGTAGGCAAAGTACCACGTGATGAAAGTGCTTGATACGCGACCCCCAATCGCGAAGCACTATCAGCTCCCTACCGTAGCTCCGCTGACTGGTGTATTTGGATTATTCCCCAAATGAGCTCTACTATTGGCTAACGTTTTATAAAACCCAGAAAAACAAACTCTTATTAATTTGTAATTTTTAGTGATTTTATTTACACTAGCTCCTAAACACGATGAACAGCTAAGGACCACAGTCTGATTACGCGAAACAACAAGCACCATTAGGTGTTCTTCGAGATCAGCTAAAAATGATTCACTGGGGTGTTACATTAACGGGACAACTTGTTCTGCTATTTCAGCAACCAAACTTATCATCACATGACAATAAAATATGTAGTTTCCCTTCAATTGAAATATAAACATATATTCAATGCAACTATATCTACGTTAATTTTCCAAAATACTTGATTTTTCCTGTTTTGTCAATAAGATTGGGCCATTGGACGACAAATAAAATCGTGAAATGCTTCAGGATTTTTTCGCTCAACGACAAGCTTTTAACACGGCAAAAACTTTCCACAAATACGATTTTGCATGATGGCATGATCCTTAGCGTGCTCATTAAATACGCCACAATGCAAATAGGTACGCACGTTACCGACCCGTTACATAGAATTAGTTCAGGCTTAAGACGAAATACCACCGGAACGCAAGTTAATATAGCGATAATCGTAGTAAACACTGAAGAAATGTAACTTTGCTGCACTTCCCGACTGCGAAATACTTCCAAAAACGAAAAGGAATCAATTTCAGAAGATTCCACTTGATCGACACGAGCGCGACTTGTAGTGTCAGAGCGTGCAATTGTTGAATGTCACTCACTACTCCCACACTCTGCTACCATGTGGCTGTCAATTAACTTTGCATCCCACGACAAAACTGACGTGGGATGTGAAGCCGTTACAACCAACTTGAGATGGCAAGCCACATGGCAGCAAGGTGTATTGGTTGAGGTCGCCGCGGCGTCGAATGATTCATTACAATACATATATATAAGCACGTGAAACATGGACTCCCGAGAAAACCATGCCATACTGATTGTAAGGGACCCAGCTATCACAAACTCATACCACGAACTTTTAAAGCACACATGCGAGCCATCTACAGCGTTTGTCGGCATAATATTTGAACCAACCTCGTATATATATATATATATATATATATATATATATATATATATATATATATATATATATATATATATATATATATATATATATATATATGCTAAATATATATATATATATATATATATATATATATATATGTATATATATGCTAAATATTTATATATATATGTATATATATATATATATGTATATATATGCTAAATATATATATATATATATATATATATATATATATATATATATATATGCATAGATAACATATACATATATATATATATATATATATATATATATATATATATACATACATACATATATATATATATATATATATATATATATATATATATATATATATATATATATATATATATATATATATATATATATATATATATATATATATTTGTACATTTATAAAGACATATCCATATATACATTTATAGGAGTATATTTATATATTCTAGGGTGCTTCAAATATAGTGGATACAAACGCTGTAGATGGCACGCATGTATATTTTGAATTGAGTATTTGATAGCCCTTACGAACAGTGTGGCGAATTTTTCGTCGGGAAAGCATGTTTCACGTACGTGCTACGACCATGAGTGAACGTCAAGTGCCGTCATTCGTTTTTAAGTGTGGGAAGGCGTTAAAAACCTGGAAACTTTTCTGATTTTGCGAAATCAGTTCGGTAGTGAGTGTCTGAGTAGGGCTGCTGTGTTTATAGGGGCCAAAGTATTCAAGGATGGTCGCAGAACCATGAAGAATGAACCGCATGATCGTCGACCACGAACCAGCATAACATCAGACTACATTTGCCGCGTAGAACAACTCATTTCGTAGGACGCGATGAATGTTCGAGACATTCTGGCTGAGCTCCGCATCAGTATTGGTAGTGTAGAGTCTACCATCCACGAACATTTTCAGTATTGCAAAATAACGCTCGAAACGGAGGAGCATTCCAGCACGAATTGCGATTCTTCTCCAGGATAACGCGTGCCCTCATACCGCATGTCTCACGCTCGATACAATATCGGAATTGTTGTGGCAAGTACTGGAACATCCCCTCAACAGTCCAGGTTTATCACCCTGTGACTACCACATGTTTGGACAACTGACAGAAGCCCTCGAAGGTCAAAGATTCCGACGACGTGGTAGAGGGGTTCGTGCGCACATGGCTGCCCGAGTTGCCCAAGGAATTCTTTGATACTGGCGTCAAAAATGTTTTGGAAACGTCGGCAAAATGCATAACTTGTAAGGGGGAGTACCTAGAAAAATTGAAAATTGTTGTAAATCTTTTCGATGGTAAGTAAACGTGTCAGAGTATTAGTATCGATCATATTTGAGCCGCTCCGTGTACAAAGAGATATATATATATATATATATATATATATATATATATATATATATATAAATATATAAATATATAAATTTATATATATACATATATATATATATATATATATATATTTATATATATATATATATATATATATATATATATTTATATATATTTATATATATGTATATATATATATATATATATATATATATATCTATATATATATATATATATATATATATATATATATATATATATATATATATCTACTTATTAGCACTACAGCCCCTCCCGGGCCTTCGCTTCCTGGAAATAGCGCCTCCAACTGTCTCGGTCCATTGATCCTGTCCCCCAATTCCGAAATCCGAGCAGCGGTGAACTGTCTTCGTCGACTGAGTCCGACCAGTGTTTCCTTGGTTTCCCCACTGGTCTCCAGCCTTCAGTTCTCCCAACGAATACCTTCTTGGGTATCCGTTGTTCGTCCGTACGATTCATGTGTCCAGCGCATTGCAGCTTCCCCAGTCTTACAATCCTCCGGGTCGTCAAAAATTGCATACAGCTCATGGTTGTATCGAATTCACCATTGGTCCCCGTCAAGCTTCGCTCCTATTATTCGCCTCAGGATCCGTCGTTCATAGGTGTTCAATATATTTGTGGATGCTTGAGTTAGGGTCCACGTTTCACACCCATAGCATAACACAGGTCTTATCACAGGTTTGTATACTTGGAGCTTTGTTTTTCTGTGTATGCAGCTGGTCTTCAAGATCATCAGAACAAAATAGAATATTTGATTTGCAAGCAGTAGTCTTCAGCGTATTTCACCTCCCTCGTTGCCCGTTATCGTTATTTTCATGCCTTAATACACAAATTCGCTAACATTTTCGATACTGTATTCGTCAAGTGTGATGTTTTGTGTACTTGAGGTATTTTTCCTTGACTGCGTCATGAGCTTTGTTTTATTTTCATTAATTTGTAGCCTCACTGTCGAGTTTTAGGAAGAGTTCTTTGGCAGTCGTTAGTGACCGTGACAGAATGTTGATGTCGTCCGCATAGGCTACTACTTGGCTCGACTTGTATAGTAAGGTACCTCGCGTGTCAACAGGTAGCTTCCGTATGACGTACTCTAAGGTCATCGGTGAGTTGGTTATTGATGCGGGCCTGGAAAGTCCTCAACATCATTGTCAGTTTGGTAAAACGAACTAATTTGGCTGAGATGCCAAAGCAAAGCATTATTTGGTACAGTACGTTACGATCAATAATGTCGTATGCTTGCTTAAAGTCAACGAAAATTTGGTGTACGTCTATGTTGAACTCCCAGCATTTTTCAAGTACCTGCTTGACTGTGAACAATTTGTCTTTTGTCGATCTACCTGTTCTAAAACCACTTTGATACTCCCCAATAATATTGCTGGCGTATGATCCGATTTTATTTTCTAAGATTTTAGAAAAATATTTTGTACGCCGTACAAAGTAGTGATATGCCTCTATAATTTTCGCACTGTAGCTTGTCATCTGTTATGTGGATAGGGATTATAATTGATTGGCTCCACTCTTTCGGCATATGTTCTTGTTGCCAAATATGCTGGATGACTTTGTGAATAGCTTTATGAACACTACTGCCACCATATTTGATGAGCTCCACTGGAGCCTCATCGATGCCCGGCGCTTTATTATTCTTTTGCGCATTGATGGTGGAACGAACTTCACCAATGCTAAAGGGAGTTCTCCGCAGACATCTGTAGGCTCTGATGCTCTGGAGCTGTGCGGAAAATCAACGAGGTTCTTGAAATATGATGCCCATCTTTCTTTAATCTCTGACTACAACGACGCCCAATTGCGAGGTATAGATATATATATATATATATATATATATATATATATATATATATATATATATATATATATATATATATATATATATATATATATATATATATATATATATATATATATATATATATATATATATATATATATATATATATATATATATATATATATATATATATATATATATATATATATATATATATATTGTTACCTGGCCAAATAATTCTGCGAGCTACTGTCGCAATTGTTTTCACAACCATTAAGAACATCAACAAACGATTGTACTCGCATGATCAACATCTGAAAGTGACCTCACTGCCCATTCATTAACCTGCTCAAATATTCCAGGCAATTCGCCAATAAACGAGAAATGGATTGAATGACTAGAGACCCTATATATAGGCGAGCACAATGAATGGGGGGATTCATTACAACCGGGATATAGTAAACTGCGATAGTGTGGAGTGCGAAGTAAAAAGCGATATTGAAGTGATAAACAATTGAAATAAAAAATAATAGACAATTTGTGAAATAGTTAAATGAGTGATTGGGCATTTTTAGTAATTAAACTCTTTTAACTTGATTTAAAAGAAAGTGCGTTATCACTTTGCCGGAACATTAAAATTATTGGCCGTGAACCATAACACGCGAAAGTGGTGTCAAGAAGTGAGAAAGAAAATTTTGGCAGTGAAAACGTTTAAACAATTTTAAAGTACACAATAGTGAAAATTAACGTGGAAACTGGTGGAAAAATACCCGAAACAATAAAAATGCCAGAAAAACTTTCATATAAAAATTGATCAATTGACCATATTGGAGCTCAAAGAGGAGTTGGAACAGTGAAATCTGGCCACACAAGGTACAAAGGCCATACTGATTGCACGCTTGCGTGACGTGATCGAGTTGGAAGGTGTTAATCTGGATTCAGGTGAGCTCTCAGATGTGGAAAAAGGCGCAGAAGGAGGAGAAGTAGGAACACCAAAATCAAAGGAGCCAGAAAATGTGCTAATGCAAATGTTAATGCTGATGTCATCCAGTCTAACTGCGAAGCTAGATGAACAATCAGCGAAGCTAAACCAACAAGCGCTCGAAATCAAGGCAGACATCAAGGCATACATCACACAGAAGCTGGAGAAACAGTCAACCGAAATAAAAGCGGAACTCAGTAGTTTCAACAACCAAATTAAATACGTCGAGGAAAAGGTTTACCAGGTCGAGGAGAGAATCAGCCTTGAGATCAGCCAGGTCGAGGAGAGAATGAAACATGCGATGGAAAAAGTGGAATAGGACTTGGAAGCAGCGAAGGCAGTAGTAACCACCTCACCAGCTCCGCTTACAACCACAGCACAAAGCACATCCAGAAACGTGTAAGCGCCAATATTCGACGGGCAAACGGTCTGGAGTATATACAAAACCCAGTTTGAAGCCGACGCTAGGATAAATCACTGGCATGAGCAAGAACGAGCAGCTGCATTAATCCGTGCAATAAGAGGCCCAGCTGCCGAGCTTTTGCAGACGATCCCCGTTAAGTTGCACTGAAACCCGGCTGCTATAATGAATGCGCTCGACATGCGTTATGGAGACGAACATCTGAAGCAGATTTATCGGTCACAGCTACGGAATCGGATGCAGAAGTCTGGTGAAACCCTACAGCAGCTAGCCCAAGACATTGAGCGACTGGCACTTTTGGCTTATCCAGCTTACAACCCAGAACATCGAGATGACGCAACAACAGGAGCATTCATCAGCGTATTAAAAGACCGCGCTTAGGTTAAAAGCAAACAGTTAAGGATGCATTGGCTTATAGCCTGAACTTTGAGGCAGCAAAAAATGTGAGCCGTACCACAGCCCGGGTTTGCCAGGTAGTGACAGACGAGTGTAGGTGTTAGCGCGTGTAAATCGAGCGGGATCCACAAGGAAATGTGGCGACTAGATGCTGGAATTGTGGTGAGAAGGGGCACCTGCAAAGAGACTGCAAGAAGCGAAGTAAACCGAGCTATTGTCCAGGGTGTGAAGCTAGGAGAAGATCTAGACCGAGTCAGGAGCCTAGAGTGGAAGCCCTTCAAACTGAGGGGTCGTGAAACATGTAAGAGCCATTTTCGTGGGGCAAAGATTGGCTAGGAGGATCGACGTCCCCAGCACCACCATCACCGTGTCAAGACTACATCGTGGAGAAGCGGACTTATACTTTCCGGGTCAAGTTGACGGAGAACACACTGCACCATAACAATCGACACTGGTGCAACCCGATCGATTATCTGACCAGACCATGTGAAGCAACAACTACTTCAAAAGGGCAGGATTTTTTCCCTATGGACAGCTACGGGAGAAACTGCACCTGTTCATGGAGAGATCAACCTTCAGATAAAGTTGGGTGTCCTTGCGTTCTGAGATAATTTTCTGGTCGCGATCATAATGGATGACTGCATTCTCGGAATGGATTTTCTGCGACCACATGGAATCACGTTGGACTTGGGCAAACGGGTATTGAAGTGGCAGAATGTCGAAGTATTGATGGAGGATCCCAGTGTCCAAATTCCCAAAATGAATGTAGCAGTATGCGCCGACACTGATGTACCAAAATCTCCCGAGAGCATTGTATGGGCCAAGCTTGATGGTGATTCTGGAGACCACCGATCTTATCTGATAGAGCCAACGAAAACGTTCACATTGCACAGTTTGATTGTAGGACGGAGCCTTGTAAGGTCTATAAGGAACGGATATGTGCCGGTGAGAGTCCTTAACACCGCAGACTCAACCACGAGCATCAAAGCGGGAGAAGCCATCGGCAGCTGCCAGCCTGTTTCCACCATCACCTCTTTGGAAGCCACTCAAGACCATCATTGGAAAAGGTGGCAAGACGCAGACAAAGCCCGAGAATCCACGTCTGCAATATTGACGCAGGTCAAATTGCCAGCGCAGCTATTCAAGCGAGCCTCTGATCTGGTCACCAAGTACAGTGACATCTTCTCAACAAGCCCGGATGACCAAGGCCGAACGACTATGGCAACACACGTCCATCCCGTCTGTGTTGACGCTGTCTATGGTGAAACAGCAGTCGAGTGCCCACTCTTTACACAGCTGGAACTGGAGGAGGCAGTCCTATCCTTGAAAGCGAGGAAGGCTCCAGGTCCAGATGGTGTTCCAGCTGAGGTGTTGTGGCTCGTCTATCACCATTGTCCTGACTTGCTGCTCAGCACATTCAACGCTTGCCTACGTGACGGGGTTTTCCCGGTACAATGGAAGATGGCGAGGCTCGTGCTGATCAGCAAGGGGAAGGGAAATCCCGAATCGCGTTAGCATACCGCCCGTTATGCATGCTAGACACGGCTGGGAAAGTGCTAGAGAAACTCATCAAGGGAAGACTCACCGACGCGATTTGTGCTGCTGGGGACCTATCTCCTCGGCAGTACGGCTTTAGAGCAGGACGTTCTACCATTGATGCGATTGCAGAGGTGGTGAGCGCGGTCCAAAAGGCAGAGGCATATAGTCGCACCAAGCGACGGATCGTCCTGTTGGTAATGCTCGACGTCAGGAATGACTTCAACTCCGCTAGATGGATGGATATTCTGGACACGGTGGAAAACTCTTTTCAAGTTCCAGAATATCTAATGCGGCTTTTGAGGAACTACCTAAAGGACCGAAGCCTGCTCTACGACACGACACAGGGCCAACGGAGAATGCAAATTACATCGGGTGTTGCCCAGGAATCTATCCTTGGTCTGAACCTGTGGAACGTGTCTTACGACGGGCTACTGAGACTTGAGATGCCAGATGAGTCACGCTTGGTCGCTATGCGGATGATGTTGTGGCTCTGGTCACTGGACGCACCGTTGAACAAGCGCAACTTAGGCTAGGTATGCTAATGCGCTGAATGAGGGACTGGATGACTGCTCACGGGCTGAGTTTAGCACTGGAGAAAACCGAAGTGGTCATCTTGACAGAAAAGGAAATCCCTAGAGTAAGGATGATCAGTATTGGAGATATACAAATCGAATCGAAGCCTGCGGTTAAGTACCTGGGGCTACTGATCGACTCGAAGATGAGTTTCTCTGAGCAAATCAGGGCAACGGCTGAGAAGGCTGCTTCGGGAATATCGGCCCTGAGTCGACTTATGGCCAACGTAGGGGGACCCAGCCCATCAAGAAGACGCCTCTTGATGAGTGCTGTAGGGTCAGTGCTACTGTACGGAGCAGAGGTATGGGGCAACGCTCTCAGCAAGGAGGTATACCGAAAACGTTTGGCACAGGTACAGAGAAGAGGAGCACTGAGAATTGCATCTTCGTATCCAACAGTCTCCGACTCGGCGGTGAGAGTGCCCTCCTTGCTAGAGAGCGCCGCGCTATTTACGTGCGCCGAAACGAGGATGCGAGGGAGATAGTTGTCCGCGAGGAGTGACAGCGCTCGCTCAACGATTGGCAGCAGTCTTGGGTGAATTGCACGAAGGGAAGGTGGACTGCGCGCCTCATTCCGGATGTGAGACCGTGGCTAAATCGAAGACATGGTGAGACTGACTTCTATCTGACCCAACTTTTGAGCGGGCATGGGTGTTTTCAGTCTTACCTGCACAAGATCGTAAGTCACGGTCTCCCGATTGTCGGTTTTGCCCAGGAGACACATTTTTTGCGTGTACAAAATGGGTCAGGCTGCAAAATGAACTCTACAGGGAGACGGGAGAGCTCACCCCGGATAATATAGTCGCGGTGATGCTCGAATCGGTAGACAAATGGAACCAGATGGCACATTATGCTCGGGCAGTCCTGAAATATATAAAAGGGACTCACAGCAGCCGGGGGCGCTGGGGCTGGGTGATCGCTCTTCTGGCATTTCCTCTTCCCCTCTCCCCTCCCGCTAGGAAAGGGACTCCCCAGCTTGAAGGCGCCCCACGGCGTAACAAAACGAGACCTGGCCCGAAGTAGTGTGTCAAACGGTTCCAGGCTGGGTTCTCAGGTTGACAGGGGAGGTGTTTAGTTGGTAGTCCAGTCGCGCATGGGAGTCCCACACTCTGTGCATAAATAGCATTCACCTCCATTCAACAAAAAAAAAAAAATAATGGTAACACACGTCATAGATACACAGGGAGCCAAGCCAATTCGGCAAGCACCGAGACGTCATCCTATAGGCAAACAAGGAGAAGTGAGCGCACTGATCTCGGACATGGAAAAACAAGGCGTTATCGAACCTTCTGTCAGTGCATGAGCCGCGCCAGTAGTTCTAGTGACGAAAAAGGATGGCAGCACTCGTTTTTGTTTCGACTATAGGTAGCTTAACAACGTCATGAAGAAAGATAGTTACCTGCTCCCACGCATCGATGACATCATGGACACTTTAGCCGACGCAAAATGATTTTCTACACTCGATCTCAAGAGTGGCTACTGGCAAGTAGAAATCGACAAGATGGACCGAAGCAAGACCGCATTTTCAGTTGGGACCGGATTGTGGCAATTTGTGGTGATGCCATTTGGGCTTTGCAACGCTCCAGCCACTTTCGAACGCCTGATGAAATATGTGCTACGAGGCCTAACCTGGTAAACCTGCTTGGTGTACCTAGATGACATCATTGTTATCGGTAGAACGTTCGAAGAGCATGTGCGGAACTTAGAAGAGGTTTTCTCCCGACTGCGACTGGCAAATTTGAAACTTAGTCCCAACAAGTGCACCTTTTTTGCAGCTGAAGTGAAACACCTGGGACACGTCGTATCAGCAGAAGGGGTCAAAACAGACCCTGAGAAAATTGAAGCCGTGAAAAACTAGCCAACACCAAACAACAAGCGCCAACTACGAAGTTTTTTGGGTCTGGCGACCTACTATCGAAGATTCGTCAAAGACTTTGCCAAAATAGCTAAGTGTCTCCATCAGCTGACCAAGAAAAATCGTCCGTATGTCTGAAATGAACAATGCCAGGTAGCCTTTGAGACTTTGAAGGAGAAGCTGTGTGAATCACCCGTGCTGGCATATCCGAAATCCGGAAAATGTTTGTAGTTGGCACCGATGTGAGCAGCGGCGGTATTGGAGCTGTACTCTCCCAGCAGATCGATGGCGAAGAAAGATTCCTCTCGTATTACAGTCGAGTTCTCTCAAAAAGTGAGAGGAACTACTGCGTCACCAGAAAGGAGCTATTGGCTATAATAGAGGCCACCAAACAGTTCCACAAGTACCTATATGGCCAGAAATTTGTTTTTCGAATGGACCATGCATCGCTGAGATGGCTGCTTAACTTCAAAAACCTCGAGGGAAGATTGCAGTCATACGACTACGAAATTGTTCATCGGAAGGGTGGAGTTCATGGAAATGCTGACGCCCTATCTCATCGTCCATGTCCAGCTAACTGCAAGCATTTCCAACGGATTGAGGAAAAGGAACCGCCCGTTGATCTGCGATTGATAACGGCTGAACTCGATGAAGGTTGGTCATCGGAGGAGATTCGAAATGCCCAGTTAGCCGATGAAGACATCGGGCCATTGCTCGTATGGAAGAAGAAAACTGGGTGACCTGATTGGAAAGACTTTTCGATGCATGGCGCCACCCTGAAAAGTTATTGGGCACAATGGAGCTCCCTCCAGATGGAGGATGGCGTACTCAAGCGGAAATGGAAAACGGCGGATGGCAGCTCCTACAGGATGCAAACTTTACTTCCCAAACGCCGTATCCACGATGTGGTTAATGCGATGCACGAAGGATCCTCAGGAGGCCAGCTTGGTGTTAACAAGACCTTAGCGAAATTGTGGGAAAGGTTTTACTGGCTCCATGCTCGAGAAGACATAGAGGACTGGTTCCGTCGATGCCCGATTTGCGCTTCCGCCAAAGGTCCAAAGCTACGACTGAGAGGACAAATGCAAACCTATAACGTAGGCGTGCCATTCGAAAGGATTGCTGTTGACATCGCAGGACCCTTTCCTGAATCTGAATGGGGAAATCAATATACGCTAGTTGTGCCCGAGTATTTCAGCACGTGGCCCGGGGTCTATACCATTCCCAACTGGAAAGCAACTACTGTAGCCGAACAGCTAGTGTTAAATTGGGTCAGTAGGTACAGCGTACCATGCGAACTACATTCGGATCAAGGCCGAAACTTTGAGTCACTAGTTTTTGGCGAAATGTGTGAACTACTGGGAATCCGGAAAACGAGGACAACACCGCTGCATCCCCAATCCGATGGAATGGTCGAACGTTTCAACGGCACTCTAAATAAACACCTGACCAAGATGGTTGACGAGAACCAAAGGGACTGGGACCGACATATCCCCCTATTTTTGATGGCGTACAGAGCTGCCGAACATGTAAAGACGGGCCAAGCCCCAGCCAAAGTCATTTTTGGAAGGAATATTCATCTGCCACCTGATATTAAGTTCGGAACACCCTCTGAGAAACCTCAAACGATCTCGGAGTAAGCAAGTGAGCTAAGGCAATGGTTGAACCAGATACATCGGACAGTGCAAAAACACCTCGAATCGGCTACTAACCGCATGAAGA
>OZ017738.1:236349461-236509461 GCA_963969285.1 Odontomyia ornata
AAAAGATTCGGGAAAATGATATGGCACCTCCCTTTTATCTTTTAGGACTGCCCGAGCATGATGTGCCACCTGGTTCCATTTGTCAACCGATTCCGGGGTGAGTTCTCCTGACTCCCTATAGATATTCCTTCGCAGCCTGACCCATTTTTTGTACGCAAAAATGTGTGGCAGGCATTTTTTTCCCCTCCTGGGCAATACCGACAATCGGGGGACCATGACTTACCAATCTTGTGCAGGTAAGACTGAAAACACCCATGCCCGCTCAAAAGCTGGGTCAGATAGAAGTCAGTCTCACCATGCCTCGATTCAATCACGATCTCACATCCGGGATGAGGTGCGCAGTCTAGCTTCCCTCCGTGCAATTGACCCAAGACTGCTGCCAATCGTTGAGCGAGCGCTGTCTCTCCCCGCGGATAACCGTCTCCCTCGCATCTCCGTTTCGGCACAGGTAATAGCGCGGCGCTCTCCAGCAAGGAAGGTGACAGGTTTCACGCCTGCAATCACTCTCACCGCTGAACCAGAGGCTGTCGGATACGAAGATGCGATGCTCAGTGCTCCTCTTCTCTGTACCTGTGCCAACGTTTTTGGTATACCTCCTTGTTGAGAGCGTTGCCCCATACCTCTGCTCTGTACAGTAGCACAGACCGTACAGCACTCATCAAGAGGCATCTACTTGATGTGCTTGGTCCCCTACGTTGGCCATAAGTCGATTCAGAGCCGATATTCCCGAAGCAGCCTTCTCAGCCGTTGCCCTGATTTGCTCAGAGAAACTCATCTTTGAGTCGATCAGTAGCCCCAGGTACTTCACCGATGGCTTCGATTCGATTCGCAAGTCGCCAATACTGATCATCCTTACCCTAGGCATTCTCTTTCTTGTCAAGACGACCACTTCAGTTTTCTCCAGTGCATAGGTCCCCAGCAGCACGAATTGCGTCAGTGAGTCTTCCCTTGATGAGTTTCTCTAGCACTTTCTCAGCCGTGTCTAGCATGCATAACGGGCGGTATGCAGACGGTGATTCGGGATTTCCCTTCCCCTTGCTGATCAGCACGAGCCTCGCCACCTTCCATCGTATCAGTAAAACCCCGTCGCGAAGGCAAGCGTTGAATGTGCTGAGCAGCATGTCAGAACAATGGTGACACGATGGTGACACCTCAGCTGGAACATCATCTGGACCTGGAGCCAGCCTCGTTTTCAACGAAAGGACTGCCTCTTCCAGTTCCGGCTGTGTGAATAGTGGACACTCTACTGCTGTTTCACCATGGACAGCGTCAACACGGACGGGATAGACGGGAAAGAGTGCCCATACTATCTCGTCCATCTTTTCCGCATCATGTATACAAGGCTTCCGAAGGGCACCAAGCTTCCGCATAACTAGCTTGTAGCCAAGGCCCCATGGATCCTTGTTCACATTGTCCACTAGATCTTGCCAGCAGAAAGCCTTGCTGTTGTTGATCAATTCGCGAAGGCATTTCCAGTTGCTTGCCTTGTCACGGCTCCGCGACCGTTGAGCCTCACGCCGAAGCTTGTGGCACTCCCTTCGTTTTTCAGCGATTTCATTTGATCATCAGTACACTGGGGGCTTGCCGTTCCGCAGTTTTTGACGAGGCATTCAAGCGCAGCAAGCAGTAGTGATTATGCTCATAGCTGAGATCATGACGTCTTGAGCTGCCAGTTCTTCCGTCCTTTCCGAAGCGCTCTGCGGTGGTACACCTGCTGTGAGAACCTCGACGAGACTTTCAACGTCCATCCTTCCGATGTTCCATCCAATTGTAGAAAGCTGAGAGCACGGACGTCGGGAGACAGCATCACTGATCTCAAGCAGAATGTACTGATGATCACTGGCTTAGTAGTCCTCTAATACTTTCCAGTTGTGTATCCTCCGTAATAACGACTTCAAGGCGAATGTCACCTCTGTTATGGTTCTTTCACAGCCAATACCTTGGGAGGTCGGCGTATTACCGGGGTTTAGTACGACGAGCGTCGTCCTGGCCGCCATTTCTAGGACTCGTTTTCCCCTCGGATCTGTTTGGGGCATGCCCCATTCGATTGCTTTAGTGTTGAAGTCCCCCCCAACGAGCACGTTCCCGTCTTCGTTCGAAACAGCTCCCTCCAAAGCCTGAAGCTTGGCTTGGAAAGATGATATCGAACAATTTCTGAATAAGGGCAAAGTACGAATAGGGTGGGTTGTCTGTAATGTTTCAAATGCCTTGGCTATTGTCACACCGCACAAGTATGCAAAGGACCCGATAGGAGTTATCTCGGTTGTAAGTGCGCTGAAATGGGACATAAAAGAAAAGAGTGTACGAAGTAAACACATTTGCCGAGTTTTCCAGGAAGAACTGCGATGACCCGCATCCTGCAGCTAAACCTACACCGCAGTTCAACCGCCAAAAATCTGCTTGAGCAGTTCGCGAGGGACATGAAAGCCAACTTTTTGCTGCTGAGTGAGCCACATCATGATAAAAGTTCAGCATCATGGTATCCTGATGGAACTGACACTGCCGCCATCTGAGTTCGAAATAGTGATTTCCAGGTGGAGAGCTGAGGACGTAGGGATGGTTTTGCATGGGTTCGGCGCTCAGGGACCACCTTCTTTAGTGTGTACCTAATGCTGAACGAATCGATGTTTTTGATGATTGAGATATTGTTGAATGCTTGATTAATGCCGCGTTGTCAATTTCCCTTATTTAGCAGAGATAGGCTACTTATGATGTTGTAGTCTATTTTGTCGAGGCCTCGGGCTGACTTGGCTTTGTGGTTGTCTAGGCGTATTTGGAGTTCCAATAGGGTGAATCCGTCTTCTGGAATGAAGAACTGGATTCTATTTGGTGTATTGTTGCTGTAGTTATTGTGTTTGGCGATTATCTGTTAAAGGAAGGGTTCATCATTTTCATGGTTTCACAAAGATTTGGGCATATTGAACGCATTGTTTTCTACATTTTTCAGTAGATTCTTTCTAGTTGAGATTTTTTCTGCTGAGTCCAAGTTGTTTTCCCGATCCCTAGCTTTGGCAATTTTAATGGATTCTCTGAGGGAGTCTTTAATTTCTGCAAATTTGTATAGTTTTCCCAAGATTTGAAGCGACTGAATTTTTTCCATGCTTTTGGTTTCTTGTCCCATATTATATTTAGGCCTTTATTCTACCAGCTTTTGGGGTCGAGTCGCATGTGCTGATCTGGTTTGCGTCAGTCTCTAGGTTTTCATTAATTATAATGGCCATATATTTCCCTTTTGAGTGGAAAACTCATACAAACATACTTTGCATGAGCCTTCCCATCAACCGAGAAATATAAATGTGACCAAGCTTTGTTACAGAATTATATGATCGGGTCACATAGCCCTATGCTATAAAAAGGGCACTTGGGCTGAAGGCCACTTAACCCGGCAAGAGGCCCTGAAACTACCAAACAGATGGTGCGCATCCGATGGCTAGCCCATTTTTTCGAAAGGGCCTTCCAACGTGGCAGGTCCTATACTCGGTCAGAGGGAACAAAATGAAAAGACCGGAGTTTAAATTTAACTAACCAGCACTATTATTTTCATCATTTTCATTACAAAAAAAAATGTTTTCCAATATCAATCACTAGTTCATTCCGCTTAATAAATTAAAATATATGCAATGATCGAAAAAAATTCAAAAAGGAAAGTTGATCAACAACAAAGAGAAAAATATGTAGTTTACTCCAGTTAACCTGATGCAGGGTTTGCCGTATTTAATAATTTCATAATATTTAATAATAAATGTTATTATAAATTTTTTTAAACAATTTCAAATGTTATTATTTATAAACACTTGAATAAAGCAATGAAATAAAAGAATTGGTACTCACCGACATCCACGCCGGGTGCCCGCTGGTGGTGTGGTGAGGTTGCGTGCTGAAACCATTGCATTAAATCGCATTTTAAAACTTGTAATCCAATTTTGTAAAGGACAAAGTATGGTTTCTAAATCTGTTTGCCGAAAAATTTATTTATTTCGTTTAACATTAAATTAATCAGTTTCGGGAAATTTCGAGGCTGAGTTATAAAAAATTTGCATTTAGCTGCATAAATTGAGAAAAATTAGCTTTTGTGCTGGTGTGAACTAATAAATGGGAATCTAACAAATTTATGGAATCAAAACTTTTACAGCAATATTTACCAATAAATGTTTGCTGCTCATGTATCGAAAGTATATGATCCTCGCAATCGTTCTTTTCATTAAAATTGTTTTCCACATTTGTCGCAAATATATGGTTGCGACTCTTGTATCGATTCACCAACTTTCATTAAGTTTTAATCAGCTTCAGGACTAATCTCTGTACTTGGTGCATAGTGGGATGAGAATCAGATGGATCACTCTAGCACGCACGCACTACAACTGACTGCACTAAGCGAAGTAGGCAACCGCAACAAAAAGACAATTATATTTTCGCTAATTGAAGCGATATCCTTGCTAAATTCTAGGTTTACTTTCCACGAAACTGGAGCACAATGAATAATAATCACTTGAAAGGTATTTTCTCGAAGTATTTGGGGTATTTTATAGGGAAATACACAAGGTAATACGCGCTATGATCCACCAACGACCTTGACGACTCCCGTTCTCCTTTGCACTAATAAACCATCTTCACTTGTATAAATCAAATTTAATTTATTTCTATTTCTTCTAATTATATTCTGAGTTTAATGGTGTCAATATCCGCAACTTTCCACAAAGTAAATTAGAAAATGATTTTGATATCGTTCATGTTTTACCACTTAGTCGAAATAGAGTTGAATATATTTCTCTTATTTTATTCACAAGCAATCCGACGTGCATTTACACAATTATAGAAAGGTTAAAGTGGCGCAAAATATTATTTAAAATGTTGTTCAATTGCATTCACTCATGATTGTAATCGTATTAAATTGGGAATTGTCGGAATTAATTATCACTAATTTTTTATTCTCTACCGTTTTAATGAATAAATATTTATTCCAACAATCAAAACTGAACTCCCCAACAATATTACATTAATTCCTCACTTCGCGACGAATGGAACTCAACCCCTCTTTTTTCCTTCCAATTGTTTCTCCTGTTATCCTTCTGCCGTGAGTTTATAATTCTCTAAAAATTCGTTGCCGTGCTGTTTCTATGAATGCCCCCGCTATCTACTAGTTTTTCAAACAAATGCAGCTAGAGAGCTTTCTTTCGTGGATCTCAAAATGCTTCTCCTCGTGGTACAACGCTCAGCATCATTATGTGCCATGTATCTGCTGTTGTAGAACAGGACATTGAATAGGTTCCATGTAATCGATCTCATACACCTTTCGATTGTTGCGATGCTAAATGTAAACGCGAGTTAATGGATTGTTATTGTTGTTGCTGCTGTTGATGTTGTGCATTGGGATGAGAGTTTGCTGAGGGATTTGGTCCATGGCTCAGAACCGCAGCATGACTTGCATGGCTACCACTATTGGTATGATTTCGTGAATTCATCAACAAATTATTGCATTCGTCTCCCTTCATATCATTTTTATTGAACAACTTTAGTGTGGTATTTACGTTGGCATAAGGTGTTAGATCACTTGTTTGAAACGACGATTCCATAAAGCCTGGATTGTTCAATGTATCATTGATAAGGTGTGGCGAACCTATTGACACAGGGTGAGATGATGGTGTACTACTCTAGCTTGTACTTCCATTACCCATGGCTTGTCGCCTGTACAAAGAAACGGATTCCATCCTCGATGAAAGAGAAAGGTCGGGGCCACTGACAGCAGGAGGGCAAGCATAGGATTAGCAGCGTTTAGAAGTGGCGATGGGCAAGAGGCATGTTGTTGAGGTGGCGGGTGTAGAATTGGTTGTTGTATAGGTTCTTTCCCCATCATGTTACTATTGCTACTGCTATTGTTGATTGTTGAACTAACCATACCGAGCAAATTGCGCAGAATATGCTGACTCATCTCATTGCCATTCATCAACGAATTAAACACCAAATCTATCTGCTGATTGAAATTGATATTATTGCTGTCCAAACTATTTCCTGCGACAGAATTGCTAGCTAGTGATGATAGCGAAGAGCTCAATATCGTACCCAGTTGGCCTAATTGCTGTTGCGGTGCGGGTCTTAAACTTCCGTTATTCAAAAATTGAATTTCCCTTCCTTTTTTTGCATAAATGTTCGGTTGTGTTGGGGCTGTGAGGTATGAGTGTGTGCAAAAAGTATTCGTATTTGGTAAATGCAAATGATCGCCAGTGTTTATTCCACCGACAGCTGTATTCACGCCAGATCGAGAAATATCAACCGGACTAGCAGGCCCGTTGTGTAACTGATTGCGAAGGTTTAATTGATTCATCGTAACTGGATTTTGACTTTGATACACAAACTTATTCAAATGAGACAAGTCTGGTGGAGTTTGATGAGGCTGTTGGATTTGCGGTGGCTGAATGGCTCCTGGCGGTCGAAGATTGATATTGCTCATGGCCATGATCATCGACTGATTTTGCAGTGGTGGTGGTTGAGATGGTGGTCGCATATTAGGATTAACATTTGGATTCATTCCAGGCGTTGGGATTCAACACCACGGGTTGTTTTGCAGTGGTGGACCCCAAAGGCTTACTCCTGCGTTCGTATTCATTTGATGCTGGTGGGTAGGGGGGGATATTCGGTTGGGTGTGTAACGGTTAATTTGGACTAATTGGTTGAGAAGTTTGTGGTTGTTGCTGCTGCTAGGGTGAAAGAGATAGGAAAGTTTTCGAGCACTTTGATAGTGTAACAGCTCGATTACTACAGGGCAGCTAATTTCCTCGCGATCCCAGGGCAACGAGGATTGCGAAAAAGGATCTGAAGGATCTTCAGTTAGAGACACCGTTGTCTTCGGAGTCGGAACGAGGAGTGTGATGAGTAACAAAAAAAAACAATTGACGTATATCTACGTTTTGCTATGAGTGTGTAAACTTCCGTGTGGTTGAAACTGAGTACGGATGGACAGAACAGACGTAGATATGTAATTATCGGCGCAGGTCTTTTGCGTGATATACCCCAACTTCTTTTCCCGATAGTTCAGTTAACAGGAAACGATTGGGTCCTACTACCTTCTGTATGCGGTTTTTCAGGAAACACTGGTCCAGCTTGGCATTGTAATACCCAGCGGCGTCACGTCACACCGAAAAACCGCATCTCCTTCTTTAAAATTGGAAGGTCGTACTGCACCTCATTTGCATGTCCTGCGGCCCTTATCTTCCATCCGATTTGTTGGTGGAGGTCTCCTAAACGCTCGTGGGGCTCCAGCGTAACGACGGAATCTCCCAAACACTTCAATCGCCGTAACAGCCTGTATGATTTACCATGGTAAAACATGTGCTGTCCGAAGGCGGCAAAGTAAGGTGCGACACCGGTGACGGAATGATAAGATGACCGCAGGGCGCAAGTGATGCCGGACAATCTGCGGTCCCAGTCTTTCTGAGTTGGGTAGACATAAGAACGGATCGCGGCTAACAGTGTGTAATGATTTCATGTCTACGTGCGAACGCGGAACCGACCTCTCATTGGTTCTAGACGTTAAGGCTGAGTAGTGCCAACGGACGGTACCAACCGGTCAACCAATCCGTGCACCGTAACCCATTCACGTGGTGGCTGCTTGTCGGCCAGCTAGATCGGAGAGGAGATCGGTCGCGGGTCTCCGAATGGGTTACGCTCACTTACAATATTCAACCACCTATACATGCCCGTTTTCAAACGCGTTACAAAACAAAACCACACGGAGAGGAAACCTACTTTACGTTACTCCGTATTTCTTCCTATAACCAGTCAAAAGACAAAGATCTAATCTTTACTTCGCGTTCCCGAATTTCCGACGCGGTACCGAAAAATACACTATGTTAACGTAATTCCGAAAAAAGCTACGCTAAAGAAAAATCAAAATCAACTAAGGTACCACGTACCGCGCGCAACGCGAAACTGACCTCAGCGGATTTTCTCAAACCCTACCCTCGCGACGGCATACCTACCCTGCACCTCATTTCCCGCTGAAAAGAAGAACCACTGAAAAGGGAATTCGTTGTTAAGGTTAGCAATTCATATTATTTTATTTTAAATTGTAGAAATACATTCCTAATTCAAGAAATTAAAAAAAAAAACAAATTATATTAATTCAAACTAAACTAAATTTGGTATTAAGTCTACAATCGTATTGATTTAGCACAATTTATATATATTTGTTTTTTGTAGGGTTCATTTCAATAATCTTTTTATCATGCGAGCCTATAATTGTCCTTCTAGTTCTTTTTTTTTGCAATGACAGTTTTTTTTTACATTTAAGTCTTCCATGTGTTTATAAATTTGTCGATCCTTCAGACGCGAATATTTAAGATGTTAAATTATTAGCTGAATGTTTTATTTTTTTATGGAAATTAAACAGTTTAAATTTTTCTTCGGGAATTAAGATTAATTGCAAATCTTCTGGTATTTGAATATTAAGTCCATGTTTTTATTCAGTATTTTTTTTCTCAAACAGATAATAATTTTATATCTGCTGAAAATCAATCAAATTATTAAGATTATAATTAATCAATTATCCAAATGAAAAAGATAATAATACATTTTAAATGCGTGTAAATTTTAATTCAGGCAGCGTAGTATGAATTATAATGAAATTATAAGTTGAAGGTTGCCATTTAAATGCTGCCTTGCAATAATATTATGTAACAATGCTTTATGGCACGAAACAGTTCGATTCGTACTAATTGAATTAATGTTTCAAGGAAGTAAAAGCAAGATTAAATCTTTCAATATTAAGAATATGATTTGTATATTAAATTTAAAAGAATGATCAATAAATAGACACGTTCATTCATAAAAATGAGTCAAATGAAATTTCTCAAAAAAATAAAATTTCCGATTCAATTTTCGAAAATATGGCATAATTCATTGTAATGTTTTACATGTACAGTCTACATATTTCGTTTGTTGATAATTTTGATTGATTGTAATCAATATTATTAATGAAATTATTAGGATTTTTATTGTGATTCGTAAGATTTTTTTTGGTTTTCATTTAAATTTATAAAAAAGTATCAAATTATTTTTCATCAATCAATTAAGAGAATTTCTTCTTTTATCATTCAAATCAATCTTGTCATTGGATCAACATTATAAAGATGTTAATAGCAATATGTATGGCTTAACTCTAATCCCACAACTTATTAATTCTCTTTTTAAAAATATTTTGAGGAGGAAAACAAACAAACCTAGCTCTCGTCTATAACAGGTGCGTCGTAATATCGTTATCACAATATTAACAGGTTAAGTTCTAGCTCTCTTATCGATTCCTCACTTTTAAGCAGAAAAAATTTCTTCAATAGTCAAAGGTCGCATATGCACATAAACGTACACAATCAGGAATCCAACTTGCAAGTTACATCCATTCACACGTAACGATACACATCAATGCATATATCATGCTACATATATAGTAGGAAAGTTTAGCATATACTTTTAATATAACGGCTAAAATTATCGAAAGATAATCTAATCGAATAAAGTAAAAAACTCTCACTAAATTAATTCTAAAAGAAAAAGTATTAGGAATAAATTGACTACAAAACAAAACATGACACGAATAAATTGGATTGCGTTTGACATGATGTTCATAACAAAATAACGACCGCGCTTTAGTTAAAAATTTGCATGTTATCATTCAATTCAATATTTCAGTAAAATTCTCTGCATAATATATTCTGTACCGCATATGCATTTGCTAGTCTTCTTCGTTTTGATTAATTCTAGATAAAATTTTAGTAATAATACATTTAAATTATTTATGCTTGTTCGGATTCCCGTTGTAGAGATCGAAACTAGTCAGTGCTTCGTGCAGACTTTTGGCAAATTTTCTCCCTTATTCTCGTTTGTCACTGTCTATCTTATTATTTTATTTACTTTAGTACCAATTTGGCTAGGGTTTTCATCAGAATGCTTACCTAGGTTCGGCGTTGCATACTAAATGAGTCCCGCAGCGACGTAGACGTGACCTGGGTACTGATGCTGACGATCTCATATCAGGTGTGGGCGTTTCCATTGAGGATGAAGTTGGCGTGGATAGCGATGACTGACTAGTGCTTCCTGCAAACAAGGGTAACCCAGGCGTTGAGGATGGTGTTATACTCGTAGAAGTTTATGACGACTGTATCGACGATATCCCACTATCAAGGGAATCGGATGGCTTCTTGATAGGAATTTCGCCTTCGAATTTCTTAGCGGATTTGCACACTTGTAAGGCTGGATGTGTGAATGATATGGTTACGTTGCTCCGTTGAAGCGCCTATTATAAAGTCGTCCCAACGGCCTACAGGTATGCATCCAATACACTACAAGAAAGTAAATATAAAAAAAACCTGGCGATTTTCATGGACAACTAGTTTACGATGTTATTACCTGAGACGAGTTCGTTTCAAATAGGTTAACTATATTAAACCACCCGGCGAATCTTAAACCGCGACCGGCCAACTCAAGATAACCTCCTTATGCGTGGCGGCCACTACCTCCACACTTCAATTCCATGTGGCTGTCAAATTCTGTTGGCATCCCACGACAATATAGACGTGCGATGTGCACTGGTCGCAACCAACGTTAAATGACAAGCCACCTGGTAGCAAAGTGTGTTGGTAGTGGTCACTAGCGGCGTCGCATGATTCATTACAGGGCAGTGTCCACGATGCCTACCAGGCATGGGGAGACTGAAGGAAACGCTGCTTGGCCCTATGACGTTGTTTTTTTTTTGTTTATTTTTTTTTCTCAGCGTCATAGGTCTTTGGCATGGTAAACTCCCAGCTCCCCTCCGGGCATGTCCGCAACGAGGTACCGCGTGGGACTTAAAACTTGTAAGACTCGACACTTCACGAACTTCTTGTCTAGCTTGGCAGTGTAGTGCCGACCTGCTTCACTTTGTCTAAAATTCTGTCGGTAGATTTCGTCGCCTGCCTTGAAGCCAGAAGGATGGGATCGCAGATTGTACCGCTCCTCCCCCACCCGTCTACTGTCTTCAATCCTCTCGCGGATTTTTTCTCGTAGAATTTGGAGTTTCTCGTGCGGCTCCAGCACCACTATTGGGTCTTCCAACCCTTTCAACTGCCTCAATAGCCGGTACGAGTTTCCGTGACAAATCATATGCTGGCCGAACACGGCAAAGTATGGGGAGATGCCTGTGGTGGAGTGATAAGACGAACGCAGGGCACAGGCGATGGTGGAAATCCTGCGGTCCCAATCCTTCTGATCCGGTTGGACGTAGGCCCGAATGGCGGCTATGAGGGTGCGGTTCAACCGCTCGGACGCATTGGCTTGCGGAGAATAAACGGCAGTCCGCTGATGCATAATGCCATACTTTCCCATTAATTCTCGAAATCTAGACGAGGTGAACTGAACTCCGTTGTCGGAGACCAGCTTCTCCGGTACTCCAAATATATGGAAAACGCGATTTTCCAGAAAACTGACTATGGGGCCGGTGTGCAGGTTTCGAAGAGGTTCCACAATCGGAAATTTGGACAAGTGGTCCAGGACCACGACAGCTCCCGTGTATCTCGAAGTCGAGCGAGGGTACGGACCGATGAGATCTATATACAGGCGCTGGAACACCCGCTCCGGTAGTTCGAATTTTCCCATCGGGGGCCGAAGAACAGAATTGGGCGCTTTAGTGCATTTGCACAGATCACAAGCGGCTACGTACTTTTTCACTTGCTGCGCCATCTTAGGCCAAAAGAAGTAAGTCTTCAGTCGCCGAAGCGTACGACCATAACCGCCGTGTGCACTCAATGGGTGGTCATGAGCCCGCTTAATCAATTCGCATGTCAGTTCTTCGGGCACCCATAATTTCCACTGTTCCTCTTTTTGAATGGGGTCTCCGGAGGCGTGTCTCATCCGCTTGTATATAAATCCCTCCGTCACCCGTAGCTCTGGCAGCTGTGGCAACTGGTCCTGAATCGTATTCATCAGCTGGATATAACATGCTGACTTGAAGGCGGAATGGTCCAAGTCGATCCATAGGGGGCTGTCGTCCTCCTGGGCAAACTCGGCTCCTTCAGGGGCGAACATCCTTGATAGTGTGTCCGGTACCACGTGCTGACTTCCCTTGTGGTGTCTTATCGTGAAGTCAAACGCCTGTAATTTCAAGGCCAAGCGGCCGTGGAGATCCGTTTGGCTCATCAGCCATTTCAGTGACGCATGATCAGTGACGATTTCAAAAGGATGTCCTTCTACATATGCTCGAAAACGTTTCACTGCCAGCACAGCCGCTAGGCATTCCTGCTCCGAGACCGTGTAGTTCCGCTGGGCCTGGTTCAGCTTGTGGGACATGAAGGCTATAGGTGTCTCCTCGCCGTCTTGTGCAACCTGGACTAAGACTGCTCCCACCCCATGTTGACTCGCATCACAATGGATTGAGAACGGTTTGTCAAAGTCCGGGCTGTGCAGTACGAGGGCTGCAGTCAGACTCTTCTTTAGCTCTTCAAAGGCTCGCAAGCTGGGCTCCTCCCAGACGAACTTACGTCCCTTACGCAGCATGTCGGTCAAAGGAGTGGTAATGGTGGCATAGTCACGTACAAAACGCTGGTACCATCCGCATAAGCCTAGGAATCGGCGTAACTGCTTGGTGGTCTTGGGTAATGGAAAAACCTCAATCGCTTGAGTCTTGTCCGGATCGGTTTTGATATTGCCATGCCCAGTGATGTGACCTAAATACTTCACCTCCGTCATCACGAACTGACTCTTCTGTATGTTGATGGTTAACCCTGCCCTCCGGATGTGTAGAGCCACCTCCTGAAGCAGGTCAATGTGTTCGTTAAAGGTCTCGGTTATAAGCAGCAGATCGTCCAAGTACACGAAAACTTGGTGCCGTAAATGAGGTGGTATCACCTTATCCATAAGGCGCGTCATTGTTTGAGGGGCATTGCACAATCCGAATGGCATGGTCACGAATTGATACAGGGGCCGACCTGGGACTGTGAAGGCTGTTTTCTCCTTTGAGCCAGGGTCTAAAGGAATTTGCCAGAAGGCGTCCTTGAGGTCTAAGCTCGTGATGAAGTGGGCTTTAGGCAACTGACTCAAAATGCCTTCAATCAACGGTAGAGGGTATGCGTCCTTGACAGTGACGGCGTTCAAGCGTCTGGCATCTAAGCATAGCCGGACCTTGTTCGGCTTGACAACTAAGGTGACTGGGGAAGCTCACGCGCTCTGCGATTCTTCGATCACGCCTAATGCTAGCATTCGATCAACTTCGGCATATAACAACTTTTCCTTCGCCGGAGATATGGCAAAATGTCTCTGTTTTATGGGTTTAGCATCCCCCACATCTATAGTGTGTAACACCAGTGCCGTCCGCCCGAGACCTTCCTTCTCATGCGATGGAAAAGCCGATATAGCCGAGTCAAGTCGCAGTTGCTGATTCACATCCAGTGTATGTCGTAATAAGTGAGTGGTTTGAGTTTGGTCAGGAACTGTGGTGACGGACTCCAGGGTCGTACCGGAAAACAGTGCCAGGGCCAAGTTAAATTTTCGAACGAAATCCACTCCTAGATAAAGATTCTGGGTTAATTGAGGTATGATGTAAAATTCCAGAGGTTTAGTTACTCCCTTAAAGGTGACATCCGTCGAAATTTTTCCCACTACACAGTGACGAGTTCCGTCCGCCGTGCTTAACCAGGTGGTAAAATGGTGGATTTGGTCCGCGTGCATTGCCAGTACCTCCCCTGCAAAATCGGCTGATATGCAATTCACACTGGCTCACGTATCGACTAAACCTGACAAACGTTTTTGCAGGAGGTGTACTGACGCATATGGTCGAACGTCATCCCTCAATAATTCGTCTAAGTGAATGTCCTTCAGCACCTTCCTCGACTGCCTGACCCTTCTCCAGAAGCTCCGCATCCGACGCGTGGCTCGCTTTCTTCGTGGCGGGACAGTTGTAGCCAACTCCTCATGGAAGATGCACTGTCGAGTAGCCAAATAATTCCGCAGTCTGACGTGGAAGGGTTTGACATGCCAAGGAACTTTCGCCTCGCTATCATTTCCCTGCGCGTCTGCCTCGACAAAGGATGGCGTCGGTTGTGGACCTTCGGGAGAACTGTGTTTGGCGGTTCGAGTCGGCAGAATTGGAGTCATGTCTGGGGCTTGGTCATAGCTAGTGATGGGGTCAGCATTGGTTCGTCCGGGTTTTAGGAGTGCCGACGGATGGTCGCGGCACTCGCTGGCAAGTTTTTTTCGCAATTTGCAATTTGCGCAATCAGGTGCGTAAGTGTCGGCCTTCCCGCATCGGTAACAGAAGAGCGTCGGTTCCGCTGGACATGCATAGAACCGATGTCCCGGTTGTCGGCAGTTCCAACAGACCGTCGGGCTTGTAATTGCTTCAAGGGATGGTCGATCAATCATTGCGGGGTCCTCAAGCTCCTGTGGTGCTCCGCTCCTCGGTACTGGTACTGGGTCAGCAAGAAGGTGGTCCGCTGCCATCAACTCCGCGGTGTGATGATTTCGGGGATTTGGTCCCGTTATGCGAGGTTGTGGACGGAAGGTACCTCGCCGCTCATCCAGTTGTTCTTGCCTACGGGCATGGAGGCGCAATCCTTGTATGGTGTTGATGGGAAAATGCAGAAGGCTGTTCTGAAGCTACCAACGCATATTCTCTCTGATAATTTCTACCAGTTCGTCCTCGGGCATGGTTGTTCGCAAGCGAGTGCTCAATCTCACTATACTTGTGTAGTACTGGTCGAACGGTTCGTGAGCGCCTTGTTTCCGTTTCTTTATCTGTTCCCTTAGTTCTCTCTCAGTGAAGCCGTCATCAAATCGATTGCGGAAGGCTGCACTGAAAGAATCCCAAGTGGGACGTGGCGTCGACCCCTTTAAACTCCAGTATCAGTCGGCAGCGTCTCCGCCGGCCGAGAAATCACCTCCTAGGGTGCTGGATACTAACGCCTGAATCCGGAAAAGGAACCGGTCCGCTGATATCATAGCGTTGAAACCCCTGAAGTTCAGGCGCCAACTCTCCATGATACGAGGTGTCAGGTCTCGGAAAGGTGTCAATGCGTTCCCTGGGGGAATCGCATCTTCGATTGACCTGTTGTAAGGAACTGCCTCGGGGACTGGAGGTACCAACGGAGGTGCGGTGCTGTGTCGTGGTCTATACTCGGGAGCTCTGGGATCCATTCCCGAGTTCCTTGGAGGTAGGGCCCATTGATCAGATGGTCGAGAGTGGGGCATAGCCACACTGGGATTGGGCTCCCAGCCAAGCGGAGTTTTCACGTGGCTGGGTGGTTGGCTCATGGGGAGGTTCTGGAGCCTTCCCTCCAAGTTGCCAATCCCCTCCGACATATCTCACATTAACGCCACGAGGGTGTCAATGGAGTGGGTGGAAGGCGCGGGTGTAACCTCGGCCGCGACAACTGCAGCAGGAACTTCACCGCCCACGGCTCCCTGCAAATCCATCAGTGATTGGGGCGGTTCGGCATCTGGAACCCCTTTCGCCACTGCTCCACGCGTGGGGACGGGCGTTCCGAGGGGGACGTCTACGGCGGTCCGCTCTATGGGTCGCCGGCAACTCGTGTGTGAACGGCTCCAATTCAACTATCATACCGTCTCCGTCCCGGTAAAACGTTGGCAGGCCTTGGAGTACGTTCGAAGTTCGCACCATTGGGTTGGTGGTGTACGTTCGGTTGAGACGGACTCCCGATTAGCGCTAGTCTGGCTCTGAGCACTTGTCCCCATAAGGGCTTGTGCCAGCCCTCGCATGGCCTCCCTGCTCTGCAAAGATAACCATGGGACCAAAAAGGCGACTACACACACGAACGGAGATAGCGGCTCCGAGGGGGGACCCAATAAAATGGAGCAAATAAAATCAACAGATCAAAAACACCCAACAAATGAAACCACAAGCAAACAGGACGCTAGCACGGAGAACCCCTTCAGGCAAAAGCCGCTGTTGGCAAGAACACCGATAAAACAAATCACCGATTGCGGGGGGAGGCAGCAAACCCCAGAAACACTGTCAAAGTCAACATCACAGGTTAAATCATCGGAGACAGACCACAGACGGACTAACGAACGAAAGAAGGCAGAGTGCGTTGTGCAACCTGGCATCATTGCGGCCTTTGGGCGCAGTAGAAGGACTATGCGCACCCCGGAGCGTCCAGTGCAAGACGTACACAATCCGGATCAAGCTGCGACACCAACAGAGGCCAGTGTAAGACTGGGGGAGGGAGAAGTTTTGCCGTTGGCCGACGTCACTTCAAACGCGACCCAAGCGGTAGAAGCAAAAGGGCTAGGAAACGGGGGCCTCTCCCAAGAGGTGGCGCCAAATAACACAATCGCCCTTGACCACGCCAGTAGGTAAAGAATGCGGGTTCTGGAGCACTTTTTTCATACGAATTGAGATTGATTTTGCGCGCCACCTAGTGGCGGAAATTGGAACTAATGGCGCTTGAAGCGGCCGGGAATGAAACTAATGGTTTATGTCTCGGATATATGGGTGTGTGTCTTGGGTGTATGGGTGCTTGTAGGGTGGTATAGGTAGGTGCCTGGGATAAGAAGACATGAGTCCGGAATAGGTGTGGATGTTATGGATGGTTGCGGCGAGGGTGTGTGTGTCTAGGGTATGTGGATAGGTGTATCAGATTAGTGTAGGTGCGATTTAGATGGCGCTCTGAGCGGTTGTTCGCAGGGCTTGAGATCCTTTAGTGTGTGACTTATTGAAGGCGTTTGGTTCGAGCGATTTACTGGGTCACGATAGGCGGGCTGGATTTTTTTATGATGCGAGTGGCTGCGTGGTGACGAAGGGCGATGCTCGTCAGCGGGTGCTCTAATGCATGAGAATTTGCTTCGCGGGTGCTTGTTTAAGGAGCGCATTGCTCATCGATTGGATTGGCGAGTAAACGTCATGCGTGTCGATTGTTCGAAGATGTAATTTGAGGTGTAGTTTTTATGGCGCGAATGGTTGCATGGTGACGGAGGGCGCTGCTGTAGATGGGTGACTTTGCATTATGGATGGGCGATGGGTTTGCCTTTCGACGGGTATTCTAAAGCGTTACAATTTGCTCCGCGGGTGCTTGCTTAAGGTGCGCGTTGCTCTTCGATGAGCGTCGATGGATAAGGCGTGTGGAAATCACCGATTTGCTTGATCACGTTAGGCGTGCTGGACGTTTTTCATGGTGCGAGTGGTTGCGTGGTGACGGAGGGCGCTGCTGTAGATGGGTAACTTTGTATTATGGATAGACGATGGGTTTGCCTTTCGACGGGTATTCTAAGGCGTTACAATTTGCTTCATGGGTGCTTGGTTAAGGAGCGCGTTGCTCATCGATTGGTGTCTTTGGCTAAGGATCAACGGCCGCGTGTGGAAATGACCGATTCGCTTGATCATGCTAGCCGTGCTGGAAGTTTTTATGATGCGAGTAGTTGTGTGGTATGGAGGGCGCTGCTATAGCCGGGTGGCTTTGCATTATGGATGGGCGACGGGCTTGCCTTTCGACGGGTGTTCTAAGACGTGAGAATTTCATTCATGGGTGCTTGCTTAAGGTACGTTTTGCTCCTCGTTTGATGTCTGTGGTTAAAGATGGATGGTATTGTAGATGTGATGCGCGTCGCTTGTTGGAGGAAGTAATCTGAGGTGTATGTTTCCACCGAGCCGTAGAAATTTGTCTCGTGAGCGTTTGGTTAAGTTTCCGCGTTGCTCATCAAAGGGTGCCTGTCTTTAAGTATGGACGGCCTTGTCGGTGATTCGGAATGATTTGCGTCGCTTTTTGGAGGATCGTGATTGGGGTGTAGATTTGTTCGGCGGTGAATGCTGTAAGGCATGGAAATTGTCCTCGGGGATGCGTGGCATGTGCAAGTGAGTTTGCTTGCTAAGTGTAGTGTTTCGTTCGCATAGACTTCTCTGTTGGCGGGGGTCTTAGGGCATCGGAATCTACAGCGTGGAAGAGAAGTGGCGTGGCATACACTGCATTGCAATATGGTTTTGCTTGATGGAGGCGGATTTTTTCTTGTATTGGTCGTGGGCAGAGGGTAACGCGATGCGAGACATTGAGACGTGTTTTCATAAATGTCCATTTAAAGATGCGCCTGTTATAGTTTGCTGATTATTATTTACATTGATCGTTTTCAGTTTCTTTTTGCTTGGATACGTCGTTTCTTTGTTTTGTGACTCATTGCTATTGTATATTATTGCTTTTATCGGTTTCATTGTAATAGTACTTTAAGAATCGTCTTCAATGTATTTTGTTCGGTCAGACTACTATATTGATTGTTCAAATCTATGGATGCAGGGAAAAAGATCTTAATGTTTGTTGTAATGCGTTCTTGATATTTAGTATAGTTTTAAATTTCAGTTTGCTTGTAGCAGCATTTTGTTTGTCTGCATCATCATCACTTATTTCTTAAAGCAGTTTCTATACTTCATTCTCTGATTGTACTATTATGTAGAAGTATGGCACTATATTCATTCATTTTTTTTCTTTACTATAGGATGCTCATTGGTTTTGTTCAAAAATTCTAATAATTTCTTCCAAGACGAGTTATTTTTTCAAATTAATGATCTTGTAGTGCATGAGATGGTGATAATTTTGTTCGTACATCATATGATTTGTCCCTTTTGATAAGTTCTTGGGTCTATTTTTTAGATCACTATGTTGAGATGTATGTTTTGGGTATCTATTCTAAATTTGATATTATTTATGGATGTTGTATAGGAAAGATATTACGATTTATGGCTTGTGGAATGCTACTTTTTTATGGAGTTTATGTATGATGGATGTAGAAATCATCGTGGTGGTCCTAATGAGTAGGAATATAGACGCATTTTCATTGATTAATTTTGGGTACGTACTGAAAGGAAGAACCTAATATAGAAAAAAGTGAATGCGCTAGGTCATTGACATTAGGGGTTTGTTGGTATTATGGTATTATTCTTTGTTTATGCTCATGATGCATGGGAAAATATTTTTTAGTCATGCTAGCATTATAGGCATGCACTAGATTGAATAAATTTTTATATTTTCTCTGAATTAGGTGCTGTTATTATGGATCTGTATTTTTTAGTTTAAGTAGTTTCATGAGTGTCAGTATAATATAGAGTAAAACTGTTATTTTATGCTTGTCTCATATTCTACACAGTATGTATGATTTTTTGACATTTCCGAATTTCTTTAGGCATATTTTCACTTAGAACTTGTTGATGTTTTTTGAGTATGTTAATTTTTAATTTGTTATCTCCTTAGGAAAATGATGCTTGGATGGTGCCGTTAAGTTGATACTTTTCGGATGCATATTATCGCTTTTAATGCCTATATGATTGCATGAGAATTTACAAACCTCATACTTTGTGTGCTTGTATTAAGCGTAAAGCCCCTTCTGCTAAATTCATATACATTTTCAATATTTGTGCATTAAGTGAAATACGTATTTACTACATTTTAAATATACTGGATTTATCATCATAGCGATTTGAGGGTATACTCATTAACATATTCAAGTATTATTTTCACATAAGTAAAATATATTCTTGTTGAGTTTTTTCTTATCAGAATTTTTTTCTGCTGGATGCTTGGTTGATTTTTTTTAGGTTTGAAGAAGATCTAATTAGTTTTCAACATAAAGGGTATGTTTTGGGTTGGCGCACTGCTACTATAGATCACTTAGGCTAATGTTTATGTAAGATAGTTCGGTATAGATAACGATGTGTGGAAGCATATGAGTTTATGGTAGGCTATTTTTAGATCGATCTCATCGTATCTTGTATAGACAAGTAGCATATGTTATAAAGTGTTCTTGATAAGGATGGTCACGAGTCATTGTAGGATGTTAAGATATGATCATTACTTTCAGGAGGTGTTTGTCTGCTGGTAATTTGATGAACAGATGTATACTTGAGTTGAATGAACTAATGAGGGGTTTTTTTTTGTCTCTCATTAGATATTTTTGAATGGTAGAATTGAGTGTTTGATACTTGGGAGTTTCGGATATGCTAGGAATGTTTAGGTTTTTTTTTGGTTTCTTGTTTGAGGTATTTGTTTACTTGAGCAGTGTTAGATTAGTTGTGAAAATAAAAAGATTGTGTTTCTTTCTAATAGAAATAATTTATTGAGTAATGCTATTTTTGTTACATATATAAATAAATTTTCATACAATTTACAGGACATCTAATATATGGGTTGATATATTTATGAATTCTATAGCATATTGAAGGTTTATTCAGCTGCACTATTTCTGCTTTAGGACCATACAAATGTATAGTAAGTCCTCTCACGTCTTTTTTAATGTTTATTATACAATTTATATAGCAATTCAATATCCTCAGCATATAATTGTAGCTTATGTCCCCTTCACTCTAGTGCAAACTGTTGATGTTTCAATTCCAATATCGTTTTGGTTGTATGTTATGAGAATAGTATGTTCCTTAATGAATTACTGATGAGAATTTCCCGATACATTCTAATAGCGCTGGCCACCAGTTGGCTCTAATTTTGTTTGGACTATTTATACTACCCGATGCTATGAATTATTACTTTGTCGTATGTTTGCGAGACTGCAGGAGTATGTACTGTTTTATTAGTTTAAAAATATTTTTTGTCTCTTGATCGTATGAATGACAAATGCATGTATCAGTGCCTGATGTCGTATTGGAGTTGGACCATTCACATATTTGGTAGTGTATTCCATGTTTATTAGATACTTTCTCGCCCATATTACCATATTTAAGCATATAATTCTCGATTCGTATTCGGTGTTCAGGAAAAATATCACGGTACGATTGCATGAAGTATAGGATAACCATTGTAATAGATCTTATCGCGGTGAAAGTGTATTGACCTCTGTTTTCCTAGTTTTCTTGACGTCGTTTACGTTGGTTTGATGAATTTTGAAGACCTCATAATAATCCATAGAATAATATATAGTCTAGTGATAGACAAAACGACGTGCTGCCTTCAAGTTAACATACATTCATGTTCTAGTTTATACAGTAGAGCCAAGATGAGGGTCTGTTTCTCAATATTAAACTTCAGTATTTCATAGACTAAAGAGATTATACTTGGCTACCATGCCTTTCACAATAGTATGTTGTTTTTTACCAAGTCTTAATATACAATTTTTTAATGAATAATTCCTTTTAGTGAAGTAAAACATTTTTTATGGCGTTTGTAGTATTTTATTTCATCACATGGAAAATTAGATCGTTACATAGTACTGGTATTTCATAAAAAAGTCTAGAGTAGTTTATATTTACAAATGATGTTTGAGCTGGAGTGAAGAAGTCGTTGATATCCAGTTTAAGTACGCCTTTTTCTCTGCATCTTGCACAATATTGGTCATAGTATTCCTTCACACAATCGGTAAGCAAATTGTTGTATTGCATGACAATGTTGAAAAAATCCATCAAGATGAAAAGCGTGAAGAGCTCGGAATGTTTAAGTATTAGTCTCTCTCCTCCAATAGGTATGTAGAAGAGTTCAAGAAGTCCAAACTGATTTGCAGGGAATTCATCTACTCTATCCTTGAGATCAATGAGGTATTGGCGAAGTGAAGTCCATTGACTGTTATCTAACTCCAACTGATTTTGTCCACTGCATCGGAAGATTACTTTCGCTTGAAATGTCAGCGGGTCAAATCCAAGTATTACTTTGCTTTTGTGGAAGCCTTCATCAAGATAGTATGTATAGTTCAGCAAGAGGTTTTTCTCATAGATTCGCTGTTTTTCTCGATTCTTTCTTAGTTTCTTCTCTTTTTTGTTCACTTTTCTGGCTGAAGTAGCCTTTTTGGTATGACTGGCCTTTTCATGTTTCTGACTAGCTGACGAATTCACTGGATCTGCTCCGATCATTTCAACTGACTGCTTCTCGTAGTAAAACTAAATATGTATATTTATTACACCAGCATATATATTCACTTCTCTGAATTTATGGATGGAGGAGGGGTCAAGTTCAATATATGTTGATAATTCAATTGCATAAGTAAACATGTTTAGCCCTTGAATGCTGTAATGTTGCTTACTCTCATGATTTGAGTTCAAAGATAAGAAAGCGCTATGGAGTTAAGATTTGAACCACCAAGCTAACAGGAGTAGGAGTCAGTAACAGGAAATAACACTTTGCTCCGTATTTCCTTTAGAATTTTTAGGAGTACTGCTGGGCTACAATAGATTGCTTCTAGGCTAATTAGTTGTCCTTTTATCTGTTAAACTATCTATTTAGCTGTCACTTTTGCTGATGAGCTGTCTATCTTATGTGTAATGCTGTCTTTTAAGCCGATTCCCTGTCTGTTTAGCTGATTTGCTATCCTCTTGAGCTGTCTATTTAGCTGTCACTTTTGCTGATGAGCTGTCTATTTTATGTATAATGCTGTCTATGCAGCTGTCTATTTAGCTGATGCCCTGTCTGTTTAGTTTTTATGCTGTCTGCTGAGCTAACCGTTTAGCTGATAAACCCGTCTGTTTAGCTGGTAAGTGGTCTATGTAGCTATCTTTTTAGCTGATGCCCTGTCTACTTAGTTGATATGCTGTTTCTTGAGCTGTCTGTATAGCTATCTTTAGTTAATAAGTTGAGCGTTTGACCTTGCGTGCTATCTGCCATTCGGTAAATTCATTTGATTGTTGGTAATTATCTACCCATAAAAAAATTCTTACTTTCCATACAGTTGCAGACAGCTTTTTTTTTACATTTACTTTAAATGTCATATGCTCATCACGATTTACGTTAGGCCTATTGGTTACCAAGACTGCATGTTGATCATCTTCCAAGTTATTCGTTGGCATACATGGGTCAGACAAGAATCTTCACGTCTATGTTGCTCTTCTGATGAACAAATCTTAATTAGGAGCAAGCCATTGTTATTTGCTCGAGAGTTAATTGATCTTATTTCACACTGATGCATCCTTCATAAGAATGAGTCAAGTCACCATTCTTTTTTATCTGCGTCAGTTTTTCTCCTGACCTCTGTCTATCTAATCTATAGGATCCTCTTTCTACAGCAATTCGATTTCAGTTCTCTAGGTTTTCATGTCTTCATAGGATTTACGGCCTATGGGACCCTTATTGCCCACTATAATGTTCCATTGCATTGAAATTATGTTGCTACACTTCTGAACTCATCCAATATGCCCTAAAATCATATGATCCCATGGATCAACCATTTGAATCATTTTGTAAATCACAAATTTGTTGAATAAATCTCTACTTCATGCAAACCATTGCTAGGGCCTTAACATGAATTAGTTCAGCCTGTTGCTTAGTCGATGTATTAAGGGTTTATAGTGGAACTTATTAAGTATATTGAATCATCTTGGCGTTCTCATGTATGATCAACCCTTTTGGATTATCCGGGATATGCTATGACTGGAACGATTTTTTCCCTATCATTGAACAATTGAGTAAAATTTTGATACCTCCAACTGACTAAAAATCTGTCATTGATCCATTTTCAGAAGATGTTTGAATGGTTTGGAAGACTTGAGGCTGCATCATTACTCACAACCTGTGAAATGATTAAATATCATGGACAAATGTGTCTACATATATACATTACAATAGCTATCAAATGTCTATGTATTAGTATCATATGATCGACTGGTCTCTTTATCATGCAAAGAGGGTTATCCACAATCACCGATCAGTTGAGCCGTCTGATACGATCATGAGTTGCCTGTTCAGCAGTTGAACTTTGGTCAACTTCACACCAATATGTTTTCTCTTTCGCACCTGCTAACCCAATTGCCTGACGAACTCAAGGTAGCCTTCTCTTTCATACCTACAACTCGAGTTGATTGGTGAGCAGAAGGTGGTGAAGGGCCTTACAGGGCTTCTACCCAGCCTGCCCCATGGCATGCATGCATGATGATCCTCGCAGAGATGCAGAATAATCTTCTACCTAGCCTACCTCATTGCCACGCAGGCATCAATGACCGGTCATCATGCGTTATGACGCGTCATAATGCATGATGATGGGTCATCATGCCTGCATGGCAATGGGGTAGGCTGGGTAGAAGATTATTCTGCATCTCTGCGAGGATCATCATGCATGCATGCCATGGGGCAGGCTGGGTAGAAGCCCTGTAAGGCCCTTCACCACCTTCTGCTCACCAATCAACTCGAGTTGTAGGTATGAAAGAGAAGGCTACCTTGAGTTCGTCAGGCAATTGGGTTAGCAGGTGCGAAAGAGAAAACATATTGGTGTGAAGTTGACCAAAGTTCAACTGCTGAACAGGCAACTCATGATCGTATCAGACGGCTCAACTGATCGGTGATTGTGGATAACCCTCTTTGCATGATAAAGAGACCAGTCGATCATATGATACTAATACATAGACATTTGATAGCTATTGTAATGTATATATGTAGACACATTTGTCCATGATATTTAATCATTTCACAGGTTGTGAGTAATGATGCAGCCTCAAGTCTTCCAAACCATTCAAACATCTTCTGAAAATGGATCAATGACAGATTTTTAGTCAGTTGGAGGTATCAAAATTTTACTCAATTGTTCAATGATAGGGAAAAAATCGTTCCAGTCATAGCATATCCCGGATAATCCAAAAGGGTTGATCATACATGAGAACGCCAAGATGATTCAATATACTTAATAAGTTCCACTATAAACCCTTAATACATCGACTAAGCAACAGGCTGAACTAATTCATGTTAAGGCCCTAGCAATGGTTTGCATGAAGTAGAGATTTATTCAACAAATTTGTGATTTACAAAATGATTCAAATGGTTGATCCATGGGATCATATGATTTTAGGGCATATTGGATAAGTTCATAAGTGTAGCAACATAATTTCAATGCAATGGAACATTATAGTGGGCAATAAGGGTCCCATAGGCCGTAAATCCTATGAAGACATGAACCTAGAGAACTGAAATCGAATTGCTGTAGAAAGAGGATCCTATAGATTAGATAGACAGAGGTCAAGAGAAAAACTGACGCAGATAAAAAAGAATGGTGACTTGACTCATTCTTATGAAGGATGCATCAGTGTGAAATAAGATCAATTAACTCTCGAGCAAATAACAATGGCTTGCTCCTAATTAAGATTTGTTCATCAGAAGAGCAACATAGACGTGAAGATTCTTGTCTGACCCATGTATGCCAACGAATAACTTGGAAGATGATCAACATGCAGTCTTGGTAACCAATAGGCCTAACGTAAATCGTGATGAGCATATGACATTTAAAGTAAATGTAAAAAAAAAGCTGTCTGCAACTGTATGGAAAGTAAGAATTTTTTTATGGGTAGATAATTACCAACAATCAAATGAATTTACCGAATGGCAGATAGCACGCAAGGTCAAACGCTCAACTTATTAACTAAAGATAGCTATACAGACAGCTCAAGAAACAGCATATCAACTAAGTAGACAGGGCATCAGCTAAAAAGATAGCTACATAGACCACTTACCAGCTAAACAGACGGGTTTATCAGCTAAACGGTTAGCTCAGCAGACAGCATAAAAACTAAACAGACAGGGCATCAGCTAAATAGACAGCTGCATAGACAGCATTATACATAAAATAGACAGCTCATCAGCAAAAGTGACAGCTAAATAGACAGCTCAAGAGGATAGCAAATCAGCTAAACAGACAGGGAATCGGCTTAAAAGACAGCATTACACATAAGATAGACAGCTCATCAGCAAAAGTGACAGCTAAATAGATAGTTTAACAGATAAAAGGACAACTAATTAGCCTAGAAGCAATCTATTGTAGCCCAGCAGTACTCCTAAAAATTCTAAAGGAAATACGGAGCAAAGTGTTATTTCCTGTTACTGACTCCTACTCCTGTTAGCTTGGTGGTTCAAATCTTAACTCCATAGCGCTTTCTTATCTTTGAATTCAAATCATGAGAGTAAGCAACATTACAGCATTCAAGGGCTAAACATGTTTACTTATGCAATTGAATTATCAACATATATTGAACTTGACCCCTCCTCCATCCATAAATTCAGAGAAGTGAATATATATGCTGGTGTAATAAATATACATATTTAGTTTTACTACGAGAAGCAGTCAGTTGAAATGATCGGAGCAGATCCAGTGAATTCGTCAGCTAGTCAGAAACATGAAAAGGCCAGTCATACCAAAAAGGCTACTTCAGCCAGAAAAGTGAACAAAAAAGAGAAGAAACTAAGAAAGAATCGAGAAAAACAGCGAATCTATGAGAAAAACCTCTTGCTGAACTATACATACTATCTTGATGAAGGCTTCCACAAAAGCAAAGTAATACTTGGATTTGACCCGCTGACATTTCAAGCGAAAGTAATCTTCCGATGCAGTGGACAAAATCAGTTGGAGTTAGATAACAGTCAATGGACTTCACTTCGCCAATACCTCATTGATCTCAAGGATAGAGTAGATGAATTCCCTGCAAATCAGTTTGGACTTCTTGAACTCTTCTACATACCTATTGGAGGAGAGAGACTAATACTTAAACATTCCGAGCTCTTCACGCTTTTCATCTTGATGGATTTTTTCAACATTGTCATGCAATACAACAATTTGCTTACCGATTGTGTGAAGGAATACTATGACCAATATTGTGCAAGATGCAGAGAAAAAGGCGTACTTAAACTGGATATCAACGACTTCTTCACTCCAGCTCAAACATCATTTGTAAATATAAACTACTCTAGACTTTTTTATGAAATACCAGTACTATGTAACGATCTAATTTTCCATGTGATGAAATAAAATACTACAAACGCCATAAAAAATGTTTTACTTCACTAAAAGGAATTATTCATTAAAAAATTGTATATTAAGACTTGGTAAAAAACAACATACTATTGTGAAAGGCATGGTAGCCAAGTATAATCTCTTTAGTCTATGAAATACTGAAGTTTAATATTGAGAAACAGACCCTCATCTTGGCTCTACTGTATAAACTAGAACATGAATGTATGTTAACTTGAAGGCAGCACGTCGTTTTGTCTATCACTAGACTATATATTATTCTATGGATTATTATGAGGTCTTCAAAATTCATCAAACCAACGTAAACGACGTCAAGAAAACTAGGAAAACAGAGGTCAATACACTTTCACCGCGATAAGATCTATTACAATGGTTATCCTATACTTCATGCAATCGTACCGTGATATTTTTCCTGAACACCGAATACGAATCGAGAATTATATGCTTAAATATGGTAATATGGGCGAGAAAGTATCTAATAAACATGGAATACACTACCAAATATGTGAATGGTCCAACTCCAATACGACATCAGGCACTGATACATGCATTTGTCATTCATACGATCAAGAGACAAAAAATATTTTTAAACTAATAAAACAGTACATACTCCTGCAGTCTCGCATACATACGACAAAGTAATAATTCATAGCATCGGGTAGTATAAATAGTCCAAACAAAATTAGAGCCAACTGGTGGCCAGCGCTATTAGAATGTATCGGGAAATCCTCATCAGTAATTCATTAAGGAACATACTATTCTCATAACATACAACCAAAACGATATTGGAATTGAAACATCAACAGTTTGCACTAGAGTGAAGGGGACATAAGCTACAATTATATGCTGAGGATATTGAATTGCTATATAAATTGTATAATAAACATTAAAAAAGACGTGAGAGGACTTACTATACATTTGTATGGTCCTAAAGCAGAAATAGTGCAGCTGAATAAACCTTCAATATGCTATAGAATTCATAAATATATCAACCCATATATTAGATGTCCTGTAAATTGTATGAAAATTTATTTATATATGTAACAAAAATAGCATTACTCAATAAATTATTTCTATTAGAAAGAAACACAATCTTTTTATTTTAACAACTAATCTAACACTGCTCAAGTAAACAAATACCTCAAACAAGAAACCAAAAAAAACCTAAACATTCCTAGCATATCCGAAACTCCCAAGTATCAAACACTCAATTCTACCATTCAAAAATATCTAATGAGAGACAAAAAAAAACCCCTCATTAGTTCATTCAACTCAAGTATACATCTGTTCATCAAATTACCAGCAGACAAACACCTCCTGAAAGTAATGATCATATCTTAACATCCTACAATGACTCGTGACCATCCTTATCAAGAACACTTTATAACATATGCTACTTGTCTATACAAGATACGATGAGATCGATCTAAAAATAGCCTACCATAAACTCATATGCTTCCACACATCGTTAACTATACCGAACTATCTTACATAAACATTAGCCTAAGTGATCTATAGTAGCAGTGCGCCAACCCAAAACATACCCTTTATGTTGAAAACTAATTAGATCTTCTTCAAACCTAAAAAAAATCAACCAAGCATCCAGCAGAAAAAAATTCTGATAAGAAAAAACTCAACAAGAATATATTTTACTTATGTGAAAATAATACTTGAATATGTTAATGAGTATACCCTCAAATCGCTATGATGATAAATCCAGTATATTTAAAATGTAGTAAATACGTATTTCACTTAATGCACAAATATTGAAAATGTATATGAATTTAGCAGAAGGGGCTTTACGCTTAATACAAGCACACAAAGTATGAGGTTTGTAAATTCTCATGCAATCATATAGGCATTAAAAGCGATAATATGCATCCGAAAAGTATCAACTTAACGGCACCATCCAAGCATCATTTTCCTAAGGAGATAACAAATTAAAAATTAACATACTCAAAAAACATCAACAAGTTCTAAGTGAAAATATGCCTAAAGAAATTCGGAAATGTCAAAAAATCATACATACTGTGTAGAATATGAGACAAGCATAAAATAACAGTTTTACTCTATATTATACTGACACTCATGAAACTACTTAAACTAAAAAATACAGATCCATAATAACAGCACCTAATTCAGAGAAAATATAAAAATTTATTCAATCTAGTGCATGCCTATAATGCTAGCATGACTAAAAAATATTTTCCCATGCATCATGAGCATAAACAAAGAATAATACCATAATACCAACAAACCCCTAATGTCAATGACCTAGCGCATTCACTTTTTTCTATATTAGGTTCTTCCTTTCAGTACGTACCCAAAATTAATCAATGAAAATGCGTCTATATTCCTACTCATTAGGACCACCACGATGATTTCTACATCCATCATACATAAACTCCATAAAAAAGTAGCATTCCACAAGCCATAAATCGTAATATCTTTCCTATACAACATCCATAAATAATATCAAATTTAGAATAGATACCCAAAACATACATCTCAACATAGTGATCTAAAAAATAGACCCAAGAACTTATCAAAAGGGACAAATCATATGATGTACGAACAAAATTATCACCATCTCATGCACTACAAGATCATTAATTTGAAAAAATAACTCGTCTTGGAAGAAATTATTAGAATTTTTGAACAAAACCAATGAGCATCCTATAGTAAAGAAAAAAAATGAATGAATATAGTGCCATACTTCTACATAATAGTACAATCAGAGAATGAAGTATAGAAACTGCTTTAAGAAATAAGTGATGATGATGCAGACAAACAAAATGCTGCTACAAGCAAACTGAAATTTAAAACTATACTAAATATCAAGAACGCATTACAACAAACATTAAGATCTTTTTCCCTGCATCCATAGATTTGAACAATCAATATAGTAGTCTAACCGAACAAAATACATTGAAGACGATTCTTAAAGTACTATTACAATGAAACCGATAAAAGCAATAATATACAATAGCAATGAGTCACAAAACAAAGAAACGACGTATCCAAGCAAAAAGAAACTGAAAACGATCAATGTAAATAATAATCAGCAAACTATAACAGGCGCATCTTTAAATGGACATTTATGAAAACACGTCTCAATGTCGCGCATCACGTTACCCTCTGCCCACGACCAATACAAGAAAAAATCCGCCTCCATCAAGCAAAACCATATTGCAATGCAGTGTATGCCACGCCACTTCTCTTCCACGCTGTAGATTCCGATGCCCTAAAACCCCCGCCAACAGAGAAGTCTATGCGAACGAAACACTACACTTAGCAAGCAAACTCACTTGCACATGCCACGCATCCCCGAGGACAATTTCCATGCCTTACAGCATTCACCGCCGAACAAATCTACACCCCAATCACGATCCTCCAAAAAGCGACGCAAATCATTCCGAATCACCGACAAGGCCGTCCATACTTAAAGACAGGCACCCTTTGATGAGCAACGCGGAAACTTAACCAAACGCTCACGAGACAAATTTCTACGGCTCGGTGGAAACATACACCTCAGATTACTTCCTCCAACAAGCGACGCGCATCACATCTACAATACCATCCATCTTTAACCACAGACATCAAACGAGGAGCAAAACGTACCTTAAGCAAGCACCCATGAATGAAATTCTCACGTCTTAGAACACCCGTCGAAAGGCAAGCCCGTCGCCCATCCATAATGCAAAGCCACCCGGCTATAGCAGCGCCCTCCATACCACACAACTACTCGCATCATAAAAACTTCCAGCACGGCTAGCATGATCAAGCGAATCGGTCATTTCCACACGCGGCCGTTGATCCTTAGCCAAAGACACCAATCGATGAGCAACGCGCTCCTTAACCAAGCACCCATGAAGCAAATTGTAACGCCTTAGAATACCCGTCGAAAGGCAAACCCATCGTCTATCCATAATACAAAGTTACCCATCTACAGCAGCGCCCTCCGTCACCACGCAACCACTCGCACCATGAAAAACGTCCAGCACGCCTAACGTGATCAAGCAAATCGGTGATTTCCACACGCCTTATCCATCGACGCTCATCGAAGAGCAACGCGCACCTTAAGCAAGCACCCGCGGAGCAAATTGTAACGCTTTAGAATACCCGTCGAAAGGCAAACCCATCGCCCATCCATAATGCAAAGTCACCCATCTACAGCAGCGCCCTCCGTCACCATGCAACCATTCGCGCCATAAAAACTACACCTCAAATTACATCTTCGAACAATCGACACGCATGACGTTTACTCGCCAATCCAATCGATGAGCAATGCGCTCCTTAAACAAGCACCCGCGAAGCAAATTCTCATGCATTAGAGCACCCGCTGACGAGCATCGCCCTTCGTCACCACGCAGCCACTCGCATCATAAAAAAATCCAGCCCGCCTATCGTGACCCAGTAAATCGCTCGAACCAAACGCCTTCAATAAGTCACACACTAAAGGATCTCAAGCCCTGCGAACAACCGCTCAGAGCGCCATCTAAATCGCACCTACACTAATCTGATACACCTATCCACATACCCTAGACACACACCCTCGCCGCAACCATCCATAACATCCACACCTATTCCGGACTCATGTCTTCTTATCCCAGGCACCTACCTATACCACCCTAATACAAGCACCCATACACCCAAGACACACACCCACATATCCGAGACATAAACCATTAGTTTCATTCCCGGCCGCTTCAAGCGCCATTAGTTCCAATTTCCGCCACTAGGTGGCGCGCAAAATCAATCTCAATTCGTATGAAAAAAGTGCTCCAGAACCCGCATTCTATACCTACTCACGCCGAAGAGGAGCGGCTTACTCGGAAAGCGGGGAATATCGTCAAACAACTGAGGGCTGCCTGCGAAGTGCAGAAAAACATAGGCAAGAGTGTGAAGAATGGCATTCTTGAACTGGATTAGCTTTTTGGCCGCATAACACACTACAGGCGGAGGTGGCTTGCAACCGAAAAGCACCAAAAAGACACACTCTCCCTCGAGGCATCAGTGGGTCCTAGCAGCAGCAAAAGAATGGCAGGTAGCCCGAGTGAAGGCAACCGTGAGAAAAGGAGGAAGGAAGATACCATAAACGGAGTTGACACTCCAGGCGAGGAGTTTCATGTGGTGCGAAACAAGGCAGCGAAAAAAGCGGCCAAAAAGCTACTCCTAGAAAAAACAGACAAAGAGCTCAACCACGAAAAGAACAAAGAACCCCCCGATATACCGCAGAAAACAAAGAGCAAACCCTTGCGAGAGGCACTGCTTATTAAACCCACTAAGGGCCGAACCTACGCAGATGTCCTCCGTGAAATTAAAGGAGCGGTCAAGCCAGACGACACCAAAACTGCCATCAAAGCAGTTCGACCAACCCGGACCGGTGGCTTGCTGGTGGAATTCGGGCCAGAGGCCACAAACAAAGATGCATTCCGTGACGCGGTTCAAAAGGTTCTTGGAGATGCGGCAACGGTTGCCTCGCTCGAACCAATGGCCACCCTGGAAATCGGGGACCTCGACTGCGTCACGGACAAAGCTGAAGTAGAGGATGCCATTAGGAGGGAGTTCCCCAGCTTAAGTGAAGTCAAGGCATGATTGACACGTGAAAACACAAGGGGGCAACGCATGGCTATTGTCGAACTAGCTGATAAAGATGCCCAGCAAATCCTGGCGAAGGGCAAAATTAAGATAGGTTGGGTGATATGCAGGATACGGAGAAGAGCGATCCCTATCCGCTGCTTCAGATGCTTCGAATACGGACACACCGCGTATGGCTGTAGGGGACCCAACAGGAGATCTCTGTGCTACAAATGTGGTGAAACGGGGCACAAAAGGAAGGAGTGCACGAACGAGGCAAAATGCATTCTTTGCAAGGATGCTAAGCTAGCACCCGGCGACCTCAAACATGAGCCGGGGACAGGGAGATGCTGGGTTTTCAAGGAGGCCCTAACTAAAGCCAAATCGATACTCAAATGATCCGTATCCTGCAGGTCAATTTGCACCGAAGCACAAACGCCCAGGACCTTTTTGAGCAGTTTGCGAGGGATAAGAAAGCTGACCTCCTGTTGCTGAGCGAGCAACATCATAACAAGGACTCGCAACCGTGGTACCCTGACAAATCTGGTACCTCGGCCATCTGGGTTCGAGACAGCGCCCGCCTTCAGGTGCAGGGCCATGGACGCGGGGATGGTTTTGTGTGGGTGCAGTGTTCAGGGATAACATATTTCAGTGTTTATCTGACGCCCAACGAGGCAATGCGATCTTTTCGAACCAAACTCGATGCCCTGGAGGACGCTGTCTCGAACACAGAGGGCCACATGCTGGTCGGGGGAGACTTCAACGCTAGAGCTATTGAATGGGGTATGCCACAATCCGACCCAAGGGGAAAGCAAATCTTGGACATGGCGGCCAGAACAGCGCTTTTTGTCCTAAATACTGGTAACACCCCTACTTTCCACCGCTGGGGTTGCGTAGGAGCCATACCCGATGTGACACTCGCTTCGGAGTCCCTGGTACCCAGAGTACACAACTGGCGAGTACTAGAGGACTACTCGGCTAGTGATCACCAGTATATAGCTGTTGAGATTCACGACGGTGCCACTCTGCGTGCATATGCCCAAACTTCAATCCTCGGATGGAGGACTGGGAGGATGGACGTTGAGAGGTTTGCTGACGCGCTTACGGCAGGCGCACCGTTGCTGGGAGCTCCGCCAGGGAGTGGAGGGCCTACAGCCAAGGACTTGGTGAACTCAACTATGAGTACCATCATAGCTGCTTGCAAGTCTTCCATGCCCCGTCGGAGACCCCGACATGGTAAGCCTCCAGTATACTGGTGGTCAAACGAGATCGCCGAACAAAGAAGCGAGTGTCACAAACTTCGGCGAGAGGCCCAGCGGGCGCGAACACGGGAGGAGGCAGACACTAGGCTAGCAGCATACAGGTCCGGCAGGAAATATCTTCGCAGGCTTATTAACAAGAGCAAGGCCCGATGCTGGCAAGACCTCGTGGACGATGTAAATAGGGATCCGTGGGGCCTTGGCTACAAGCTGGTCATGGGGAAACTTGGTGCCCTACGGAAGCCTTGTATACATGACGCGGAAAAGATGGACGCGATAGTGCGGGGACTCTTCCCCGCCCATCCCGTCCGTGTTGACGCTGTCCATGGTGAAACAGCAGTCGAGTGACCACTCTTCACACTGCTGGAACTGGAGGAGGCAGTCCTCTCCCTGAAAGCGAGGAAGGCTCCAGGTCCAGATGGTGTTCCAGCTCGTCTATCACCATTGTCCTGACTTGCTGCTCAGCACATTCAACGCTTGCCTACGGGACGGGGTTTTCCCGGTACGATGGAAGGTGGCGAGGCTCGTGCTGGCCAGCAAGGGGAAGGGAAATCCCGAATCGCCGTCTGCATACCGCCCGTTATGCATGCTAGACACGGCTGGGAAAGTGCTAGAGAAACTCATCAAGGGAAGACTCACTGACGCGATTCGTGTTGCTGGGGACCTATCTCCTCGGCAGTACGGCTTTAGAGCAGGACGTTCTACCATTGATGCGATTGCAGAGGTGGTGAACGCGGTCCAAAAGGCAGAGGCATATAGTCGCACCAAGCGACGGATCGTCCTGTTGGTGACACTCGACGTCAGGAATGCCTTCAACTCCGCTAGATGGGTGGATATTCTGAACACGCTGGAAAACTCTTTTCAAGTTCCAGAATATCTAATGCGGCTTTTGAGGAACTACCTAAAGGACCAAAGCCTGCTCTACGACACGACACAGGGCCAACGAAGAATGCAAATTACATCGGGTGTTGCCCAGGGATCTATCCTTGGTCCGGACCAGTGGAACGTGTCTTACGACGGGCTACTGAGACTTGAGATGCCAGATGAGTCGCGCTTGGTCGGCTATGCGGATGATGTTGCGGCTCTGGTCACCGGACGCACCGTTGAACAGGCGCAACTCAGGCTAGGTATGCTAATGCGCCGAGCGAGGGACTGGATGACTGCTCGTGGGCTCAGTTTAGCACTGGAGAAAAACGAAGTGGTCATCTTGACAAAAAAGAGAATCCCTAGAGTAAGGATGATCAGTATTGGAGATATACAGATCGAATCGAAGCCAGCGGTGAAGTACCTAGGGCTACTGATCGACTCGAAGATGAGTTTCTCTGAGCAAATCAGGGCAACGGCTGAGAAGGCTGCTTCGGAAATATCGGCCCTGAGTCGACTTATGGCCAACGTAGGGGGACCCAGCCCATCAAGAAGACGCCTCTTGATGAGTGCTGTAGGGTCAGTGCTACTGTACGGAGCAGAAGTATGGGGCGACGCTCTCAGCAAGGAGGTATACCGAAAACGATTGGCACAGGTACAGAGAAGAGGAGCACTGAGAATTGCATCTTCGTATCCAACAGTCTCCGGCTCGGCGGTGAGAGTGATTGCAGGCGTGATACCTGTCGCCCTCCTTGCTAGAGAGCGCCGCGCTATTTACCTGCGCCGAAACGAGGATGTGAGGGAGATGGTTGTCCGCGAGGAGAGACAACGCTCGCTCAACGATTGGCAGCAGTCTTGGAGGAATTGCACGAAGGGAAGGTGGACTACGCGCCTCACCCCGGATGTGAGACCGTGGCTAAATCGAAGACATGGTGAGACTGACTTCTATCTGACCCAGCTTTTGAGCGGGCATGGGTGTTTTCAGTCTTACCTGCACAAGATCAGCAAGTCACGGTCTCCCGATTGTCGGTTTTGCCCAGGAGAGGAGGACAATGCCTGTCACACATTTTTTGCGTGTACCAAATGGGCCAGGCTGCGAAGAGAACTCTACAGGGAGACGGGAGAGCTCACCCCGGATAATATAGTTGCGGTGATGCTCGAATCGGTTGACAAATGAAACCAGGTGGCACATTATGCTCGGGCAGTCCTAAAATATAAAAGGAACTCACAGCAGCCGGAGGCACTGGGGCTGGGGGATCGCTCTTCTGGCAATTCCTCTTCCCCCCTCCCCTCCCGCTAGGAAAGGGACTCCCCAGCTTGAAGGCGCCCTACGGCGTAACAAAACGAGACCTGGCCCGAAGTAATGTGTCAAACGGTTCCGGGCTAGGTTCTCAGATTGACAGGCGAGGTGTTTAGTGGGTAGTCCAAAGGTATCCTCCATGGGAGTCCCACACTGCCGGACTCAGCGGGCATAAATGCCTTCACCTCCCTACCACAAAAAAAAAAAAATGGGTCGCCGGCATAGTGGGCAAAGCTCGGACGTGAGGAGGAGCTGTAGGACACAGGCACGATGGAACAGGTGTCCGCACTCCAATCGCATGCTGTGCACGCCCTCCACTACGTCTTCAAAGCAGATCCCACAGTTAGCTGGTTGGACCGTTTTGGATCTGGTCCAACGCTTATCTGGGGTCCGCTTAGTCGCCATGTTGATGTTTTTGCTGTGTATGGTTAGTGCTAGTATTAATTTAAAAAAAAAAAAAAAAATATAATTATTTCTAATATATAAGTGGACAAAACTTACGACTAAATTAGTGGCCGATAGTATCGAGCTATTTCGTAACTATATAAGAGGAAAAAAAAGGTGAATCTATTGGTTCAACACTTTCCTTTCCAGTAGTCGACTCCTCCAAAGGGAAATGAGAGTGCGTGGTAGTCTGCCAAAGAAAGGGTGCTTTCGGTCGATTTACAAAATTTAACCCCATACCCACATACATCACAAAAACCGTCTCTAAACTACGTTAAATGACTCGACGAGACAAGTGGTAGAGCTACCGTAACGGTTTTGTACGCGGTCAAAATTTCCGACGCGTGGAAGCATTCCAGGCTCCGCAACTCCAGCATACGCCACCGAACGTTGAACCGATACCACTCGTCTATCACGCATACGAAATAAGTAGAATCCTTCCACGACATAAAGGCAAGGTAGCCTTCTATTTTCTTGAGAGTCCAGGCCGACAGGAGAAACCCCATCTGGCTGACAGTTCCATCAAGAAAAAAGAAGGTCCTTACAGGGGTTAACCTGGGACAACACATCGGAAGGATTCTGTCGCAAAAAAAAATCAAACAAAGGAGAACGGAAGCTACAACTCACGTGAAGCGACTGCTAGTGTGTATCACACAACTCCACTGCTCCTGTTTGTGAGGCTCGAGTACCAAAGTATCTTACATCCTCCGTAAAGGACCAACTCGTCAGAAGACGCGAATCTCTTATCCCCTTAGGATGTTTTGGGGCCCCACGTTGGGCGCCATTTGTAATGATTTCATGTCTACATGCGAACGCGGAACCGACCTCTCATCGGTTCTAGACGTTAAGTCTGAGTAGTGCCAACGGACGGTACCAACCGGTCAACCAATCCGTGCACCGTAACCCGTTCACCCGGTGGCTGCTTGTCGGCCAGCTAGATCGGAGAGAAGATCGGTCGCGGGTCTCCGAATGGGTTACGCTCACTTACAACATTCAACCACCTATACATGCCCGTTTTCAAACGCGTTACAAAACAAAACCATACGGAGAGGAAACCTACTTTACGTTACTCCGTATTTCTTCCTATAACCAGTCAAAAGACAAAGATCTAATCTTTACTTCGCGTTCCCGAATTTCCGACGCGGTACCGAAAAATACACTACGTTAACGTAATTCCGAAAAAAGCTACGCTAAAGAAAAATCAAAATCAACTAAGGTACCGCGCACCGCGCGCAACGCGAAACCGACCTCAGCGGATTTTCTCAAACCCTACCCTCGCGACGGCATACCTACCCTGCACCTCATTTCCCGCTGAAAGAAAGAGCCACTGGAAAAGAAAGTCGTTGTTAAGGTTAGCAATTCATATTATTTTATTTTAAATTGTAGAAATACATTCCTAATTCTAGAAATTAAAAAAAAAAACAAATTATATTAATTCAAACTAAACTAAATTTGGTATTAAGTCTACAATCGTATTGATTTAGCACAATTTATATATTTTTTTTTTGTAGGGTTCATTTCAATAATCTTTTTATCATGCGAGCCTATAATTGTCCTTCTAGTTCTTTTTTTTGCAATGACAGTGTTTTTTATATTTAAGTCTTCCATGTGTTTATAAATTTGTCGATCCTTCAGACACGAATATTTAAGATGTTAAATTATTAGCTGAATGTTTTATTTTTTTATGGAAACTAAACAGTTTAAATTTTTCTTAGGGAATTAAGATTAATTGCAAATCTTCTGGTATTTGAATATTAAGTCCATGTTTTTATTCAGTATTTTTTTTCTCAAACAGATAATAATTTTATATCTGCTGAAAATCAATCAAATTATTAAGATTATAATTAATCAATTATCCAAATGAAATCATTTCTATATAAGTTAGACTTGATATAACCACTAATCTAAGGGGTAAATATGGAAATCAGCAGCTATATTCATAACATAATTTTCAAGTTGTTTGAGACCTTGTTGTATATACTGTGCGTTTTCATTTTTGACTAAATATTGACGAATGAATTCTTTCCTTTCGTTTTGTTAAATACAAAAGCATTATAAATTATATGCCTAAATCAAAAGAAGAACATAAATATGTGCTGCCTTAATTTTTCATTTGTTTGCTTATTGTCGTGTGTAGTGTGGTGTATTGTTTAAAGAAAAAAAAACATCCACATATTAGTAGATATTTTCTGGAACGTTTTATATCTTTAGATTTTTCTGAAAACGTTACGGAATCTAGGAACCTTCGATAATTCTATTTGACATATACTATCCTCCTTGTGTTGGATTTCCCGATTTTGATAAGTACATTACTTTTTTATTCTGTTTTTTTTTTCTTTTTCTTACGACACTTCATACTAGATATTATACAAATAAATTATGGTGAAAGCCATATTTGAAGAACATGATTTAGTTCTTAGGAGGATCGCATGGGAAAAAAGATAATAATACATTTTAAATGCGTGTAAATTTTAATTCAGGCAGCGTAGTATGAATTATAATGAAATTATAAGTTAAAGGTTGCCATTTAAACGCTGCCTTGCAATAATATTATGTAACAATGCTTTATGGCACGAAACAGTTCGATTCGTACTAATTGAATTAATGTTTCAAGGAAGTAAAAGCAAGATTAAATCTTTCAATATTAAGAATATGATTTGTATATTAAATTTAGAAGAATGATCAATAAATAGCGACGTTCATTCATAAAAATGAATCAAATGAAATTTCTCAAAAAAATAAAATTTCCGATTCAATTTTCGAAAATATGGCATAATTCATTGTAATGTTTTACATGTACTGTCTACATATTTCGTTTGTTGATAATTTTAATTGATTGAAATCAATATTATTAATGAAATTATTAGGATTTTTATTGTGATTCATAAGATTTTTTTTTTTGGTTTTCATTTAAATTTATAAAAAAGTATCAAATTATTTTTCATCAATCAATTAAGAGAATTTCTTCTTTTATCATTCAAATCAATCTTGTCATCGGATCAACATTATAAAGATGTTAATAGCAATATGTATGGCTTAACTCTAATCCAACAACTTCTTAATTCTCTTTTTAAAAATATTTTGAGGAGGAAAACAAACAAACCTAGCTCTCGTCTATAACAGGTGCGTCGTTATATCGTTATCACAATATTAACAGGTTAATTTCTAGCTCTCTTATCGATTCCTCACTTTTAAGAAGAAAAAATATCTTCAATAATCAAAGGTCGCATATGCACATAAACGTACACAATCAGGAATCCAACTTGCAAGTTACATCCATTCACACGTAACGATACACATCAATGCATATATCATGCTACATATATAGTAGGAAAGTTTAGCATATACTTTTAATATAACGGCTAAAATTATCGAAAGATAATGTAATCGAATAAAGTAAAAAACTCTCACTAAATTAATTCTAAAAGAAAAAGTATTAGGAATAAATTGACTACAAAAAAAAACATGACACGAATAAATTGGATTGCGTTTGACATGATGTTCATAACAAAATAACGACCGCGCTATAGTTAAAAATTTGCATGTTATCATTCAATTCAATATTTCAGTAAAATTCTCTGCATAATATATTCTGTACCGCATATGCATTTGCTAGTCTTCTTCGTTTTGATTAATTCTAGATAAAATTTTAGTAATAATACATTTAAATTATTTATGCTTGTTCGGATTCCCGTTGTAGAGATCGAAACTAGTCAGTGCTTCGTGCAGACTTTTGGCAAATTTTCTCCCTTATTCTCGTTTGTCACTGTCTATCTTATTATTTTATTTACTTTAGTACCAATTTGGCTAGGGTTTTCATCAGAATGCTTACCTAGGTTCGGCGTTGCATACTAAATGAGTCCCGCAGCGACGTAGACGTTACCTGGGTACCTTTTAATGGTGTAAACGCAGTACTGTTAGCCAGCGATGATGCTGACGATCTCATATCAGGTGTGGGCGTTTCCATTGAGGATGAAGTTGGCGTGGATAGCGATGACTGACTAGTGCTTCCTGCAAACAAGGGTAACCTAGGCGTTGAGGATGGTGTTATACTCGTAGAAGTTTATGACGATTGTATCGACGATATCCCACTATCAAGGGAATCGGATGGCTTCTTGATAGGAATTTTGCCTTCGAATTTCTTAGGGGACTTGCACACTTGTAAGGCTGGATGTGTGAATGATAAGGTTACGTTGCTCCGTTGAAGCGCCTATTATAAAGTCGTCCCAACGGCCTACAGGTATGCATCCAATACACTACAAGAAAGTAAATATAAAAAAAACCTGGCGATTTTCATGGACAACTAGTTTACGATGTTATTACCTGAGACGAGTTCGTTTCAAATAGGTTAACTATATTAAACCACCCGGCGAATCTTAAATCGCGACCGGCCAACTCAAGATAACCTCCTTATGCGCGGCGGCCACTACCTCCACACTTCAATTCCATGTGGCTGTCAAATTCTGTTGGCATCCCACGACAATATAGACGTGCGATGTGCACTGGTCGCAACCAACGTAAAATGACAAGCCACCTGGTAGCAAAGTGTGTTGGTAGTGGTCACCAGCGGCATCGCATGATTCATTACAGGGCAGTGTCCACGATGCCTACCAGGCATGGGGAGACTGAAGGAAACGCTGCTTGGCCCTATGACGTTGTTTTTTTTTTGTTTATTTTTTTTTCTCAGCGTCGTAGGTCTTTGGCATGGTAAACTCCCAGCTCCCCTCCGGACATGTCCGCAATGAGGTACCGCGTGGGACTTAAAACTTGTAAGACTCGACACTTCACGAACTTCTTGTCTAGCTTGGCAGTGTAGTGCCGACCTGCTTCACTTTGTCTAAAATTCCGTCGGTAGATTTCGTCACCTGCCTTGAAGCCAGAAGGATGGGATCGCAGATTGTACCGCCCCTCCCCTACCCGTCTACTGTCTTCAATCCTCTCGCGGATTTTTTCTCGTAGAATTTGGAGTTTCTCGTGCGGCTCCAGCACCACTATTGGGTCTTCCAACCCTTTCAACTGCCTCAATAGCCGGTACGAGTTTCCGTGACAAATCATATGCTGGCCGAACACGGCAAAGTATGGGGAGATGCCTGTTGTGGAGTGATAAGACGAACGCAGGGCACAGGTGATGGCGGAAATCCTGCGGTCCCAATCCTTCTGATCCGGTTGGACGTAGGCCCGAATGGCGGCTATGAGGGTGCGGTTCAACCGCTCAGACGCATTGGCTTGCGGAGAATAAACGGCAGTCTGCTGATGCATAATGCCATACTTTCCCATTAATTCTCGAAATCTAGACGAGGTGAACTGAACTCCGTTGTCGGAGACCAGCTTCTCCGGTACTCCAAATATATGGAAAACGCGATTTTCCAGAAAACTGACTATGGGGCCGGTGTGCAGGTTTCGAAGAGGTTCCACAATCGGAAATTTGGACAAGTGGTCCAGGACCACGACAGCTCCCGTGTATCTCGAAGTCGAGCGAGGGTACGGACCGATGCGATCTATATACAGGCGCTGGAACACCCGCTCCGGTAGTTCGAATTTTCCCATCGGGGGCCGAAGAACAGAATTGGGCGCTTTAGTGCATTTGCACAGATCACAAGCGGCTACGTACTTTTTCACTTGCTGCGCCATCTTAGGCCAAAAGAAGTAAGTCTTCATCGCCGAAGCGTACGACCATAACCGCCGTGTGCACTCAATGGGTGGTCATGAGCCCGCTTAATCAATTCGCATGTCAGTTCTTCGGGCACCCATAACTTCCACTGTTCCTCTTCTTGAATGGGGTCTCCGGAGGCGTGTCTCATCCGCTTGTATATAAATCCCTCCGTCACCCGTAGCTCTGGCAGCTGTGGCAACTGGTCCTGAATCGTATTCATCAGCTGGATATAACATGCTGACTTGAAGGCGGAATGGTCCAAGTCGATCCATAGGGGGCTGTCGTCCTCCTGGGCTAACTCGGCTCCTTCAGGGGCGAACATCCTTGATAGTGTGTCCGGTACCACGTGCTGACTTCCCTTGTGGTGTCTTATCGTGAAGTCAAACGCCTGTAATTTCAAGGCCAAGCGGCCGTGGAGATCCGTTTGACTCATCAGCCATTTTAGTGACGCATGATCAGTGACGATTTCAAAAGGATGTCCTTCTACATATGCTCGAAAACGTTTCACTGCCAGCACAGCCGCTAGGCATTCCTGCTCCGAGACCGTGTAGTTCCGCTGGGCCTGGTTCAGCTTGTGGAACATGAAGGCTATAGGTCTCTCCTCGCCGTCTTGTGCAACCTGGACTAAGACTGCTCCCACCCCATGTTGACTCGCATCACAATGGATTGAGAATGGTTTGTCAAAGTCCGGGCTGTGCAGTACGGGGGCTGTAGTCAGACTCTTCTATAGCTCTTCAAAGGCTCGCAAGCTGGGCTCTTCCCAGACGAACTTACGTCCCTTACGCAGCATGTCGGTCAAAGGAGTGGTAATGGTGGCATAGTCACGTACAAAACGCTGGTACCATCCGCATAAGCCTAGGAATCGGCGTAACTGCTTGGTGGTCTTGGGTAATGGAAAAACCTCAATCGCTTGAGTCTTGTCCGGGTCGGTTTTGATATTGCCATGCCCAATGATGTGACCTAAATACTTCACCTTCGTCATCACGAACTGACTCTTCTGTATGTTGATGGTTAACCCTGCCCTCCGGATGTGTAGAGCCACCTCCTGAAACAGGTCAATGTGTTCGTTAAAGGTCTCGGTTATGAGCAGCAGATCATCCAAGTACACGAAAACTTGGTGCCGTAAATGAGGTGGAATCACCTTATCCATAAGGCGCGTCATTGTTTGAGGGGCATTGCACAATCCGAATGGCATGGTCACGAATTGATACAGGGGCCGACCTGGGACTGTGAAGGCTGTTTTCTCCTTTGAGCCAGGGTCTAAAGGAATTTGCCAGAAGGCGTCCTTGAGGTCTAAGCTCGTGATGAAGTGGGCTTTAGGCAACCGACTCAAAATGCCTTCAATCAACGGTAGAGGGTATGCGTCCTTGACTGTGACGGCTTTCAAGCGTCTGGCATCTAAGCATAGCCGGACCTTGTTCGGCTTGACAACTAAGGTGACTGGGGAAGCTCACGCGCTCCGCGATTCTTCGATCACGCCCAATGCTAGCATTCGATCAACTTCGGCATATAACAACTTTTCCTTCACCGGAGATATGGCAAAATGTCTCTGTTTTATGGGTTTAGCATCCCCCACATCTATAGTATGTAACACCAGTGCCGTCCGCCCGAGACCTTCCTTCTCATGCGATGGAAAAGCCGATATAGCCGAGTCAAGTCGCAGTTGCTGATTCACATCCAGTGTATGTCGTAATAAGTGAGTGGTTTGAGTTTGGTCAGGAACTGTGGTGACGGACTCCAGGGTCGTACCGGAAAACAGTGCCGGGGCCAAGTTATATTTTCGAACGAAATCCACTCCTAGATAAAGATTCTGGGTTAATTGAGGTATGATGTAAAATTCCAGAGGTTTAGTTACTCCCTTAAAGGTGACATCCGTCGAAATTTTTCCCACTACACAGTGACGAGTTCCGTCCGCCGTGCTTAACCAGGTGGTAAAATGGTGGATTTGGTCCGCGTGCATTGCCAGTACCTCCCCTGCAAAATCGGCTGATATGCAATTCACACTGGCTCCCGTATCAACTAAACCTGACAAACGTTTTTGCAGGAGGTGTACTGACGCATATGGTCGAACGTCATCCCTCAATAATTCGTCTAAGTGAATGTCCTTCAGCACCTTCCTCGACTGCCTGACCCTTCTCCAGAAGCTCCGCATCCGACGCGTGGCTCGCTTTCTTCGTGGCGGGACAGTTGTAGCCAACTCCTCATGGAAGATGCGCTGTCGAGTAGCCAAATAATTCCGCAGTCTGACGCGGAAGGGTTTGACATGCCAAGGAACTTTCGCCTCGCTATCATTTCCCTGCGCGTCTGCCTCGACAAAGGATGGCATCGGTTGTGGAACTTCGGGAGAACTGTGTTTGGCGGTTCGAGTCGGCAGAATTGGAGTCATGTCTGGGGCTTGGTCATAGCTAGTGATGGGGTCAGCATTGGTTCGTCCGGGTTTTAGGAGTGCCGACGGGTGGTCGCGGCACTCGCTGGCAAGTTTTTTTCGCAATTTGCAATTTGCGCAATCAGGTGCGTAAGTGTCGGCCTTCCCGCATCGGTAACAGAAGAGCGTCGGTTCCGCTGGACATGCATAGAACCGATGCCCCGTTTGTCGGCAGTTCCAACAGACCGTCGGGCTTGTAATTGCTTCAAGGGATGGTCGATCAATCATTGCGGGGTCCTCAAGCTCCTGTGGTGCTCCGCTCCTCGGTACTGGTACTGGGTCAGCAAGTAGGTGGTCCGCTGCCATCAACTCCGCGGTGTGATGATTTCGGGGATTTGGTCCCGTTATGCGAGGTTGTGGACGGAAGGTACCTCGCCGCTCATCCAGTTGTTCTTGCCTACGGGCATGGAGGCGCAATCCTTGTATGGTGTTGATGGGAAAATGCAGAAGGCTGTTCTGAAGCTACCAACGCATATTCTCTCTGATAATTTCTACCAGTTCGTCCTCGGGCATGGTTGTTCGCAAGCGAGTGCTCAATCTCACTATACTTGTGTAGTACTGGTGGAACGGTTCGTGAGCGCCTTGTTTCCGTTTCTTTATCTGTTCCCTTAGTTCTCTCTCAGTGAAGCCGTCATCAAATCGATTGCGGAAGGCTGCACTGAAAAAATCCCAAGTGGGACGTGGTGTCGACCCCTTAAAACTCCAGTATCAGTCGGCAGCGTCTCCGCTGAACAAAAGATGTGCATGCCGGAGGAAGGCCGAGAAATCACCTCCCAGGGTGCTGGATACTAACGCCTGAATCCGGAAAAGGAACTGGTCCGCTGATATCATAGCGTTGAAACCCGTGAAGTTCAGGCGCCAACTCTCCATGATACGAGGCGTTAGGTCTCGGAAAGGTGTCAATGCGTTCCCGGGGGGAATCGCATCTTCGATTGACCTGTTGTAAGAAACTGCCTCGAGGACTGGAGGTACCAACGGAGGTGCGGTGCTGTGTCGTGGTCTATACTCGGTAGCTCTGGGATCCATTCCCGAGTTCCTTGGAGGTAGGGCCCATTGATCAGATGGTCGAGAGTGGGGTATAGCCACACTGGGATTGGGCTCAAAGCCAAGCGGAGTTCTCACGCGGCTGGGTGGTTGGCTCATGGGGAGGTTCTGGAGCCTTCCCTCCAAGTTGCCAATCCTCTCCGACATATCTCGCATTAACGCCACGAGGGTGTCAATGGAGTGGGTGGAAGGCGCGGGTGTAACCTCGGCCGCGACAACTGCAGCAGGAACTTCACCGCCCACGGCTCCCTGCAAATCCATCAGTGATTGGGGCGGTTCGGCATCTGGAACCCCTTTCGCCACTGCTCCACGCGTGGGGACGGGCGTTCCGAGGGGGACGTCTACGGCGGTCCGCTCTATGGGTCGCCGGCATAGTGGGCAAAGCTCGGACGTGAGGAGGAGCTGTTGGACACAGGCACGATGGAACAGGTGTCTGCACTCCAATCGCACGCTGTGTACGCCCTCCACTACGTCTTCAAAGCAGATCCCAGAGTTAGCTGGTTGGACCGTTTTGGATCTGGTCCAACGCTTATCTGGGGTCCGCTTAGTCGCCATGTTGATGTTTTTGCTGTGTATGGTTAGTGCTAGTATTAATTTAAAAAAAAAAAAATATAATTATTTCTAATATATAAGTGGACAAAACTTACGACTAAATTAGTGGCCGATAGTGGCGAGCTATTTCGTAACTATATAAGAGAAAAAAAAGGTGAATCTATTGGTTCAACACTTTCCTTTCCAGGGAAATGAGAGTGCGTGGTGGTCTGCGAAGAAAGGGTGCTTTCGGTCGATTTACAAAATTTAACCCCATACCCACATACATTACAAAAACCGTCTCTAAGCTACGTTAAATGACTCGACGAGAGTAGTGGTAGAGCTACCGTAACGGTTTTGTACGCGGTCAAAATTCCCGACGCTAGGAAGCATTCCGGGCTCCGCAACTCCAGCATACGCCACCGAACGTTAAACCGATACCACTCGTCTATCACGCATACGAAATAAGTAGAATCCTTCCACGACATAAAGGCAAGGTAGCCTTCTATTTTCTTGAGAGTCCAGGCCGACAGGAGAAACCCCATCTGGCTGACAGTTCCATCAAGAAAATAGAAGGTCCTTACAGGGGTTAACCTGGGACAATACATCGGAAGGATTCACGTGAAGCGACTGCTAGTGTGTATCACACAACTCCACTGCTCCTGTTTGTGAGGCTCGAGTACCAAAGTATCTTACATCCTCCGTAAAGGACCAACTCGTCAGAAGACGCGAATCTCTTATCCCCTTAGGATGTTTTGGGGCCCCACGTTGGGCGCCATTTGTAATGATTTCATGTCTACGTGCGAACGCGGAACCGACCTCTCATCGGTTCTAGACGTTAAGTCTGAGTAGTGCCAACGGACGGTACCAACCGGTCAACCAATCCGTGCACCGTAACCCATTCACGCGGTGGCTGCTTGTCGGCCAGCTAGATCGGAGAGGAGATCGGTCGCGGGTCTCCGAATGGGTTACGCTCACTTACAACATTCAGCCACCTATACATGCCCGTTTTCAAACGCGTTACAAAACAAAACCATACGGAGAGGAAACCTACTTTACGTTACTCCGTATTTCTTCCTATAACCAGTCAAAAGACAAAGATCTAATCTTTACTTCGCGTTCCCGAATTTCCGACGCGGTACCGAAAAATACACTACGTTAACGTAATTCCGAAAAAATCTACGCTAAAGAAAAATCAAAATCAACTAAGGTACCGCGCACCGCGCGCAACGCGAAACCGACCTCAGCGGATTTTCTCAAACCCTACCCTCGCGACGGCATACCTACCCTGCACCTCATTTCCCGCTGAAAAGAAGAACCACTGGAAAGGAAAGTCGTTGTTAAGGTTAGCAATTCATATTATTTTATTTTAAATTGTAGAAATAAATTCCTAATTCAAGAAATTAAAAAAAAAAACAAATTATATTAATTCAAACTAAACTAAATTTGGTATTAAGTCTACAATCGTATTGATTTAGCACAATTTATATATTTTTTTTTGTAGGGTTCATTTCAATAATCTTTTTATCATGCGAGCCTATAATTGTCCTTCTAGTTCTTTTTTTTGCAATGACAGTTTTTTTTATATTTAAGTCTTTCATGTGTTTATAAATTTGTCGATCCTTCAGACACGAATATTTAAGATGTTAAATTATTAGCTGAATGTTTTATTTTTTTATGGAAACTAAACAGTTTAAATTTTTCTTCGGGAATTAAGATTAATTGCAAATCTCAATTATCCAAATGAAATCATTTCTATATAAGTTAGACTTGATATAACCACTAAACTAAGGGGTAAATATTGAAATCAGCAGCTATATTCATAACATAATTTTCAAGTTGTTTGAGACCTTGTTGTATATACTGTGCGTTTTCATTTTTGACTAAATATTGACGAATGAATTCTTTCCTTTCGTTTTGTTAAATACAAAAGCATTATAAATTATATGCCTAAATCAAAAGAAGAACATAAATATGTGCTTCCTTAATTTTTCATTTGTTTGCTTATTGTCGTGTGTAGTGTGGTGTATTGTTTAAAGAAAAAAAAACATCCACATATTAGTAGATATTTTCTGGAACGTTTTATATCTTTAGATTTTTCTGAAAACGTTACGGAATCTAGGAACCTTCGATAATTCTATTTGACATATACTATTCTCCTTGTGTTGGATTTCCCGATTTTGATAAGTACATTACTTTTTTATTCTGTTTTTTTTTCTTTTTCTTACGACACTTCATACTAGATATTATACAAATAAATTATGGTGAAAGCCATATTTGAAGAACATGATTTAGTTCTTAGGAGGATCGCATGGGAAAAAAGATAATAATACATTTTAAATGCGAGTAAATTTTAATTCAGGCAGCGTAGTATGAATTATAATGAAATTATAAGTTAAAGGTTGCCATTTAAATGCTGCCTTGCAATAATATTATGTAACAATGCTTTATGGCACGAAACAGTTCGATTCGTACTAATTGAATTAATGTTTCAAGGAAGTAAAAGCAAGATTAAATCTTTCAATATTAAGAATATGATTTGTATATTAAATTTAGAAGAATGATCAATAAATAGAGACGTTCATTCATAAAAATGAATCAAATGAAATTTTTCAAAAAAATAAAATTTCCGATTCAATTTTCGAAAATATGGCATAATTCATTGTAATGTTTTACATGTACAGTCTACATATTTCGTTTGTTGATAATTTTGATTGATTGAAATCAATATTATTAATGAAATTATTAGGATTTTTATTGTGATTCGTAAGATTTTTTTTTGGTTTTCATTTAAATTTATAAAAAAGTATCAAATTATTTTTCATCAATCAATTAATTCTCTTCTTTTATCATTCAAATCAATCTTGTCATCGGATCAACATTATAAAGATGTTAATAGCAATATGTATGGCTTAACTCTAATCCGACAACTTCTTAATTCTCTTTTTAAAAATATTTTGAGGAGGAAAACAAACAAACCTAGCTCTCGTCTATAACAGGTGCGTCGTTATATCGTTATCACAATATTAACAGGTTAATTTCTAGCTCTCTTATCGATTCCTCACTTTTAAGAAGAAAAAATATCTTCAATAATCAAAGGTCGCATATGCACATAAACGTACACAATCAGGAATCCAACTTGCAAGTTACATCCATTCACACGTAACGATACACATCAATGCATATATCATGCTACATATATAGTAGGAAAGTTTAGCATATACTTTTAATATAACGGCTAAAATTATCGAAAGATAATGTAATCGAATAAAGTAAAAAACTCTCACTAAATTAATTCTAAAAGAAAAAGTATTAGGAATAAATTGACTACAAAACAAAACATGACACGAATAAATTGGAGTGCGTTTGACATGATGTTCATAACAAAATAACGACCGCACTTTAGTTAAAAATTTGCATGTTATCATTCAATTCAATATTTCAGTAAAATTCTCTGCATAATATATTCTGTACCGCATATGCATTTGCTAGTCTTCTTCGTTTTGATTAATTCTAGATAAAATTTTAGTAATAATACATTTAAATTATTTATGCTTGTTCGGATTCCCCTTGTAGAGATCGAAACTAGTCAGTGCTTCGTGCAAAACTTTTGGCAAATTTTCTCCCTTATTCTCGTTTGTCACTGTCTATCTTATTATTTTATTTACTTTAGTACTAATTTGGCTAGTGTTTTCATCAGAATGCTTACCTAGGTTCGGCGTTGCATACTAAATGAGTCCCGCAGCGACGTAGACGTTACCTGGGTACCTTTTAATGGTGTAAACGCAGTACTGTTAGCCAGCGATGATGCTGACGATCTCATATCAGGTGTGGGCGTTTCCATTGAGGATGAAGTTGGCGTGGATGGCGATGACTGACTAGTGCTTCCTGCAAACAAGGGTAACCTAGGCGTTGAGGATGGTGTTATACTCGTAGAAGTTTATGACGATTGTATCGACGATATCCCACTATCAAGGGAATCGGATGGCTTCTTGATAGGAATTTTGCCTTCGAATTTCTTAGGGGACTTGCACACTTGTAAGGCTGGATGTGTGAATGATAAGGTTACGTTGCTCCGTTGAAGCGCCTATTATAAAGTCGTCCCAACGGCCTACAGGTATGCATCCAATACACTACAAGACAGTAAATATAAAAAAAACCTGGCGATTTTCATGGACAACTAGTTTACGATGTTATTACCTGAGACGAGTTCGTTTCAAATAGGTTAACTATATTAAACCACCCGGCGAATCTTAAATCGCGACCGGCCAACTCAAGATAACCTCCTTATGCGCGGCGGCCACTACCTCCACACTTCAATTCCATGTGGCTGTCAAATTCTGTTGGCATCCCACGACAAAATAGACGTGCAATGTGCACTGGTCGCAACCAACGTAAAATGACAAGCCACCTGGTAGCAAAGTGTGTTGGTAGTGGTCACCAGCGGCGTCGCATGATTCATAACAAGTGTGCGAGTGAAACGTTCAGATGCGTTAGACTGAGAAGAGTATACGGGCGTCAGTTGGTGTTTGACGCCATACTGTTCAGGCAGGCCCTTAAACTGCCGAGATCTGAATTGTACTCCGTTGTCCTAGTACACACTTTCTGGTACCCAAAACACATAGCAAACTCAACCCTCTAAAAACTTCACGATCAGTGGAGTCGTGAAGGTGCGAATAGGTTCCACCAGTGGGAATTTTGAGAGCTGGTCTAACACAACGATAGCTCCGATGTGTCCCATAGAAGAACGAGGATGTGGACCGAGTAGATCTATGTACAAACGTTAAAATACGCGTTCTGGGACGTTGAGTTGACTCATAGGCTTTCGAAGAGGCTGGTTGGGCGCTTTGGTGCCTTTACAGGTCTCACAGGCACTCACGTAGTCTTTGACCTGGGATGCCATTTTAGGCCAGAAGAAGTATGTCTTAAGTCCGCGGAGTGTCCGACTGTAAATTCCGTGGGTACTCAAACGACGGTCGTGTGCGCGGAGGATCAGGTTGTGTGTCATTTCCTCCGGTACCCAGAGTTTTCAGGACTCTTCTTCCTGCCATGGATCACTAGTGGCGTATTCATTCCGTCTATATACATAGTCGTCTATCACTTTCAAATCAGGCAACAAGGTTTCTTGGGTTACGATGGTTTGCCTCAACTCTTTGTAGCTGTCTGATTCGAAATGTGGGTTGTCCAAATCTATCTTAATGGGGTCCTCGTCATTCACTGTCGATTCGGCTCCCTCGGGTGAAAACATTTGCGAGAGAGTATTGAGCACGATGTTCTAGGTCCCTTTCCGGTGTTTGATGTAAATCTTGAACCCTTGCAGTTAAAGAGCCCATCAGGCCAGGCGTCCATGTGAGTCAGCTTGGTTCATCAACCATTGTAGCGAAGCGTGGTCTGTGATGATTTCAAACTGGTGGCGTTCGATATAGGCTCGGAATTTCTTCACAGCCACACCGCCGCTGAAAATTCCTGCTTGGACACGGTATAGTTCCTTTGGGCCGAGTTCAGCTTATTGGACATGAGGCAATGGGAGCTTCTTCTCCCTCATCGGTCAATTGCACAAGCACGGCTCCTACTTCATGTTGACTTGCGTCACAATGAATAGAGAAGGGCTTCTTAAAGTCGGGGCTGTGCAAGACCGGAGCTGATGTTAGGGCATGTTTCAGCTCTTCAAATGCCTTTCGGCTGAGCTCGGTCCAAATGAACTTCCCTTTTCGCAGAATGTCCGACAGGGGCGCTGAAAAGGTGGCATAATTCCGAACAAACCTTCGGTACCAACCGCACACACAAAGGAAACGTCGTAGCTGCTTAACAGTTTTTGGTAAGAGGAACTCATCAATCACCCGAGTTTTGTCCGGATCCGTTTTGATGGTGCCATGCCCGATGACATGTCGTAGGTATCGGACTTCGTTCATGACAAACTTACTTTTTTGGACGTTGATGGTGAGTCCCGCCTTACTGATGTGCGGGGCTACTTCTTGCAGGAGTAGGAGGTGTTGGTCGAACGTTTCCGTGATGAGTAGAAGATCATCCAGGTACACGAAGACTTGGGGTTTCAGATGAGGTTGAATTACTTTGTCCATCAACCGGGTCATCGTTTGCGGAGCATTACACAGGTCAAAGGGCATTGTGACGAACTGGTATAATGGTCGTCCGGGCACTGTGAAGGCGGTCTTGTCCCTCGATGCCTCATCGAGTGGAATTTGCCAGAATGCATCTTTTAGACCGAGACTGGTAATATAATTTGCGCTCGGCAGTCTCCCTAATATTCCATCGATGAGCGGAAGAGGGTAAGCGTCTTTGATGGTCACCGCGTTTACCTTACGGGCATCTAGACAAAGATGGACGTTAACTGGCTTCACCACCAAGGTTACCGGTGATGACCAGGCACTTTGGGACTCCTCTATGACCCCCAACTCGAGCATCCGATCCAGCTCCGCATACACCAACTTCTCCATGGCCGGTGAGATGGCATAGTGTCTCTGCTTAATTGGCTTACTATTGTCAACGTCGATGACATGTGAGACTAGCGTGGTGTGGCCAAGGCCTTGGGTAGCGTAAGATGGAAAAGCAGCGATGGATGCTTCCAGGCGTTGCCGTTGGTTAGGCGTCAGTTCATGCCTATCGGGAATAGAAGTGAGTTCGTTGACATATCTGGTATTTAAAGACAATCTGTGAATAAATCGGAAGCTAATCAAAAACGAAGGACGAAATCACGCCAAGGTACACATTCTGAGTCAGGGACGGGATAATGTAGAAAGTAATATCCTTCGTCCGACCTCTGAACGTCACGGGTGTTGTCAGTCTACCTTGTATAGAGTGTATGGTGCCATTAGCTGTACTGATTTCAGTGCGCCAGGGTTTAATCAAGGTAGGATATTCATGTAGCACCTTCGAGCCAAGGCCCGAGGCAAGACAAATGATACTGGCACCCGTGTCAATCAATGCGAATGTGAATGTGCCAAAAGGCATTGTGACAAACCGGTATAGTGGACGTCCGGCCACTGTGAAGGCGGTCTTATCCCTCGACCCCCATCGAGTGGAATTTGCCTGAATGCATCCTTTAGGTCGAGACTGATAATGTAATTTGCGTTCGGCAGTCTCCCCAATATTCCATCGATGAGCGGGAGGGTAAGCGTCTTTGATGGTCACTGCATTGACTATCCGGGCGTCTAGACAAAGACGGGCATTAATTGGCTTCACCACCAAGGTTACCGGTGAGGACCAGGCACTTTGGGACTCCTCTATAACCCCCAACTCGAGCATCCTATCCCACTCTGCATACACTAACTTCTCCATGGCCGATGAGATGGCATAGTGTCTCTGCTTAACGGGCTTACTATTGCCAACATCGATGAAATGTGAGACCAGGGTGGTGCGGCCAAGGCCTTGCGTAGCGTAAGATGGAAACGCAGCGATGGTACTTCCAGACGTTGTCGTTGGTTAGGTGTTAATTCGTGCCTATCGGGTAAAGAAGTGAGTTCGTTGACATATCCAGTATTTAAAGACAAATTTGTGAATAAATCTGGGGCCAATCCAAATCGAAGAATGAAATCTGTAATGTGACGCCTACGCCCGGGAATCGAAGTGATTCCGATCCCGAACCCTTGCAACCGGCCATCTGGAAATGCCCCTCCACCGTGGCCATCGAGAAAACTATGCCACTGGCGACAACTGGAGAGGCACATTGCCGCCATATGGCGTGCCATCCCACACACAGCTGTTTTGTCCGATGTGACAACCGGGTGATTTTGACAGCCACATGGAGGCGAAGGAGTACAAATGGACGACGAGTGAACAAAACGTCATTAGGACACCTTGAAGTGTTTTTATTCATTTTCTGAACGAAATTGCTTCGGAAACCATCAATAAATACCTCAGCATAAAGACCAGATCATTCTTCGACGAACATAGCAACTATTGTGATATACGAAATAATTGTGATGCAATTTTTCGTCAATTAAAAGTTTAAGAGTTAACCTCTCTCTCTAGGTTAGTGTTGTGTCTAAAAGAACAGAACGCGCGTCCCGGCTGTGTAGAATGAAAGAAAAAAGACCGGAGGAAATAGGAGCCTTGGACAAACCTGAAGCTTTGCACTCTGGTAACTATTCTTCAAAATGCTTGTTGTAGTTCTTGGGGACTTGCACATTCCACATCGATGTAGTAGCCTGCCGTCAAGATTTTAAAAGCTATTGGTTCCTGGGTGCATGCATCATATCGTATGTACCGGCAATTTATGCACGAAAGAAGATCAACAGGCTCAAATTATGAAAGAGGTTAGTTTAGTTAAGAAAGACTTAGAAAGTATTAGCAATATTTTGTCTAGTGTGAGCGGAAAGGCACAAGAAGATAACAGTCAGGCGAAAGGTGACCATGCGGGTGAAAGCAGCAGTGCTGAAAAACCATCAGCAGTGGCAGAAGTTGAAGGCTTTAGTAATAGCATAACTGCATCTAATCACTTCACCTTGAAATATTCAACTCCAGTTTTCTCGTGAACTTCTTCTAATGTTAAATATTGCGGCGGATTCAGGGAAGCAATATCAAATTACGCGCTAAACTAGTTAACACGTCACTTTGCGAGTTTGCAAAACAATTGAATAAATACCGAGATCAACTAAATTGATACTGAAGGCGAGCCGAACAATTGACAGTTGGGAGAACGTCAAATATTGCAATTCACTTCGCTTGCCGAGGATCGTTTGTCAACGAATGGTGGGTGAGACTTTCTGCTAGAACGTTAGACGCTAGACAACGAATTTTTGGCGATATGAGATTCGGTCTAGCTGATATGGAACAGGTCACCGATGTCAACTGCCGAGTTGAATTTAAAGTGCTTGAGCTCGCGGAGAGGAAGTTAATTAAAGATTAATTCTTTCGAGGTGTTTGTTTGGTGGCTAGAATAAAAATTGGATTAGCAAGCATCTGAGATCTAAGCGCGGTTAGGAAGGTCTTATCTTAGCCAATGTGTAAAGGGGCCCTGCGGTATATATACGAGTATATCTAATGTGCAAACACTAATTTGTTGATGCGTTTAATTTTTTTTTGTAAGAACCCAAATCTACTGTCGTAAAAAAACAAATTTCTCTTATGTGTTTCTTTGGATGGCGTTCTTGTTTATATTTGAGCCACATGGCGCTAAATGACGCTATTAGAGAGCTGACGGTAGCCGTAAATACTCGTTGGTTTCCAGTGTTTAATGGTACCACAACAATGAAGGCGGCGAGTCTTTATATGAGCTCACTTTGTCCAATAATGTCATGAAAAATTTTGGTCATGAACCTACATTCCGAACCTCCAACGCAGCGTTTAAATTGATAATAGAACATTACATATACCTTTCACTAAATGCAAGGCGGGACTCTGCAGGAGCGTTTTTGAGTAGAAATATCAATTTACTCTATACATATAGGAAAGCCTGTAAGATGAAATAAACATGCATCAATATCAACTCCCGACCGAATCCTAAACGTAAATTAGAAAATTTCAACGATTGATTTTTCCATAGCGGCATTTCTCTCGAAATACTGAACCACTTTCTATCTTTCCACTTAAGATTGAAATTAAGCAAAAATTCAGAAATTTAATTCTAGAGTACATTTACATGAAAAAGGCCTTGATTTATACAAAAGAAAAATAATATAATGTTTTAATGTTTAATTTCAGTTTTTGAATTAGTTCCTTTATTTGATTGTTTTGTGATGATTCATTTGTTGATTTTTTAGTATGGACAATTTTTGGAAGTTTTATTTCTGGTTTATAGAGCAGATAAGTTTAAAGGCCACAGATGCTCGTAGATGTTGCTCAATAGATTTCAAAGTATTCCCCCTCAATATAGTACTTACCCTTTGAAATAACTTGTTTTCATCTGCCAATTTAAAATAATGTTTTTATACGATGGAAGTTATCGAGAGACCATTTTAATTTAAAGGGGCACTAAAATATACTGTATGAATCTCGCTAATTAATATTTATTATAAGTATCCAGCATTGGCTTTTGATTTTGTATCCTTTTGGGTTACAAACTATTAAGACCTTACGATTTTTATTTTCAATCCGTTACTAAGACTTAATGGAAAGAAGAAATTAATAAGTATTGCCCGAATTAAAAATGAAAACTGATGGTCAATTTGACATATTTAGATGAGGGTTAAAAATCGTTGGACAATTCCTTATCTTAATTAATATTCAAGGAATTTATAAAAAAGAGAAAAAACGCCCGAGTGTTTCACTTGTATTAACTTATACACTATCAAAAAAAAGAAAAAATTGTGTCAAACAAGAATAAATGATATTTAGTACTTAAATAGCATAAGCTAACAAATTACATATAAATTTAATTCTATGTAAACAAAACTAAAACGAACTCAAGAAGTATAAACAATAGGACTAGTGTAAATATAAAACCAAATATTCAAGTATTTAATGAAGTGCTTCATGAAAAACAAATAACATACGAGTAGGAGAAAGTTAATCTGTAGCTCATACAAATAATTTCAATTTGTTTTATTGTTAACTGCCATTTTGGTAATCATTTTTAATCTCATATTACAATGCATTGTCTTAAGTAAAGATATTTAATCGTAATTCTAATGATAAACACAAGAAAAATGGATGAAAGTAACTATTTAAGGTATTCCAGAATATGTCCAGTTGTAGACTTATAATTATTGATATGAGATCCATTTGCTTGGTTCCGTCCCACACTTTTATTTCTATAACAGCAAAAAAAAAGTAAACCTTCAATGTTTAACAGGAAATATTACCGTGTGAAGGAAAAGATGTTAATATTTGAATTTGTTATTAAATTTTTTTTTTAATCATTTTTTTTATATGATGTGAATTGCTAAACAGTTTTCGTCGGTTTAATTTCGAGTAGCATATTTTTCGGTACCGCGTCGGTGATTCGGTAACGCGCCTATAGGATTTTGTAGCGTTTTTGATTTGAGATCTGTGGAGAGATCACATCCAGAATTAACGTAATGTAGGTTTCCCGTTCTGGATGAGTAATTGTTGACGCGTTTGGAAAACGGGCAAGTTCAGGTGACTGAAATAATGTAATTGAGCGTAATCCATTCGGAGACCCGCGACCGAAATCCTCTCCGAACTAGCTGGCCGACAAGCAGTCACCGCGTGAATGGGTTACGGTGCACGGATTGGTTGACCTGTTGGTACCATCCGTTGGCACTACTCAGACTTGACGTCTAGAACCGATGAGAGGTCGGTTCCGCGTTCGATCTGAAAAGTAGAAAATCATTACAAATCGACACCAAGATATACGTTCTGAATCAGAGAAGGGGTAATTAAGTAGTTAATATCCTTAGTCTCACCTTCGAACGTTACGAGTGTGATTAGTCTACCCTGGATAGAATGCTTGGTGCCATCCATGGTGCTGATTTCAGAGTGCCAGGGCTTAATCAAGGTACGATGAGGTAGGATGAGGTGGTAGGGTACTCGCTCGTCCGCTTTTTGGAGCGGCACCTTCTGGGCAGTCTGGGAAATAGATGTTCGACTTACCCGAACTGTAGCAGAAAACCATCTGCTCTGCTCGACATACAACAAACCGGTGTCCGGTTTGTTTGCAGTTCCAGCTGGTCGTGAGGTTCCCCACCACGGCTACAGCAAGCTGATTAGACTCCAGGTTGTCCTCCAGATCCATGGTGTTATAATCTGATGCCCCTTCCGCGATTCCACGCCGCGGACCCGTCCTCGCTATCAGGTGGGGCCATTCCCAAAGGTCATCCTCGACCCCCTCCAGTCGATTCATGGCCCTCAGCAGCAATTCCATACTCTGTGGGTCTGAGGTTGCGACATGGCGACAAAGTTCCGGCCTTAGATTGCGTTTCAAGATCCGCAGCAGTTGAGTGGATGACATTGGCTCTGACAGCTGGTCGTTCAGCCAAAGGATGTCGGCCCGGTACTGGTGAAAGGGCTCGTCCAAACCCTCTCATCCATGTTGACCGTCGGGTACTCCATGCGAAGTACCACCTTGAGCCGTGACCAGCGTATAGATGGAGGAGCCGAATGTATCCGCCAGTAGGTCTCGAGTGCTGCCCCCCTAAGCAGAATTAGCATGTATCCTACCAGCGCCGTGTGGTCACCTGCTAACACCTAACCAATGAACAGTCCTACATTCAGGCTGTTAGTCACCCCACTGAAATACAGATTCCAGCCCTGGACGACGCTGAGAATATGCTTCGACTTCAGCATATAAGGTTGCTCTTCTGCAGAGCCACTAGACCTAGAGTCAGTTGCGGTATTTGGTTGAGTCGTGGGGGAAGATCCCAGGAGTTCCTAAGTATGTAGGGAGACGGTGGATTTGGATCCTCAGATGGATGGTAATCAGTTCTCCGAATCTGGTTCGGCTGCGGTATAACTGGTTCCTGGGGTCATCGCGCCGATTTGAGTCGTTGTAGTGTTGACTCTGTTTCTTTACAGCGACGTATGAAGGAGTATATACGATCCACTTCAGTGTAACAATCACCACCGATTTGGTCTGGTGAATCATCTTCAAAAGTTATGTTAACCTGGATATACTCTTTCAGAAAGCTAACGACACCAATCTTCCCCGCTTCGTCGACCAAACTATCACACAGTGGATACAGTTCTGCGCTGCTCTGTAAGCAAAGTCTACATGCGTTTTGAAAGTTCATTGTGTTATCCTAAAAATTTAATCTAGTTAGATAAGAAAAAAAGAGTGTAAACTTAACACTAAAATTGACGCTCTGAATAAAACTGAATATTAATAAGACAAAACACAAAAAGTGGCCGAAGGTGGCGAGCTATACAAACTCCTTACAAAAAAAATGTATGCTAAAAATTTTAATTAAGTTATCAAAAATTACGTTATCAAAAAAAAATTCGGTCTTTCGATTCCATTCCTCTTCACAGGCAAGGACAACAATGGCACACTCCTCCTGTTGCGTCACAGGGACTACTTCCTTTGCGGCACCATGAGGATCAGGGTTCGGAAACGCTCCCTCATCCCAAAGTTTTCACAAGTTACAACTTGTCAGCCCAGGGTTGAATTCTGACCTACAAGCAGCGCGTGTCTTGTCATGGATAGTCATGGACTAGCTAAGCAGCCAATCACATGAAATCAAAATCCATGTAGTGAAAGACACTTAGGCACCGCTTGGTTTAGGGTGCACATTAGAATCCGCCTCAAATATAGTGTTGGGATAATAACTTCCGAATACACATAGGGACTCTAACATCATTTGGCCTTACTAGTCATACAATGGTGGTAAACCACCGAAGTATGAGTCAAAAGCAGGTCCAAACAATATTGATGTCCGAGAAAAACACACGTCCGGAAGTTATTAGTTGTTGGAGCACGATTAGTGCAATAGCCTTAAGTAGTTACCCACCCGCCAATAATCTGGACACCTTGTAGGGTCACCTAGAGACGATGGGCTATCTTGTGCTCACGACTGATGATAGAGCCGTGCATTTTGGGCCCTACGTTGGGCGTTATTTTTTAAGTGAATAGTAGGTATAAAAATGTCCATTCAGGACTGCAGCGATGGTCTGCTGCCTCGGCGGAAGAAGATGTTAAGATCTGCCGAGAATGGCCTTGTCTAGCATTGCGGTGTCGTGGGGCGGGTTCGTTCCCCTTAGCACGAGGACCCACTTTAAAAAAATTTCACATTCACGAATTCTCGGGACTCAAAAGAAAAGATCGACCGAAGTCGAAAAAATGTAGGTAACTAACAAAGGCGAAAATTACTTGCTCAGAGAACAAGTTGAAACGGGTAAAAACAGACGGACTTGGGGAGACTTCGTCATTACCCGAGGATCTTCATGGCCTACTAATAAGAGTGGGGCAACCGGATGGATGTGGTGCCCTCTCGCACCCACCCAACCAGATCAAGATCCAAATGTTGAAGTGGCCATATATTTCCCTTTTGAGTGGAAAACGCATACAAACATACTTTGTATGAGCCTTCCCATCAACCGAGAAATATAAATGTGACCAAGCTTTGTCACAGAATTATGTGATCGGGTCACTTAACCTTATGAAGATGTTAAGATCTGCCGAGAATGGCCTTGTCTGGGGACGCGTAAATGCGCTGGCAGGCTAGCGTTATGGTGTCGTGGGGCGGGTTCGTTCCCCTTAGCACGAGGACCCACTATAAAAGAATTTCACATTCACGAATTCTCGGGTCTCAATAGAAAAGATCGACCGAAGTTGAAAAAATATAGGTAACTAACAAAGCCGAAAATTAATTGCTCAGAGAACAAGTTGAAACGGGTAAAAACAGACGGACTTGGGGAGACTTCGTCGTTACCCGACGGTTCTCATAGCCTACTAATAAGAGTGGGGCAACCGGATGGATGTGGTGCCCTCTCGCACCCACCCAACCGGATCAAGATCCAAATGTTGAAGTGGCCATATATTTTCCTTTTGAGTGGAAACCTCATACAAACATACTTTGTATGAGCCTTCCCATCAACCGACAAATATAAATGTGACCAAGCTTTGTCACAGAATTATGTGATCGGGTCACATAACCTTATGCTATAAAAAGAGTACTTGATCTGAAGGCCGCCCAACAGGGCAAGAGGCCCTGAAACTATAAAACAGTTGGGGCGCGCCCGATGGCAAGCCAATTTTTTTGAAAAGCCTTCTACCATGCGGGGTCCTGTACCTGGTCAGAAGGAAGGCTTTTTCGAAAAAATGGACTAGCCATCGGGCGCACTCCACCAATGTGTAGTTTTCAGGGCCTCTTGCCGGGTTAAGTGGCCTTCAGCTCAAGTGCCCTTTTATAGCATAGGGTTACGTGACCCGATCACATAATTATGTGACATAAATTGGTCACATTTATATTTCTCAGTTGATGGAAAGGCTCATGCAAAGTGTGTTTGTATGAGTTTTCCACTCAAAAGGGAAATATATGGCCACTTCAACATTTGGATCTTGATCCGGTTGGGCGGGTGCGAGAGGGCACCACATCCATTCGGTTGCCCCACTCTTATTTGTGGGCCATGAGAATAGTCGGGTAACGATGAAGTCTCCCCAAGTCCGTCTGTTTTTACTCGTTTCAACTTGTTCTCTGAGCAAGTAATTTTCGCCTTTGTTAGTTACCTACATTTTTTCGACTTCGGTCAATCTTTTCTATTGAGACCCGAGAATTCGTGAATGTGAAATTCTTTTAAAGTGGGTGCTTGTGCTAAGGGGGAACGAACCCTACCCCCGACACCACAACGCTAGCCTGCCAGCGCATTCACGCGTCCCCAGACAAGGCCATTCTCGGCGGATCTTAACATCTTCTTCCGCCGAGACAGTAGACCATCGCTGCAGTCCTGAATGGACATTTTTGGTATCTACTATTCACTACAGGTTGTTGATGTCATGTACGGTTTTTCTGCTGTTGAAGGGTATTATTTATTGTAGGAGAGGTTAATGTTTTGAAGTTCGAATGTGTTTGCGTAATGACCACTGTCCGAAGTTTTAATTTTAATATCCTTCCAGTTGTGTTTGGTGTTAGGTAGGTTTGTAAGGGTGACACCTTAAGCTGAACTGATGGTTTTCCCTATGCTATTTGAGGCTATTTATTCTATTGAAGATTCCGCAGTTCAGGATTTCTATATGTCTCCTTTTGATTATGTTGTTTGATATTTTTCCCTTTGCGTTGTTCGTGGTGTTACTCCAAGAGTTGTGTCGAGCATTCAGGTCGCCTCTCATGATGAAGTGTTTACTGTTGTAAATTTTGGAGAATATTGTTTCTAATAGGTTTTCAAAAGATTCGGATTCAACATTAGGGGCTGGCTGTATAGACAGAGACTATTGTTACGTTACATTGTTGATTTATCGTTTCAATAGCTATAGCTTCAAGGTTTTCTTCTATCTGGAGTATTTTGTATTTTTTTTTTTTTAATTAGAATGGGTATTCCTCCGGTTTTTGCGAAATTCCTCTCAAAAAGCCCTAAAAATCATGGAGCTAGATCCAATAATGAAATATTTATTGGCTGGAATTCGTTGAACTTTTCTAATAGTAGTAGGATTTACCATTTTTGTCAGTAAAACTGTATCAGTATCATTAAATCATATGAAATCAGCCATTTAAGTAGTTCTTCAAAATATCATTTTATTCTATCAGTTTAAATAAAATTTACCTTTTGATTGAAACTTCAACCAGTTTTCAGATAGAATGAACAACGAAAATGTATTTAAGATTCAGGTCAGTCAATTATTTCAGTAATATTGGAACAAAATGTTGGCTGGTTAAAACGGAGTTCTTTTAATGCAAGAATATATTTGTTGTGCATGTCATAAAAGTTTTTCTTGAAGTAAATCATTCTATTTATCCACATATTGTCGGTTGAGTACGTTTGGTTTGAAGAGTGAAGCCTTTGCCTGTTCTATTGTATTGATATTGTTTGGCACTTCTTAAGTACGTGTAGTGATATTGTCTGTTTCGTTTATTATTTTATTTAAGGTTTTTGGTCTGTAATTATTTTCCTTAAGAAATTATTCTACATTAAATTGAAATTTCCAGGATTACCGGGACATGTCATCTTGTAGTTTTGAGAATCACCGGAATATCTTAGAAGTTCTGAACGTAAAACACAGGAAAACGTATAATAATTCTTTATTCAATGTTCAAAGAAATTTATTAATTTCCTATTTTAGAAAAATAACGGCTTTACTTTATAAGATATTGGAGTCATCACCCTCAATTGAAGATCCTCCAACACCCCATTCAGTGAAGTTGAACCACCGTTTATTAGTGCTGAAAGGAGCTGTGAAGCGACAACAGAAGGAGAAGACGGCTCTACAGCAGAAAATGCGACGACTTAAGCAAAAGGGAAGAAATTTAGATCAATTGATCTAAATCTTATTTCTTTTGATGGCTTTGAGCGGTTGAAAGCTTCCAACGTTAGTGTTTTGTTTGAGAGGGTCCATAAAAAAATTCATGACAGCTCGGTACTGCTTTCATATTCTCATAATTTAAAAAAACTCGTACCTACACTGAACTACTTATCCCCAACGGCATAAAATTATGTTGGTACCACTTTTGAGACATATTTGCCTCATCCAAGAACCATATCGAAATGGTATCATAATATTGATGGAAAACCAGGACTTACTGCAGAATTTTTTAAGACTTTGGACATTATGGTGAAAGCAAATATTGCAGTCTTTGCATTGACGAAATATTCATTCGCAGGCATACTGAGTTTGATGGAAAAACTCACTATGGCTACGTAAGTTTGGAGCAGACGATCCTAAAACTTTAGCTACTGAAGTAATTATTTCCATGTTGATTGCGATAAATGGCACTTGGAAGCTTCCATTAGGGTATTTTTTCATAAATTCTCTAAGGTGACCAAAAACATTTCTTCTTAAGGCTTGTTTACGTGAACTAATTAACATAGGGATAAATGTTATCAATGTGACCTTTGACGAAGCTAATTCTAACATCAGCATGTCATCTGCTCTAGGTTGCAATTTTACAGAGAATTAATCCAAGTATTCTTTTAACTTTGAGGCCCATGAGATCACTCTTTCGTGGGATCCTTCAAACAAGATAAAACTTGTGAGAAACACTTTAGCTGAAACAGGTCCAATTTATGATGAAAATTATAAAATCATTAAATTAAATGAACTCCAAAAGGAAGAGGAGCTGCATTTGGCTAATAAATTGAGAAAAGCTCACATTAATTTCTTAAAGCCGAAAATGAAGGTCGTCTTCCTACACAAGTTTTTAATTCCTCTATTGCCGATGGCATAGAATTTTGCAATCAGGTAGTCAAATCACCAGATTTCTTTGACTCGGAAGGCACTGTTCGATTCATTCGATATAAGAATGACGCCTTCGACATTTTGAATTCTCGAAGTCTGCATGCACCGAACTTCAAGCAGGCATTGTGCAAAGAACACTTTGATCGTACTCTTGAGTTCACTGAAAATTTTGAGCGATATACTACTGTGTCCAAAAAATAAGGTGACATTTGAATTTAAACTGCGCGCGTCGAAGGATTTGGAGGATTATTCTTTTTTATGTTGGAAGTACTATCAGTGACATCAATGTCTAATTTATTTGTCAAAATATCCATAAGTGTTTGAAATACGCGTCGTTTTTTGCTATGTCGAAATTTGTTGAATTTGCATTAAATTTTGTTTGCGGAATAAATTTTCTGCTGCTGATACGTTGAGGATGGTGCAGAAAGCCTTTGGTGATGAGACTATGTGTAAAAAAATGTTCACAAGTGGTATAGTGAGTTCCATGCCGGCCGTGAACGTGTCGAAGACGAAGAGCGTCCTGGGCGTCCATCAACCTCTTCTTTTCTTCGAGTATCGTTGTGCTGTGCATTATGAATTCCTTCCGCCGGCCCAATATTATTTGAATGTTATGCGTCGTTTGCATAACGCTTTCCGCCTAAAAAGGCCGGAATTATGGAAAGACAATTCTTGGTTTTTACACCACGATAATGCACCATCCCATACTGCACTCGTAATTCGTAATCATTTCGCCGAAAACTCCGCAACCACCGTATTCACCTGATCTGGCGCCGTGCAACATTTGGCTGTTCAGCAAGCTCAAAAGACCGCTCCGGGGACACTGTTTTGATACAATAAAGGATATTAAAGCCGCAGCGAAGACATAACTGAAGGCCATCCCGGAAACGACGCGTATCTCAAACACCATTGAATATTTTGAAATATAAATTTGACATAGATGTCACTGACAGTACTACCAACCTAAAAATCTCCAAATCATAGTTCTCCGATTTTGTACAAATCTTAATTCCTCAACGGTATTCAACTGCCTTTTCCGACATAATCGCGTTATTGGCCCAATAGACGACCATAGATCTATATTAATGAAAAAAATTATAAATAAAATGCTTACAATTCGTCTAAAGTATATCATGAAAAATAAGAGTGAGCATTTAGTTTATTATCGAAATTTCGTTACAAAAACGATTTTATTTCGCGGCCAATGATATTTCAGATTTGATATTGTAGCCTTTTAACAAAACAAAGATAATCCAAACTTTTAAGCCTCTAAGTCATTCATAGATATCAAGCTCTCTTACCATCCCATTGGAATATTACTTCACCGCTGTGCTACAATCAACATAACACAAAATAAGGAACGTCAAGTTACGCAGCGCGCACGTAGTTCGCCTACATACGATTTGCGCTTATGTGATCCTGACAGATACGAAAAAGTGTCATTGTAGCAAAAGTTATTGAAGAAAATGGATGATTTCGAATTGATTTTGATGTTTATGTTTTTCGCAATGTGTTATAATTGTTTTGATGAAAGTCTTCAACGGTGTAGAAGAAATATTAAATTAATATTTCAATACCAGAATGGAATTGTGCTTAACAGATGGGAACACCTGTTTTCTGCCTAGTTCCTCACAGCTGGATAAAATTTTACTCACCCTTTCAAATGGCCAACAACAATGTATCATTGTCACTTAAAGTAAACAATGTATTTGACGTACTGACATGAAAAGTGTGTTTGATTTCAACTTTTCATGTTGCGTATGTCATCCTTCCGTCAAATGTACTCAATTCCTTATAAAATATTCGGGTTCATCTTTTCCGACATTTGCATTACGTCTGCTTATGTTCATTGTAGCTCAGCCTTTAACAAAATTAATTAAATTAATATTCATGCCAGTGCAAATTACGTAATTTTATAGATTTTTGTAATTGACATGCAAATCACCCTTAAAGATCACTGAATTCTCTGCATAAATTATTTCAAATCAAGCGATTAGAATAAAATCATCTGCAAACTATCTTATTACCCTACGTTTCCATAGAACAATGAAAATTAAACAAACTCGGTAACCGCGTCATTAATAAATTTTTTAAAAATTTGTGTAAATTGCTTGAAAATTCGACACCTAACAATAGAAATTTTGTACCTCACATATTTTGACAAATTACATGCGTGAAGAATGATGTAAACTTGGTGGAACACTTTTTAATTTTTTGCAAAGCACATTCACAAAATTAGGTGATTCCAATTGGTGTAAGCGTAGTAGCCCTAATAGTTAATCCTAAATATTTCATTTACCGTGGCTATAGCGTAGTTTTTAAGATCGAATACTTACTGATAAGTTTAACTAGATGTACTATAATCTGTTATTCACCATACAATTTAAACAAATAAATTGTTGCATTCACAAACAAAGACTGGAATTTATTTTTAAATATAGAGTGGATTACACTTTCTCATTTCTGTTCCTTTAATCGATATTGAATTCCACTATTTTCATTTGTGTTCCGAGCTATTCGTATATGTATATATATATATATATATATATATATATATATATATATATATATATATATTTACATATATATATATATATATATATATATATATATATACATATATATATATATATATATATATATATATATATATATATATATATATATACCAAACATACATTTCAACCTAACTTTCCATAATAATCATTTAGTAAATATAGTAAATATTTTATGAGGACGAGGGCGCTTGGCTCACATGGAAACGTTGTATTGTAATTGATATATTTTATGCAGATATACTTATGCGTACATAACTATATATATATATATATATATATATATATATATATATATATATATATATATATATATATATATATATATATATATATATGTATATATATATATATATGTAAAGGGTTTTTCAATAAGAGGTGCTATTTTGAGCAGCCCGCTAGTTCGGTAGAAGATCTCATTTTTTGGCTTTTGACAACTAAAAACTATATTATAAATACATTTATAAAAATGGAACAATACACTCTTCAATAATGCATGGAAATTATTAAAATTCACGATAAAAATGGTGAAAATTTGGCAGAGACGGTTCGTAAAACTCGAACATTTTTGGGGCGTCGTGGAGCACCTTTTCGGACCCCAATGCAGATATTGGTGGAAAAATTCGACCCGTTGCGACAACTTAGTGATGTGAAGAATAAAAACCGTGCCCGTCACTTAAGAACAGCCGAGAATATTGCTGATGTAGCCGAAAGTGTTGAAGAAAACCCAGGTTTGTCCATTCTTCGCCGTTCTTTGGAATTAGGCATTCCACAAACGTCATTACACCGTATTTTGCATAAAGATTTGGGTCTTAAGGCTTATAAAGTTCAGTTAATATAAGAACGCAAGCCGGTCGATCATCAACAACTTCGTATTTTTGCTGATTGGGTCCTTGAAATGCATGAAAATGATCCGGAATTCCAGCGAAAAATCATCTTCAGTGACGAGGCCCATTTCCACCTTGAAGGCTTCGTCAACAAGCAAAACTGTCGCATCTTGGTCTCAGAAAACCCAAGAGTTATTGTTGAAAAGCCTCTCTATCCCCAATGTGTGGCTGTTTGGTGCGGTTTATGGTCCGGCGGAGTCATTGGACCTTACTTTTTTGAAAATGTTGCTGGAGCAACACTTACGGTGAATGAATTGTGCTATCGAGAGATGATAATGATTTTGTATGGCCGGAATTGGATGGTATTCGTCTGGACAACGTTTACTTTCAACAAGATGGCGCTACATGCCACAAAAGCAAACAAACCGTTTTATCTTTCGAAGAGGTGATCACGATTGGCCACCGAGATCTTGCGATTTAACACCTTGTGAATTCTTCCTTTAGGGCCACGTGAAAGAGAAGGTCTACGCCAACAGCCCAGCGTCGATTCAAGACCTCAAAGATGGAATTCGTGAGGCTATCGAGGACATAGGGCAGCCACTTTGCGTTTTTGTTATGGGAAATTTCATGAAAAGGATATTGTCCTGTAAGCGTGATCGTGGTGGTCATTTGCCAGTGTTACTTTTCTCTATTAACCGCTGTAGTGAAAGAAGATATAAGAATGTCCGTATAGGACTGCAGCGATGGTCTGCTGCCTCGGCGGAAGAGGATGTTAAGATCCGCCGAGATTGGCCTTGTCTGGGGACGCGTGTATGCGCTGGCAGGCTAGTGTTGCGGTGTCATGTCGTTCCCCTTAGCACAAGGACCCACTACAAAAAATTTTGCATTCACGAATTCTCGGGTCTCAGAAAAAGTCAACCGACGTCAAGAAATGGAGGTAACTAGCTAAGGGTTGGAATTGCTTGTTCCGAAAACAAGTAGAAACGAACAAAAACGGACGGACTTGGGGAGGCCACGTCATTACGACGATCGTTATGGCTCACAAATAAGAGTTGGGCATCTGGATGGATGTGGTGCCTCCTCGCGGCCTCCCAACCGGATCAAGATCCAAACGTAGACGTGGTCATATGTAATAAACATAAGCAGTCGAGCAGCCCCGTGGTGATCAGGAGTGGCTGCTCCTGAAGAGATAAGGTGGTCACCCGGTCGAAACTACTTAGTTTGTTGTTTTACTAGTGTAAAGTAAACTACATCCGTCCATCCGAGTGGTTCACTTCAGCCACTTCAACATATTTAGGTTTGACAAACCCCTTGTAATGCAACGACCTTCTTCGGAGAAAGTAACGGTTGCTTTTTGTGTAATCTTTGCGTTTGTCTCAAGCCTCCGTGTCCGCTAACTTTAACGAGGCAAAAAAAATGTTGAAGTTTTCTAGAGTAGCTTAATTCACACATAATATAACATTTCTAAAGATAATAAAAATGGATCGGTACGTCTCGTAGAGAAAAGTTCGCGTGATAAGTATTTTTTTGTGTAAATTCGTGGCTCGACAAGGGCCATAGTTAGCTGAGCTCGGTGTTGTATATAGCTCGCTGACACTTCAGACCATCGGCACCCGTGTCCTACACGGATTTTTGAAAAGAAGAAAATCATTACACATGTGTTTCTCATTTGAGTGGAAAACTCATACAAAAGCACTTTGTATGACTCTTTCCCATAAATGAGAAGCACAAACGTAACCAATTTATGTCATAGAGTTATGCAATAAAATCACATAACCCTAGAGCACACGAGCAGAATACCACTTTACCCGGCAAGAGCGCCTGGACACAACAAAACGGTGCAGTGCGCCTGATTGCTAGCCCATATTATCTGAAAGGCCGGCCCTCGTTGCCGGTCCTATACCCAGTCAGATTGAATAAAATGGAAAGAGCGAGGGTGTTGCTTAGTAATCCATCATTTTTTATTCTCCGACTTAAAATAATTGAACGTTTAGCTACAAAAGGGTGAATAAGTGCAAATTACTTTAACATAGAATAGGTCAAAGTAATTTGCATTTATTCATCCTTTTTGTAGCTAAATTTTCAATTATTCCAAGTTGGACACAACAAAACGGTGACGCGCCCAATTGCTAGCCCATATTACCTGAAAGGCAGGCCCTCGTTACCGGTCCTATACCCAGTCAGATTGAATAAAATGGAAAGATCGAGGGTGTCGCTTAGTAATCCATCATTTTTTATTCTCCAACTTGGAATAATTGAAAATTTAGCTACAAAAGGTTGAATAAATGCAAATTACTTTAACCTTTTCTATATCATGGTTTGTATGCATGTAGGAGTCACGTGAATTTATTTACAGTTCGCATACGATGTTAATCTATAAATAATTTATTTTAAAGAAATGGACTTAACAATTTTATACATTATAGTATTGCTATTCTTTTAAGCTTCTTCGTCGTCTCTTATGAATACTCAATGTATATATATAGTTTTATTTATTTTCTCTAAATCATTTCTTTCTTTCAATTCGTTATCAGTTAATTTTATTAATAATATTATTATATTCTCTTGCTTAAGTCTTCATTAATATTAAACACCTAGAAAGCAAGCGTACATATTTATTTATTTTTTTAATGTTTTTCTCTCATATTGTCATTTTTTTCCAATTTTAAATCAACTCGATGATTTTATTTTGTTCATTCGTACATTTCACTATGTATGCTTCTACATATATATATAGAATATTTTGGTTTTTCAAGGGCATTTAGTTTAGGATTTCAGAGAGAGTGGAAAGGTTGAGAGGAGCGAATTGATGGAAATCTACTCCTCTTCCTTATTATCATTCAATCAGTCCTAAAGTGTGCATTTCGTACAAATTTATTTAAATTTTCTTTATTTTCCTTGGAGCTTATTAAATGTGTTAAACACGTTTCAATGGATTGTAGCTAGTTGCCCAAGAAGTTTGAAGAATTGCTTTGGTTTAGTTGGACTTCATCTCCATACCATTTAATATTGATAAGGTTAGGTAAATATGAAAATGTATAACTATTAAATGACATTCTAACCATTCATTCTAACTTGAGCAAACTGAAAACAAAGAAATTACTAATGCGTTCATAAAATAAGCAACGTACATTCTCTTTGATTAAATATTTTCTGTAATTTAAACTGAAATTACATCACGAAAAGTTTAATACTTCACAAACGTTTAAGAACAAACGAAGGATTTTTTTATGAAGACCAATAACATTTAACATTCAATGGTTCTGCGAATGATCTGATTAAAAAAATTTCAATATAATGTCGAAGATGTACATATATATTGTAATGAATCATGCGACGCCGCTGGTGACCACTACCAACACACTTTGCTGCTAGGTGGCTTGTCATTTTACGTTGGTTGCGACCAGTGCACACCCCACGTCTATTTTATCGTGGGATGCCAACAGAAGTTTGACAGCCACATGGTGGCAGAGTGTGTGGTTAGGGTAGTGAGCGCCATCGAGAGCGATTAAATTGATCGCAGCGGAATTTTGGGGTGAAAAATTCTATTGTGAGTTTTGTGGATGGGGTGAGGATTTTGTGTTGCAGCCTGAACCCAAACGTGAGCACTTCAGGTAAATATGCTTTTGGACGAGGTTCTGAGAAATACTCATTTTCTTCGATTTTAGATACACTCAGAAGTAGATCACACGAATGGTTAGCACAGTACCAATAACGAGATGGAAAAAATGGCCAGTTCGATGTAGAATTTCTGCGACATAGTTTTGGAGGTTAGTAAAGCGCGTTTAAAATTATTGAATCTTTTGATTATACTCGTACAAAAAAAAAACAACAAAGAAAGAAACGAAGAGACTTCTAGGGACTCCAAAGTCAATAGATATGAGTTAATAAAATAAGAAAAAGTTGTCGAAGACACGTACCACCTGCGAGAAACAAACAGGCGAAATTATATTAGAATCCACTTATCGTTAGATTCGATACATGTATTTAATGGTAGTTTGAGTCTTAACCACCCACATACTCGTATATCCGGGAGAAAATAATTTTATTGATAAACGAAAGTAGATGATGTTTTACCGGAGGATGAGATGCATTGGCAGGATCGTATAAGCTCTGGATTTGATCGTCTAGTTGCCTTGGCTTCCACCGAACTGGACAAAACAAGACGATCAATAGAAAACGACACGGCCCCTTCGATCAGCTGTAATACATCTCCAGACTCGGGAATCACACACGGAAGCAACAGCGATACGCGAACGCTTCTTTCATCATCCTCACCTTCGTCACAATCGGACATCGCAGTTGGACCAGTCGTCTCACCACTAGACGAAGCAGCAGTTTAAGCGATCGAAGAAGCGACAGCACAAAATGCATTGACATGGTGCCGATAATAAAAACCTCTCCGTCGGATCCTATAGATAGCCGCCATTGTCTGAAGCAGGTTTACCCTGAACTCCGTCCCCATCACCAGCAACTCCTCCTTTATTGCCAATTGTCTCAAATACTGCGAGTTCGCTGCTGCTCTCCTCTTCCTGCCCCAACGTATCTCAAACTCAGCCCAATGCTCTGAGGATCCCAATCAGGTATCAGCGACAATCATCCGAAAATCACTACAAGAAAAAGTTCCGAGACCGAACATGGGAGTTCGACTACGATGACTATGGATATGGTGGCGATCAACGAGAGGAAGACGGGCGTCATCGATCGGGGAGTCTAATTCATCACAAATCATTGAAATTTCGCGCAAAAAGAAAAGACTGGGACTGGTCAAATGAAGGTAAAGTGAAGGGCAGCCACGACACCGTTCTGTTTCATAAGTTGTAATTAGTGCAACGTTTTCATTTGTTATCAATTCCACTGTTGAAATGTATTTATTTTAATTTGCTATATGTTCTATATTCGGGGACTGCAGAATTTAATCATAAACTTGGCGATTTATTTTATCGAAACAAAACAATATCCCGCAGAGTAGTTGCTGGACTGAAAGGACAGTAATCTTTTCAATTGCAATATCCATTTTTCGAACGTGTTCTCCTTTAGACTCGTTCTGTCATGAAATACGCAGGTTTTCAGGATTTTCGACTCTCTTTGAAACTTTGGGACCAACTGAGTACAAAGCGTGTAACTTTATTCACCTAAATTCATTAATTCAACGCAAGAGCTCCACATCAGAGATTACATTGTGAGTTCTCTAACGTTAGACATTCCGATAGAATAGTCTCTGAAAAAATAGTAGCAATTGAGTTCAAATCCCTACAGTCCGTAAATTCTTTAATACCCTGCCAAAACAAACTGCCACGAGTTATCGTTTTCTTTTATTTATTTTTAAGCACAAAATACATTTATTGATATTCATTTAATATGGTTAGCAGAGAATATTATGCATTAAATCTTCGTTAGGATTATTGAGAAAATCAAGCAAATTGTTCTGCATTTAGTTTCGAGCAGAAAATGTATACATAAATGATGGAAAGTAGAGATATATTACTGTAGTTCGTCGTATAGTAGTTGTATAATTTAGTGGAACGAATTAAGCCGCGAATGGGACGAGGAAAAACTACTTAAGAGTAAAAACTAAATTATAAAAATATCCTAAGCGCAAAGTCTTGAATAATGTCTATAAGTAAAATGCAAATAATTAGATAAACCTTTAATTAGCACTCACATTATTCATATTTATGTTATTCTAAATATCAATATAAGCATAGTGTTAAGTAACTAATTTATCGTAAAGAAAAAAATATATATATATTTAAGGGAATAAAATCTTTCTCGGCACTTTGTCAATTGCGTTAGTGTCTAAATGAAAAAAGAACGAGAGACAATTTGCGTAGTAATACCCAGAAATAGTTTTCCCAACTTTGTGCGTACGAAGCATATTTCAGTCGCACTTGTATAAACTTTATGATTTTGTATACAAATCTTAATAGAGACGTGAATTTTTATTAAATCGGATTTTTGACTAGCTCAGATTGGCGATTGGAATGTGCGCAATTGATGGAATTCTTGCTTTCAAGCGATTATTGCGTTTTATCGTTAATTTGGAGAAATATTTTAATAAGGTCCCACACCGTAACTAACTGAATGATATTGTAGAAATTTAGTGCTAAGAATCCTTAAATTATTGCAAAGTTAAAAGTGTAAAGAGAGACTGAAATGTCATCGTATATAATTTTTCAATTTCATTTAGCGTTAATTGATAACTTATCGATCACGCCCATGGAGGTATAAGATAAAATAGAGGCCCATACGCATCAACCGTGTCCAAACCTCATGAATAAATAGCCAATTCATCAATGCATCAATTACTATAGTAGTGAATCATTAATTCTTGAACTTTGTCTAGAAATGCTTTATGTTCAGGATTCATTGCTTATATTGGCTATCATTCAAACGATAGTATTTTAATAATTTTAGGAGCGATTTTTAGGTATAAACAATTATTGTAGACTATTCGTTTTTCCGAATTTATGACTACACTTAAAAGTAAACTTTGTTTCTGAAAACCATGTCTTCATCACTTCTATTTGACAGCATTATAAATAATTCGAATGTTCAAGTTGACACAGCTTTTACACTTTACAAACAGTGAGAAAAAGTTGGAACACACACGGATACACACTCTAGATGTCTTATACCTCTAGGATCACGCCACCTAAATATTTTGCACATATTAGCGAAAGAAAAAAGTGTAATAAGATTTATGTATTCAAATTTATTCATGGATATTTAAATAACAAAATGTATTACTAACGAAAAAAAATAGACTTTCCTTTCCAGTAGTTCTGCTTTTCAGCGGGAAATGAGGTGCAGGGTAAGTATGCCGTCGCGAGGGTAGGGTTTGAAAAAAATCCGCTGAGGTCGGTTTCGCGTTGCGCGCGGTGCGCGGTACCTTTGTTGTTTTGCCGTTTTATTAGAGTAGCTTTCATCGGGATGAGTTAACGTAGCATACTTTTCGGTACCGCGTCGGGAATTCGGGAACGCGAAATAAAAATTAGATTTTGTTCTTTTGACTGGTCATAGGAAGAAATACGGAGTAACGTAGAATAGGTTTCCTCTCCGCATGGTTTCGTTTTGTAACGCGTTTGAAAACGGGCGTGTATAGGTGGCTGAAATATGTAAATGAGCGTAACCCATTCGGAGATCCGCGACCGAAATCCTCTCCGATCTAGCTGGCCGACAAGCAGCCGCCACGTGAATGGGTTACGGTGCACGGATTGGTTGACCGGTTGGTACCATCCGTTGGCACTACTCAGACTTAACGTCTAGAACCGATGAGAGGTCGGTTCCACGTTCGGACGTAGACGTAAATCATTACAATATATAGAAATCGAAGAGGAAATATTTTAAATATTTTTTTTTTGTTAGGTTCTTTTGTTTTAATATTGCATACGGTTCTTAGCTTACATCATTAATAATAACATAACATTTTTTTTTATATAACGAAGCTCAAGACATTTTGTTTACTTTTTAAAATGGTTTTATTTGCAATTTGTCCTCTTTTTGAAAAAAGAAAAGAACAAAATTAATTCTCATACAATTTTGCCGATCATTTATTATGTCTATACTGTTCTTCTGCCATAATTCCTAGTAATTAGGTTTTTCTTTCCGTTTATCAAATTATGATATCTAAATTCAAAGTCACTCACTGCGTTACACTGTAGTAATCGAGCAGTTAGTAAATTCAATATCTGTTTTTTCTTTAAATTATTTGATAAATTCACATCGAATTCAAATTTTATTTATGTCAATTTATAGATTTTTTTTACCTTTCCGCACAACTAAAACTGCTCGATTATTCGGCGCCGGCAAAGGGTTAAAAGAAATTTCTACATAATATGTCCCAGATCAATGAATCAAACTAAAAACCAGTTGCTTTGTACAAATTGTATGGGACAGCAATTTCCCTCCAATTTCATCAGAACGAACGCAGCCCATTAAGATTGAGCTGGTACGATTCGAGAATTTGACAGGGGAGCGCATGTGGAGGGATCCGTGAGAATGGACACTTGGCCGGTCTTAAAAACAACCGTAACGTTTTAAAAATGGAATTAAAGTGTGAATTTTTCATGGTGGCGCGTAGAATTTGGGTTTCCTTTGTAATTTGCTTGCTTGCAAGGATTGATAGTTTATAGCGACGCGAACGGAGCGAGAGCGGTTCTTGTGTGGACGAATCACGTGCATGGTGCGGAGAAGGTCAACCGCAAGTGCCAGTCGCAAATACTTCAATTAATAAATTTAATGAGACCTCAGTGTGCAAGCACCGTAGTTTGTTTACTTGTTCGTTGCGCAGCGATCAGGACGAGTTGGCCCAGCGTGTGTCTGAAATATTTTTGCGCGAGTGGAGTTCGGATTTCCGCTGCCTTTTGTAAACGGGAAATTAGAAAAGCGTCTTGTGGAGTAGCGCGCTAGCGCAGGACTATATATATATATATATATATATATATATATATATATATATATATATATATATATATATATATATATATATATATATATATTTATATATATATGGTAAAAATCCGGAAACATTGTTTTACACATACGATGATGGAACATAGCTTCACGTTTGCTTCAAAAAGGCTTGTTTCATGATTCTACCTAGCTACAGGACATATTCACACTACACGCGTGCTAAGATATTTCGAGGAGTAGGATCGTTCAAATTATAGAAAATGATACAGCGATGACAAATATGTGAGTGGAGTCAGGACGGGTCAATCAATGCATAAATCATATTTATATCGTAGTTTTCTTACCTTGGCTGCGGTTCGATGGAAATGAAAAGAAAATAATTCATTGATTGCCACAAATGGTTCATTGATTACCGCAGACAATTCATAAACACAGTGTAATGTTGATAAATATTGTGAGAGATTTGTTAATTAACTCATAAAGGATATCCAGGCCGTCAAGTAAGCCTTTACAGACAATCAGTCTCATCACAATGGTTGAAGACTTTTTAGCTTATAAAACATGCATAAACTATTTTTACTTATTTCTTTATATTGGTGTCTTTTTATTCTTAAATACCTTCGAACACAAAAGTAGTAGTTGCATCGCAACCAAAATAGTTCATTTCTTCTGTAGCTTTATAGAAAATTGCGTCAGAGTAATAATAAACGTATAATATTACAAAATAGTTTAGCACTACCAGTTCTTACACTTAATGGCGAATGAGAGATATTTGATTTAAAATTATCAAAAAAAAACATGCATTTTGAAAATGTGCACTAAATTGCAATCGAACGTTAACATTCATCTTTAAATAATGAGAAGCCAACATCACGTCTCCTGCTACTATGAAACGTAATATAGTCCAATCCAAGTAGAAAATCTGTCAATGTGGGTTTCTTTCCCGATTTTAAAAAACTAAAGAAGTTTATCACTGACAGGATAAGCAATGTGATTTCCGTCCACGAAAGTGCGGTATTAATCCACTCTTTTCCAACAAACCGATGATCAACATTCAGTTTTGCATATTTTGGTAGTATTGTGAGTATAAAATGCAAACAAAGCCTTGATCGGGTTAATTCATCTTTATCGTAGCAAATTAAAAGCAATTGTTGACCAAACGATGCAAATTGTTTGCCGATGGATCCCAGCCAAACAGCTGATTGAAACAGTAGTTCGAATTCTGGTTGAAACCGGGCAAGGATTGATGGCGAAAGACTCTGAATCGTAGAAAAGAATTTCTCTCGTAAAATCTTTATGATATCCTTGTCAAATTGTATGGCATCAAACTGGTTAACACGTGCTACCTAACTACTTTTACTATGGCTAATCTAACCTGGAATTAAGTCGCCGGCCTCTTTCCTCTGCTGTATCTGTCACTCGAATCATCTGATGACCGCGTATTCATAGGCCTTGCGGTAGATTGGACATCTGTTCCTCCAAGCCGCTCGCCAAGTCACCCATTTACTACCTCCTCCTGTAGATAAATTTACATTGCGTTATATTTACGCCACGCTAATTTTCTTCGGACTTACCGCTAATCGGCTAACCCTCGCGAGAATTCTAACTCGACGGACAGTTCACCGCGAACACGTTCTGCCTCTTTGACATTTGGATGGCAACTGTGGGAAGCATTGCAAGATAGATATGCTTCGAAATGTATCAGAGTTTTACTTCAGCGGCTCACATTGACAGAAAATATTTCTCCACAAATATAAATATTTGAAGAAAAATATTTTCGGCGCAATGATGGCTGCACGAAAGATAAAGTCTGCTTGCATTTCGAAGTCATACATATCTGGCCGGGTGCCAGGGTTCGGGATCGGAATCACTCCAATTCCCGGGCGTAGGCGTCACATTTCAAGAAGGTGTCGGTATCTGCCGAGAAAACAGCTGTTTCGATATGAGTGGGTGTTTCAAACTCCTAATACAATCAAAGAAATTCAAAACGCCCATAAAATTTAAAAGTCTCAATAACGAAGGCTGGGATAAAATAATATGCAGCTTATTATTCGAATAAATGAACGCCCTGCATTTCATAAATCAGTTCTACAGAGGACCATAAACAGAGTCTTGGGTGTCGATTTTTAAATATCTGTAGAACTGATTTATGAAATGCAGGGCGTTCATTTATTCGAATAATAAGCTGCATATTATTTTATCCCAGCCTTCGTTATTGAGACTTTTAAATTTTATGAGCGTTTTGAATTTCTTTGATTGTATTAGGAGTTTGAAACACCCACTCATATCGAAACAGCTGTTTTCCAACTTTCTTTGCATTACAAAGCATGGATGATTGTTTGTTTCACAAATTCTGAACTCTGGCAGATTTCATCTCTGCGATAGATCCTTACTGACTGTATTTTGCGAATCAATTATGGTCTTTGGTTGTAATATTTGAACTATTTGAATCTTATAAAAGGTGTATGAAGGTTACACTTTTCTTTCTTTTATATGCAATGCATACATTGTAAATGTTATAATTACTCCAATAAAGTGGCACCTTATTCTTGTTCTGAATCGCCATCTGTTGAGCAGGTATTGAACGACCAGTATATTTCTCTTATTCATATAACTAATTTCATTGATTTCTCAGTTAAGAAGTTGAGCCCTCAAATTGTTTATAGCCATTCAGTTTAGCTCTTCCTGATACGTTTGTATTTTATGCATGGGAAGTAATTAAATTCTAGGTGCGTGCTCCCCAAATAGCGGTAGTGAAATCTGTTGATGTAATTTAATTTAAATATGCAGCTTAAACAATACTATTCACTATTCAATGAAAACATGAATAACCTCTAGCCTTCTAATGAAAAACAAACCCAATCACTAAGTTGTTTATTTGCGTTATTCTCATGTCCAAAATTCTTTTATTGTTCGAAACAGATCGACGCGTACTTTTTTTTGGTATCCAATGCAATCAGTTTAAAATTATATATTGTAAGGTAAAATTAAGTTCAAAACATTCTGTGAATTTCATACCAGTTGATTAGAATGCTCCGTGTTTTGTTTTCAGATATGATCTATGTTAGTTTTAGAGCACATAATATAAAGTAAACTTTTCATGGTGGAAAACTAGAGATCTTATGAGTGCACGAACAAAAAGGTTTGCGGGCAATAATTTGACTTAACGTAAAAAAAAGTTTACATTATATTTCAATAAATTTAGTGTCAGATTAGTTTTGTATATTATAAATAGTTCGGGTCGAATTGCGAAAAATTGTACTTTTTCTTGTAATTCCATATTCGTTTCAAGTTAATAAATAAAAAAAAAAAAACAATGTTGCATTAAAAGTCTAACTTCGGTCTTTTCATTTCTATTCTTTGGACCGGGTATAGGATCCGGTATGGTGGCAGGCTCACCCCATCAAACATGAGCCAGCCGCTGGGTACCTATTAACTTCTTTGTTTCAGGTGACTTCGCGGGTTGAGTGGCCCATCACCACCCGGTTGCCCCTCCCTCATTTGTGGGCCATGAGCCTCTCCGGGTAAGGACGAGGTCACCCTGCTTCCACTTCTTTTTACTTGTTACTCTTGTTCCAAGAACAAGTCAGTTGCCCCCTGGTAGAGTTACCTACACTTTTTGCGACTTCGGTCGCCTTGTTAATGTTTGACCACAAGAAATTCGTGAATGCGAAATTCTTTGTAGTGGGTCCTTGTGCTGGGGGAATGAACCCGCCCCACGACACCGCAATGCTAGCCTGCCAGCGCATTCACGCGTCCCCAGACAAGGGCATTCTCGGCAGATACCGACACCTTCTTGAAATGTGACGCCTACGCCCGGGAATTGGAGTGATTCCGATCCCGAACCCTGGCACCCGGCCAGATATGTATGACTTCGAAATGCAAGCAGACTTTATCTTTCGTGCAGCCATCATTGCGCCGAAAATATTTTTCTTCAAATATTTATATTTGTGGAGAAATATTTTCTGTCAATGTGAGCCGCTGAAGTAAAACTCTGATACATTTCGAAGCATATCTATCTGGCAATGCTTCCCACAGTTGCCATCCAAATGTCAAAGAGGCAGAACGTGTTCGCGGTGAACTGTCCGTCGAGTTAGAATTCTCGCGAGGGTTAGCCGATTAGCGGTAAGTCCGAAGAAAATTAGCGTGGCGTAAATATAACGCAATGTAAATTTATCTACAGGAGGAGGTAGTAAATGGGTGACTTGGCGAGCGGCTTGGAGGAACAGATGTCCAATCTACCGCAAGGCCTATGAATACGCGGTCATCAGATGATTCGAGTGACAGATACAGCAGAGGAAAGAGGCCGGCGACTTAATTCCAGGTTAGATTAGCCATAGTAAAAGTAGTTAGGTAGCACGTGTTAACCAGTTTGATGCCATACAATTTGACAAGGATATCATAAAGATTTTACGAGAGAAATTCTTTTCTACGATTCAGAGTCTTTCGCCATCAATCCTTGCCCGGTTTCAACCAGAATTCGAACTACTGTTTCAATCAGCTGTTTGGCTGGGATCCATCGGCAAACAATTTGCATCGTTTGGTCAACAATTGCTTTTAATTTGCTACGATAAAGATGAATTAACCCGATCAAGACTTTGTTTGCATTTTATACTCACAATACTACCGAAATATGCAAAACTGAATGTTGATCATCGGTTTGTTGGAAAAGAGTGGATTAATACCGCACTTTCGTGGACGGAAATCACATTGCTTATCCTGTCAGTGATAAACTTCTTTAGTTTTTTAAAATCGGGAAAGAAACCCACATTGACAGATTTTTTACTTGGATTGGACTATATTACGTTGCATAGTAGCAGGAGACGTGATGTTGGCTTCTCATTATTTAAAGATGAATGTTAACGTTCGATTGCAATTTAGTGCACATTTTCAAAATGCATGTTTTTTTTTTTATAATTTTAAATCAAATATCTCTCATTCGCCATTAAGTGTAAGAACTGGTAGTGCTAAACTATTTTGTAATATTATACGTTTATTATTACTCTGACGCAATTTTCTATAAAGCTACAGAAGAAATGAACTATTTTGGTTGCGATGCAACTACTACTTTTGTGTTCGAAGGTATTTAAGAATAAAAAGACACCAATATAAAGAAATAAGTAAAAATAGTTTATGCATGTTTTATAAGCTAAAAAGTCTTCAACCATTGTGATGAGACGGAAAGAAAAGATTGAACATTTTGAGAGACTTGTTGGATCCTTGCGCAAAATAAGATGATCTTATTTACATCTGCGTAGCGAACACAGATTATTAACTATCGCTAAATAACAATATGAAATGTTCATTTAAAGTGAATCAAAAGGGCCTTTTTGATAATTTTATTTTAAATAGATTTTAAGAGATATTTCTACCCAATATAAAGTGCAGCTATTTATTTTATATGCTGCTATGCTAGTTTGTAAAAAAGCTCATACCTGAATGAAAAAAAAAACCGCAGACACAAAACCATCCTAAAGTTATTTTAGTGTGCAACAGTAATATATAAAAAAAAAACTTATGTCAAAAAAGTAATTTATTTTCTGTTTAATGTACTTGTGACTTCTAAACGCACCTGGACATAATAAATACAGAAATAAATTTTTGTTCAGTTTAGAAAAGAAAAAAAAAAATATTTAAATTCACAAAATCCTCAGTTTATAAAACATAAATGCTTAAAGTAATTCGCGTATATGTTTCCTCCTAATGATTTACGGGTACAATGACTGCAAAAGTTAAGTTTTCCCATTATATAAATATTAGGGAATTTTTGGATAATTTTAGTGCATGTATAGATAAACATAGATATACATAAAGTTGCATGAGTTTCTTTAATTTTTTTATGTGAATAAATTTATCTTTCTCAGTGGATGGAGTGTAGTGAGTTAAGTTTAATATATTGAGCTTTATTTGAAAATTGTATTCTATCCCAAATTGGTCTGTTAAGACTATACTTTCAGAATTACTACTCTAAACTTTAAAATAGTTAAGCACAAGTGCTCATAGGGAAATACCTTAGTGTAGGCATTTCTCTTGGATTCATATTCACCATAATTAGTAGAATTACAAGAACGAAAACGCTTAATAACTAGAAGTTAATGAAATTGTTTGATTTTGTATTTACATCGATGTTAGGTTCTATTTGTTGAGTGACTTTTATTACAAAATATTTCAGCTCGAAAGTTTTTTTATGAAAATAAGTTTCGAAGAAAAGTAATTCGATACTAAATATGAAGCGCAATAGAAGATAATTATTTTCAAGGTACGAAAAGACCGAAATCTAGATAAAAGACTTCAAAATATAACTTAAAGGATAAGATAATGAATTAATATAATTATTTATTTGTAAAAATACGCACAAATTTATCTCACATTTAGAACAATCATCGTGCTTTTATTTCTTTCTTTCATAATAAATAGTTTTTGACTATCAATTGTGCGAAGGACCTGTTGTAAGGTTCAATTAGAAACTAACATATTCAATCGAAGTGACAACAAATGTTAAGTTTTTATCAATGAGCATAAAATACAGACGGCTAACAATTCCAGAAGAATGTTCGTTCTTCATCATACATGGAGATACTGATATAATATTCCGAATTAAATATATTTTGTACTTATTCATAATTTGGTCATTGGAATTTATTTCCGAAAATTACACGAAGCATATTTAACTGACAAAAAAATAAGCATTAAATTGAAACGGACTTCGTTTAAGAAGTAATTTATTGACATAATAACTCAGTGACATACACACACTTACATAGAAAAAAATGTATGAAATAATTCGGCATCATTTTGCTAATTTTAGTAAAGCATATTTTGTATAATTTTACAAAATTTTGAAGAAAAGAAACAAGAGTTTTGTGTGCTATTAAATTTCTATCGTATTTATTATTCTGATTGAGTAAATTTATGCCGTTGAATTCTTAAACTTCTTTTTTGTTTTAAACGAAACCATCCTTGTGAACAAGATAGATGGAATTGATTGGATAAAAAGGATGTAATGTAATTTTTAACAGTAATACTAATGAAAATATATTAAAACGCTTATATGTGAATACAACTAAAAATATGAAAAAATATTCTTTTCTTTAAATATCAGAAGAGCAAATGTTTATATTTAAATTATTTTATAGGAAAACCTTAGCTTAATTATTGTAAATGAAATATTCAGGAAATTAAAAATGAAGTACTAAAGGAGCCATAAGCCTTTCCGTTTCGCATGTTCTTTCTTTTGCAGCGGAAGTGATGACCGAGGGTAAGTATGTCTTGAAGAGGGTCAGGTTTTTATAATCTGCGGATGATTGATTTCGAGTCGGTTACGGTCCGCGGTACCCTTGTTTGCGCTCGTCTCTTTTTTTTTATTAGAGTAGGTTATTTAGGACTTGAGGTAGTTTAGCTTGTTTTCTGGTACCGCGTCGGTGATTCGGTAACGCGCCTATGGTTTTAGATTTTGTAGTGTTTTGAATTGAGATCTGTGGAGAGATCACATCCAGAACTAACGTAACGTAGGTTTCCTGTTCTGGATGAGTAGTTGTTGACGCGTTTGTAAATCGGGCATGTGAATCGGTGGCTGAGTTACGTAACTCGGACTTAGTCTGCTCGCGTAAGACCCGCGACCGAAACTCCTCTCCGAACTAGCTAGCCTACAAGCAGCCACCACGGAGTAGACTAAGTGTGACCGGACTTGTTGACCTGAAGGGTACAGTCCGTTGTCACTTCCAAGACTGCACATCTCGAACCGATGAGAGGCCGGTTCTAATTGCGATCGAACGAGACGGAGGTAGGAAACCGTTACAAATGGCGCCCAACGTGGGGCCTAAAACATCCTAAGGGGGAAAGAAATTCGCGTCTTCTGACGAGTTGGTCCTTTACGGAGGATGTAAGATACTTTGGTACTCGAGTCCCACTATCAGGAGCAGTAGAGTTGTGTGATACACACTAGTAGTCGCTGCACGTGAGTTGTAGCTTCCGCTCTCCTTTGTTTGATTTTTTTTTCGCGACAGAATCCTTCCGATGTATTGTCCCAGGCTAACCCCTGTAAGGACCTTCTATTTTCTTGATGGAACTGTCAGCCAGATGGGGTTTCTCCTGTCGGCCTGGACTCTCAAGAAAATAGAAGGCTACCTTGCCTTTATGTCGCGGAAGGATTCTACTTATTTCGTATGCGTGATAGACGAGTGGTATCGGTTCAACGTTCGGTGGCGTATACTGGAGTTGCGGAGCCCGGAATGCTTCCACGCGTCGGAAATTTTGACCGCGTACAAAACCGTTACGGTAGCTCTACCACTTGTCTCGTAGAGTCATTTAACGTAGATTAGAAACGGTTTGTAACGTACGGGAAATGGGGAAAATAACGTAGAAATCAATCTGAAGCACCCTTCTCTTGACAGGCCACCATCGGTCATCATTTCTGCACGAAGAAGTTGGAGTTGCGGAACTGAAAGGCTGCCTTAATATATATTTTTTTTTTGAGGAAAAGTTTAGCTCGCCACTTTCGGCTACTATTAACTTTATAGGCATACCATATCTGAATAAGTTTTTCATATACATATTAGTACGATGGCGTTCCGTACGCCGAATAAAAATAAACACAACACAAGATCACAGACCTATCAAGCGGCGATCTGCGGAATCTGCCAACAAGAGGACCTCAGCGATACCAACACCTGCAAGCTGGAATGTGGACACGTGTTCCACAGCACCTGTGTTCAAGATCTACTTTTAACACCAAACGCTCGATGCCCCAACTGCCGTCGTCCCATCGATCCGGCTAATGTCGCTGTTCCACCTTTGCCACCGATTAGCCATCCAGGAGCAGTGCCGAAAAATAATCAGAAGACTAGCCACAAAAGCTCATCCCAAGGAGGAGAAGGAGCTGTCGGAGGCGAACACTTGGATGCAAACCCGCAACCAGCGCTCCAGTCCCCACCACAAACAACAGCAGTCGCAAATGAAGTTTTCCTGAGAGTGTTGCAGGGTCTAACCGAACATATGGTAAAAATGGAACAAAGCATCCAGACCCTACAAGCCAACCAGTCCATCCAGTCGGAATCTCAGCCAGCAGTCTGGGAACCGACCCGACGGCGCGACAACGACCTCGTTAGACCACTCGATGAGGGAATTCCTCCACGACCAAGTCTAGGAATGGATCCAAGTGCTCCCGAATATAGACCAAGGTTCAGTACTACGTTACCTCTACGTCAGTCAGGACTGGAAACCCAGCCGCAGAACATGTCACTACCACCTCAAGATCCAACACCACGGATAATGGAGAGTTGGCACTTGAAATTCTCCGGATTCAATGCCTCCACTCCGGTAGACCGTTTCCTCTTCAGAGTGCACTCACTAGTGATGAGTACCCTAGGGGGGAATTTCCATGCATTCTTGCGCCACGCACACCTTCTGTTCAGTGGAGAAGCCACAGAATGGTACTGGCGTTATAAGGAGTCTGTGCCTCTTATGGACTGGAACTCCTTTTCCAGGGCGTTCCGTGATCATTTTGATGACGGTTTAACCGAACGAGACCTACTGGAGTTAATTAGGAAACGAAAGCAAGGACCTCAAGAGACATTTGACCAATTTCACGACAGCATGCTACGACTCGTGTCGCGTTTAAGGAAACCAATGGGTGAAGAGGAGTTGGTAGAGAGCTTACGTGAAAATTTGCGCTGGGAGTTGCAGACACGACTACTACACGTACCAATCCACGACATCCAATCGCTGCGCAGGTATGTCCGGAGGGAAGAACGACACGAAGAGAGACGGAGGATGTTCCGAGCAACCCCTATTCCTACTGATACTCACCGCAGACACCATGCAGAACTTTCGATCGAGGATGATCCGTCCTACGAAGCCGCTCTAGTTATGCGTACTAGCGTTTCCGGCACTCCGGAACCAAAGCTTGAAATTAAACCACCAAGCATCGAAGCGCTCACCAGTCCAACGACTTGTTGGAACTGCAAGCAACCGGGACATCGGTTCGCTGTATGTCCGGTGGAGCTGACTCTTTTTTTGCTTCCGATGCGGTAAAGCTGACAATTATGCAACGGATTGCTCCGATTGCAAACAACGAAAAAACTTGCTAGCGGGTGCCGCTACCATCCATCCGGTATGGTGGCAGGCTCACCCCATCAAACATGAGCCAGCCGCTGGGTACCTATTAACTTCTTTGTTTCAGGTGACTTCGCGGGTTGAGTGGCCCATCACCACCCGGTTGCCCCTCCCTCATTTGTGGGCCATGAGCCTCTCCGGGTAAGGACGAGGTCACCCTGCTTCCACTTCTTTTTACTTGTTACTCTTGTTCCAAGAACAAGTCAGTTGCCCCCTGGTAGAGTTACCTACACTTTTTGCGACTTCGGTCGCCTTGTTAATGTTTGACCACAAGAAATTCGTGAATGCGAAATTCTTTGTAGTGGGTCCTTGTGCTGGGGGAATGAACCCGCCCCACGACACCGCAATGCTAGCCTGCCAGCGCATTCACGCGTCCCCAGACAAGGGCATTCTCGGCAGATACCGACACCTTCTTGAAATGTGACGCCTACGCCCGGGAATTGGAGTGATTCCGATCCCGAACCCTGGCACCCGGCCAGATATGTATGACTTCGAAATGCAAGCAGACTTTATCTTTCGTGCAGCCATCATTGCGCCGAAAATATTTTTCTTCAAATATTTATATTTGTGGAGAAATATTTTCTGTCAATGTGAGCCGCTGAAGTAAAACTCTGATACATTTCGAAGCATATCTATCTGGCAATGCTTCCCACAGTTGCCATCCAAATGTCAAAGAGGCAGAACGTGTTCGCGGTGAACTGTCCGTCGAGTTAGAATTCTCGCGAGGGTTAGCCGATTAGCGGTAAGTCCGAAGAAAATTAGCGTGGCGTAAATATAACGCAATGTAAATTTATCTACAGGAGGAGGTAGTAAATGGGTGACTTGGCGAGCGGCTTGGAGGAACAGATGTCCAATCTACCGCAAGGCCTATGAATACGCGGTCATCAGATGATTCGAGTGACAGATACAGCAGAGGAAAGAGGCCGGCGACTTAATTCCAGGTTAGATTAGCCATAGTAAAAGTAGTTAGGTAGCACGTGTTAACCAGTTTGATGCCATACAATTTGACAAGGATATCATAAAGATTTTACGAGAGAAATTCTTTTCTACGATTCAGAGTCTTTCGCCATCAATCCTTGCCCGGTTTCAACCAGAATTCGAACTACTGTTTCAATCAGCTGTTTGGCTGGGATCCATCGGCAAACAATTTGCATCGTTTGGTCAACAATTGCTTTTAATTTGCTACGATAAAGATGAATTAACCCGATCAAGACTTTGTTTGCATTTTATACTCACAATACTACCGAAATATGCAAAACTGAATGTTGATCATCGGTTTGTTGGAAAAGAGTGGATTAATACCGCACTTTCGTGGACGGAAATCACATTGCTTATCCTGTCAGTGATAAACTTCTTTAGTTTTTTAAAATCGGGAAAGAAACCCACATTGACAGATTTTTTACTTGGATTGGACTATATTACGTTGCATAGTAGCAGGAGACGTGATGTTGGCTTCTCATTATTTAAAGATGAATGTTAACGTTCGATTGCAATTTAGTGCACATTTTCAAAATGCATGTTTTTTTTTATAATTTTAAATCAAATATCTCTCATTCGCCATTAAGTGTAAGAACTGGTAGTGCTAAACTATTTTGTAATATTATACGTTTATTATTACTCTGACGCAATTTTCTATAAAGCTACAGAAGAAATGAACTATTTTGGTTGCGATGCAACTACTACTTTTGTGTTCGAAGGTATTTAAGAATAAAAAGACACCAATATAAAGAAATAAGTAAAAATAGTTTATGCATGTTTTATAAGCTAAAAAGTCTTCAACCATTGTGATGAGACGGAAAGAAAAGATTGAACATTTTGAGAGACTTGTTGGATCCTTGCGCAAAATAAGATGATCTTATTTACATCTGCGTAGCGAACACAGATTATTAACTATCGCTAAATAACAATATGAAATGTTCATTTAAAGTGAATCAAAAGGGCCTTTTTGATAATTTTATTTTAAATAGATTTTAAGAGATATTTCTACCCAATATAAAGTGCAGCTATTTATTTTATATGCTGCTATGCTAGTTTGTAAAAAAGCTCATACCTGAATGAAAAAAAAAACCGCAGACACAAAACCATCCTAAAGTTATTTTAGTGTGCAACAGTAATATATAAAAAAAAAACTTATGTCAAAAAAGTAATTTATTTTCTGTTTAATGTACTTGTGACTTCTAAACGCACCTGGACATAATAAATACAGAAATAAATTTTTGTTCAGTTTAGAAAAGAAAAAAAAATATATTTAAATTCACAAAATCCTCAGTTTATAAAACATAAATGCTTAAAGTAATTCGCGTATATGTTTCCTCCTAATGATTTACGGGTACAATGACTGCAAAAGTTAAGTTTTCCCATTATATAAATATTAGGGAATTTTTGGATAATTTTAGTGCATGTATAGATAAACATAGATATACATAAAGTTGCATGAGTTTCTTTAATTTTTTTATGTGAATAAATTTATCTTTCTCAGCGGATGGAGTGTAGTGAGTTAAGTTTAATATATTGAGCTTTATTTGAAAATTGTATTCTATCCCAAATTGGTCTGTTAAGACTATACTTTCAGAATTACTACTCTAAACTTTAAAATAGTTAAGCACAAGTGCTCATAGGGAAATACCTTAGTGTAGGCATTTCTCTTGGATTCATATTCACCATAATTAGTAGAATTACAAGAACGAAAACGCTTAATAACTAGAAGTTAATGAAATTGTTTGATTTTGTATTTACATCGATGTTAGGTTCTATTTGTTGAGTGACTTTTATTACAAAATATTTCAGCTCGAAAGTTTTTTTATGAAAATAAGTTTCGAAGAAAAGTAATTCGATACTAAATATGAAGCGCAATAGAAGATAATTATTTTCAAGGTACGAAAAGACCGAAATCTAGATAAAAGACTTCAAAATATAACTTAAAGGATAAGATAATGAATTAATATAATTATTTATTTGTAAAAATACGCACAAATTTATCTCACATTTAGAACAATCATCGTGCTTTTATTTCTTTCTTTCATAATAAATAGTTTTTGACTATCAATTGTGCGAAGGACCTGTTGTAAGGTTCAATTAGAAACTAACATATTCAATCGAAGTGACAACAAATGTTAAGTTTTTATCAATGAGCATAAAATACAGACGGCTAACAATTCCAGAAGAATGTTCGTTCTTCATCATACATGGAGATACTGATATAATATTCCGAATTAAATATATTTTGTACTTATTCATAATTTGGTCATTGGAATTTATTTCCGAAAATTACACGAAGCATATTTAACTGACAAAAAAATAAGCATTAAATTGAAACGGATTTCGTTTAAGAAGTAATTTATTGACATAATAACTCAGTGACATACACACACTTACATAGAAAAAAATGTATGAAATAATTCGGCATCATTTTGCTAATTTTAGTAAAGCATATTTTGTATAATTTTACAAAGTTTTGAAGAAAAGAAACAAGAGTTTTGTGTGCTATTAAATTTCTATCGTATTTATTATTCTGATTGAGTAAATTTATGCCGTTGAATTCTTAAACTTCTTTTTTGTTTTAAACGAAACCATCCTTGTGAACAAGATAGATGGAATTGATTGGATAAAAAGGATGTAATGTAATTTTTAACAGTAATACTAATGAAAATATATTAAAACGCTTATATGTGAATACAACTAAAAATATGAAAAAATATTCTTTTCTTTAAATATCAGAAGAGCAAATGTTTATATTTAAATTATTTTATAGGAAAACCTTAGCTTAATTATTGTAAATGAAATATTCAGGAAATTAAAAATGAAGTACTAAAGGAGCCATAAGCCTTTCCGTTTCGCATGTTCTTTCTTTTGCAGCGGAAGTGATGACCGAGGGTAAGTATGTCTTGAAGAGGGTCAGGTTTTTATAATCTGCGGATGATTGATTTCGAGTCGGTTACGGTCCGCGGTACCCTTGTTTGCGCTCGTCTCTTTTTTTTTATTAGAGTAGGTTATTTAGGACTTGAGGTAGTTTAGCTTGTTTTCTGGTACCGCGTCGGTGATTCGGTAACGCGCCTATGGTTTTAGATTTTGTAGTGTTTTGAATTGAGATCTGTGGAGAGATCACATCCAGAACTAACGTAACGTAGGTTTCCTGTTCTGGATGAGTAGTTGTTGACGCGTTTGTAAATCGGGCATGTGAATCGGTGGCTGAGTTACGTAACTCGGACTTAGTCTGCTCGCGTAAGACCCGCGACCGAAACTCCTCTCCGAACTAGCTAGCCTACAAGCAGCCACCACGGAGTAGACTAAGTGTGACCGGACTTGTTGACCTGAAGGGTACAGTCCGTTGTCACTTCCAAGACTGCACATCTCGAACCGATGAGAGGCCGGTTCTAATTGCGATCGAACGAGACGGAGGTAGGAAACCGTTACAAATGGCGCCCAACGTGGGGCCTAAAACATCCTAAGGGGGAAAGAAATTCGCGTCTTCTGACGAGTTGGTCCTTTACGGAGGATGTAAGATACTTTGGTACTCGAGTCCCACTATCAGGAGCAGTAGAGTTGTGTGATACACACTAGTAGTCGCTGCACGTGAGTTGTAGCTTCCGCTCTCCTTTGTTTGATTTTTTTTTCGCGACAGAATCCTTCCGATGTATTGTCCCAGGCTAACCCCTGTAAGGACCTTCTATTTTCTTGATGGAACTGTCAGCCAGATGGGGTTTCTCCTGTCGGCCTGGACTCTCAAGAAAATAGAAGGCTACCTTGCCTTTATGTCGCGGAAGGATTCTACTTATTTCGTATGCGTGATAGACGAGTGGTATCGGTTCAACGTTCGGTGGCGTATGCTGGAGTTGCGGAGCCCGGAATGCTTCCACGCGTCGGAAATTTTGACCGCGTACAAAACCGTTACGGTAGCTCTACCACTTGTCTCGTAGAGTCATTTAACGTAGATTAGAAACGGTTTGTAACGTACGGGAAATGGGGAAAATAACGTAGAAATCAATCTGAAGCACCCTTCTCTTGACAGGCCACCATCGGTCATCATTTCTGCACGAAGGAGTTGGAGTTGCGGAACTGAAAGGCTGCCTTAATATATATATTTTTTTTGAGGAAAAGTTTAGCTCGCCACTTTCGGCTACTATTAACTTTATAGGCATACCATATCTGAATAAGTTTTTCATATACATATTAGTACGATGGCGTTCCGTACGCCGAATAAAAATAAACACAACACAAGATCACAGACCTATCAAGCGGCGATCTGCGGAATCTGCCAACAAGAGGACCTCAGCGATACCAACACCTGCAAGCTGGAATGTGGACACGTGTTCCACAGCACCTGTGTTCAAGATCTACTTTTAACACCAAACGCTCGATGCCCCAACTGCCGTCGTCCCATCGATCCGGCTAATGTCGCTGTTCCACCTTTGCCACCGATTAGCCATCCAGGAGCAGTGCCGAAAAATAATCAGAAGACTAGCCACAAAAGCTCATCCCAAGGAGGAGAAGGAGCTGTCGGAGGCGAACACTTGGATGCAAACCCGCAACCAGCGCTCCAGTCCCCACCACAAACAACAGCAGTCGCAAATGAAGTTTTCCTGAGAGTGTTGCAGGGTCTAACCGAACAAATGGTGAAAATGGAACAAAGCATCCAGACCCTACAAGCCAACCAGTCCATCCAGTCGGAATCTCAGCCAGCAGTCTGGGAACCGACCCGACGGCGCGACAACGACCTCGTTAGACCACTCGATGAGGGAATTCCTCCACGACCAAGTCTAGGAATGGATCCAAGTGCTCCCGAATATAGACCAAGGTTCAGTACTACGTTACCTCTACGTCAGTCAGGACTGGAAACCCAGCCACAGAACATGTCACTACCACCTCAAGATCCAACACCACGGATAATGGAGAGTTGGGACTTGAAATTCTCCGGATTCAATGCCTCCACTCCGGTAGACCGTTTCCTCTTCAGAGTGCACTCACTAGTGATGAGTACCCTAGGGGGGAATTTCCATGCATTCTTGCGCCACGCACACCTTCTGTTCAGTGGAGAAGCCACAGAATGGTACTGGCGTTATAAGGAGTCTGTGCCTCTTATGGACTGGAACTCCTTTTCCAGGGCGTTCCGTGATCATTTTGATGACGGTTTAACCGAACGAGACCTACTGGAGTTAATTAGGAAACGAAAGCAACGACCTCAAGAGACATTTGACCAATTTCACGACAGCATGCTACGACTCGTGTCGCGTTTAAGGACACCAATGGGTGAAGAGGAGTTGGTAGAGAGCTTACGTGAAAATTTGCGCTGGGAGTTGCAGACACGACTACTACACGTACCAATCCACGACATCCAATCGCTGCGCAGGTATGTCCGGAGGGAAGAACGACACGAAGAGAGACGGAGGATGTTCCGAACAACCCCTATTCCTACTGATACTCACCGCAGACACCATGCAGAACTTTCGATCGAGGATGATCCGTCCTACGAAGCCGCTCTAGTTATGCGTACTAGCGTTTCCGGCACTCCGGAACCAAAGCTTGAAATTAAACCACCAAGCATCGAAGCGCTCACCAGTCCAACGACTTGTTGGAACTGCAAGCAACCGGGACATCGGTTCGCTGTATGTCCGGTGGAGCTGACTCTTTTTTTGCTTCCGATGCGGTAAAGCTGACAATTATGCAACGGATTGCTCCGATTGCAAACAACGAAAAAACTTGCTAGCGGGTGCCGCTACCATCCATCCGGTATGGTGGCAGGCTCACCCCATCAAACATGAGCCAGCCGCTGGGTACCTATTAACTTCTTTGTTTCAGGTGACTTCGCGGGTTGAGTGGCCCATCACCACCCGGTTGCCCCTCCCTCATTTGTGGGCCATGAGCCTCTCCGGGTAAGGACGAGGTCACCCTGCTTCCACTTCTTTTTACTTGTTACTCTTGTTCCAAGAACAAGTCATTTGCCCCCTGGTAGAGTTACCTACACTTTTTGCGACTTCGGTCGCCTTGTTAATGTTTGACCACAAGAAATTCGTGAATGCGAAATTCTTTGTAGTGGGTCCTTGTGCTGGGGGAATGAACCCGCCCCACGACACCGCAATGCTAGCCTGCCAGCGCATTCACGCGTCCCCAGACAAGGGCATTCTCGGCAGATACCGACACCTTCTTGAAATGTGACGCCTACGCCCGGGAATTGGAGTGATTCCGATCCCGAACCCTGGCACCCGGCCAGATATGTATGACTTCGAAATGCAAGCAGACTTTATCTTTCGTGCAGCCATCATTGCGCCGAAAATATTTTTCTTCAAATATTTATATTTGTGGAGAAATATTTTCTGTCAATGTGAGCCGCTGAAGTAAAACTCTGATACATTTCGAAGCATATCTATCTGGCAATGCTTCCCACAGTTGCCATCCAAATGTCAAAGAGGCAGAACGTGTTCGCGGTGAACTGTCCGTCGAGTTAGAATTCTCGCGAGGGTTAGCCGATTAGCGGTAAGTCCGAAGAAAATTAGCGTGGCGTAAATATAACGCAATGTAAATTTATCTACAGGAGGAGGTAGTAAATGGGTGACTTGGCGAGCGGCTTGGAGGAACAGATGTCCAATCTACCGCAAGGCCTATGAATACGCGGTCATCAGATGATTCGAGTGACGGATACAGCAGAGGAAAGAGGCCGGCGACTTAATTCCAGGTTAGATTAGCCATAGTAAAAGTAGTTAGGTAGCACGTGTTAACCAGTTTGATGCCATATAATTTGACAAGGATATCATAAAGATTTTACGAGAGAAATTCTTTTCTACGATTCAGAGTCTTTCGCCATCAATCCTTGCCCGGTTTCAACCAGAATTCGAACTACTGTTTCAATCAGCTGTTTGGCTGGGATCCATCGGCAAACAATTTGCATCGTTTGGTCAACAATTGCTTTTAATTTGCTACGATAAAGATGAATTAACCCGATCAAGGCTTTGTTTGCATTTTACACTCACAATACTACCGAAATATGCAAAACAGAATGTTGATCATCGGTTTGTTGGAAAAGAGTGGATTAATACCGCACTTTCGTGGACGGAAATCACATTGCTTATCCTGTCAGTGATAAACTTCTTTAGTTTTTTAAAATCGGGAAAGAAACCCACATTGACAGATTTTCTACTTGGATTGGACTATATTACGTTGCATAGTAGCAGGAGACGTGATGTTGGCTTCTCATTATTTAAAGATGAATGTTAACGTTCGATTGCAATTTAGTGCACATTTTCAAAATGCATGTTTTTTTTTGATAATTTTAAATCAAATATCTCTCATTCGCCATTAAGTGTAAGAACTGGTAGTGCTAAACTATTTTGTAATATTATACGTTTATTATTACTCTGACGCAATTTTCTATAAAGCTACAGAAGAAATGAACTATTTTGGTTGCGATGCAACTACTACTTTTGTGTTCGAAGGTATTTAAGAATAAAAAGACACCAATATAAAGAAATAAGTAAAAATAGTTTATGCATGTTTTATAAGCTAAAAAGTCTTCAACCATTGTGATGAGACGGAAAGAAAAGATTGAACATTTTGAGAGACTTGTTGGATCCTTGCGCAAAATAAGATGATCTTATTTACATCTGCGTAGCGAACACAGATTATTAACTATCGCTAAATAACAATATGAAATGTTCATTTAAAGTGAATCAAAAGGGCCTTTTTGATAATTTTATTTTAAATAGATTTTAAGAGATATTTCTACCCAATATAAAGTGCAGCTATTTATTTTATATGCTGCTATGCTAGTTTGTAAAAAAGCTCATACCTGAATGAAAAAAAAAACCGCAGACACAAAACCATCCTAAAGTTATTTTAGTGTGCAACAGTAATATATAAAAAAAAAACTTATGTCAAAAAAGTAATTTATTTTCTGTTTAATGTACTTGTGACTTCTAAACGCACCTGGACATAATAAATACAGAAATAAATTTTTGTTCAGTTTAGAAAAGAAAAAAAAATATATTTAAATTCACAAAATCCTCAGTTTATAAAACATAAATGCTTAAAGTAATTCGCGTATATGTTTCCTCCTAATGATTTACGGGTACAATGACTGCAAAAGTTAAGTTTTCCCATTATATAAATATTAGGGAATTTTTGGATAATTTTAGTGCATGTATAGATAAACATAGATATACATAAAGTTGCATGAGTTTCTTTAATTTTTTTATGTGAATAAATTTATCTTTCTCAGCGGATGGAGTGTAGTGAGTTAAGTTTAATATATTGAGCTTTATTTGCAAATTGTGTTCTATCCCAAATTGGTCTGTTAAGACTATACTTTCAGAATTACTACTCTAAACTTTAAAATAGTTAAGCACAAGTGCTCATAGGGAAATACCTTAGTGTAGGCATTTCTCTTGGATTCATATTCACCATAATTAGTAGAATTACAAGAACGAAAACGCTTAATAACTAGAAGTTAATGAAATTGTTTGATTTTGTATTTACATCGATGTTAGGTTCTATTTGTTGAGTGACTTTTATTACAAAATATTTCAGCTCGAAAGTTTTTTTATGAAAATAAGTTTCGAAGAAAAGTAATTCGATACTAAATATGAAGCGCAATAGAAGATAATTATTTTCAAGGTACGAAAAGACCGAAATCTAGATAAAAGACTTCAAAATATAACTTAAAGGATAAGATAATGAATTAATATAATTATTTATTTGTAAAAATACGCACAAATTTATCTCACATTTAGAACAATCATCGTGCTTTTATTTCTTTCTTTCATAATAAATAGTTTTTGACTATCAATTGTGCGAAGGACCTGTTGTAAGGTTCAATTAGAAACTAACATATTCAATCGAAGTGACAACAAATGTTAAGTTTTTATCAATGAGCATAAAATACAGACGGCTAACAATTCCAGAAGAATGTTCGTTCTTCATCATACATGGAGATACTGATATAATATTCCGAATTAAATATATTTTGTACTTATTCATAATTTGGTCATTGGAATTTATTTCCGAAAATTACACGAAGCATATTTAACTGACAAAAAAATAAGCATTAAATTGAAACGGATTTCGTTTAAGAAGTAATTTATTGACATAATAACTCAGTGACATACACACACTTACATAGAAAAAAATGTATGAAATAATTCGGCATCATTTTGCTAATTTTAGTAAAGCATATTTTGTATAATTTTACAAAGTTTTGAAGAAAAGAAACAAGAGTTTTGTGTGCTATTAAATTTCTATCGTATTTATTATTCTGATTGAGTAAATTTATGCCGTTGAATTCTTAAACTTCTTTTTTGTTTTAAACGAAACCATCCTTGTGAACAAGATAGATGGAATTGATTGGATAAAAAGGATGTAATGTAATTTTTAACAGTAATACTAATGAAAATATATTAAAACGCTTATATGTGAATACAACTAAAAATATGAAAAAATATTCTTTTCTTTAAATATCAGAAGAGCAAATGTTTATATTTAAATTATTTTATAGGAAAACCTTAGCTTAATTATTGTAAATGAAATATTCAGGAAATTAAAAATGAAGTACTAAAGGAGCCATAAGCCTTTCCGTTTCGCATGTTCTTTCTTTTGCAGCGGAAGTGATGACCGAGGGTAAGTATGTCTTGAAGAGGGTCAGGTTTTTATAATCTGCGGATGATTGATTTCGAGTCGGTTACGGTCCGCGGTACCCTTGTTTGCGCTCGTCTCTTTTTTTTATTAGAGTAGGTTATTTAGGACTTGAGGTAGTTTAGCTTGTTTTCTGGTACCGCGTCGGTGATTCGGTAACGCGCCTATGGTTTTAGATTTTGTAGTGTTTTGAATTGAGATCTGTGGAGAGATCACATCCAGAACTAACGTAACGTAGGTTTCCTGTTCTGGATGAGTAGTTGTTGACGCGTTTGTAAATCGGGCATGTGAATCGGTGGCTGAGTTACGTAACTCGGACTTAGTCTGCTCGCGTAAGACCCGCGACCGAAACTCCTCTCCGAACTAGCTAGCCTACAAGCAGCCACCACGGAGTAGACTAAGTGTGACCGGACTTGTTGACCTGAAGGGTACAGTCCGTTGTCACTTCCAAGACTGCACATCTCGAACCGATGAGAGGCCGGTTCTAATTGCGATCGAACGAGACGGAGGTAGGAAACCGTTACAAATGGCGCCCAACGTGGGGCCTAAAACATCCTAAGGGGGAAAGAAATTCGCGTCTTCTGACGAGTTGGTCCTTTACGGAGGATGTAAGATACTTTGGTACTCGAGTCCCACTATCAGGAGCAGTAGAGTTGTGTGATACACACTAGTAGTCGCTGCACGTGAGTTGTAGCTTCCGCTCTCCTTTGTTTGATTTTTTTTTCGCGACAGAATCCTTCCGATGTATTGTCCCAGGCTAACCCCTGTAAGGACCTTCTATTTTCTTGATGGAACTGTCAGCCAGATGGGGTTTCTCCTGTCGGCCTGGACTCTCAAGAAAATAGAAGGCTACCTTGCCTTTATGTCGCGGAAGGATTCTACTTATTTCGTATGCGTGATAGACGAGTGGTATCGGTTCAACGTTCGGTGGCGTATGCTGGAGTTGCGGAGCCCGGAATGCTTCCACGCGTCGGAAATTTTGACCGCGTATAAAACCGTTACGGTAGCTCTACCACTTGTCTCGTAGAGTCATTTAACGTAGATTAGAAACGGTTTGTAACGTACGGGAAATGGGGAAAATAACGTAGAAATCAATCTGAAGCACCCTTCTCTTGACAGGCCACCATCGGTCATCATTTCTGCACGAAGGAGTTGGAGTTGCGGAACTGAAAGGCTGCCTTAATATATATTTTTTTTTTTGAGGAAAAGTTTAGCTCGCCACTTTCGGCTACTATTAACTTTATAGGCATACCATATCTGAATAAGTTTTTCATATACATATTAGTACGATGGCGTTCCGTACGCCGAATAAAAATAAACACAACACAAGATCACAGACCTATCAAGCGGCGATCTGCGGAATCTGCCAACAAGAGGACCTCAGCGATACCAACACCTGCAAGCTGGAATGTGGACACGTGTTCCACAGCACCTGTGTTCAAGATCTACTTTTAACACCAAACGCTCGATGCCCCAACTGCCGTCGTCCCATCGATCCGGCTAATGTCGCTGTTCCACCTTTGCCACCGATTAGCCATCCAGGAGCAGTGCCGAAAAATAATCAGAAGACTAGCCACAAAAGCTCATCCCAAGGAGGAGAAGGAGCTGTCGGAGGCGAACACTTGGATGCAAACCTGCAACCAGCGCTCCAGTCCCCACCACAAACAACAGCAGTCGCAAATGAAGTTTTCCTGAGAGTGTTGCAGGGTCTAACCGAACAGATGGCGAAAATGGAACAAAGCATCCAGACCCTACAAGCCAACCAGTCCATCCAGTCGGAATCTCAGCCAGCAGTCTGGGAACCGACCCGACGGCGCGACAACGACCTCGTTAGACCACTCGATGAGGGAATTCCTCCACGACCAAGTCTAGGAATGGACCCAAGTGCTCCCGAATATAGACCAAGGTTCAGTACTACGTTACCTCTACGTCAGTCAGGACTGGAAACCCAGCCACAGAACATGTCACTACCACCTCAAGATCCAACACCACGGATAATGGAGAGTTGGCACTTGAAATTCTCCGGATTCAATGCCTCCACTCCGGTAGACCGTTTCCTCTTCAGAGTGCACTCACTAGTGATGAGTACCCTAGGGGGGAATTTCCATGCATTCTTGCGCCACGCACACCTTCTGTTCAGTGGAGAAGCCACAGAATGGTACTGGCGTTATAAGGAGTCTGTGCCTCTTATGGACTGGGACTCCTTTTCCAGGGCGTTCCGTGATCATTTTGATGACGGTTTAACCGAACGAGACCTACTGGAGTTAATTAGGAAACGAAAGCAAGGACCTCAAGAGACATTTGACCAATTTCACGACAGCATGCTACGACTCGTGTCGCGTTTAAGGACACCAATGGGTGAAGAGGAGTTGGTAGAGAGCTTACGTGAAAATTTGCGCTGGGAGTTGCAGACACGACTACTACACGTACCAATCCATGACATCCAATCGCTGCGCAGGTATGTCCGGAGGGAAGAACGACACGAAGAGAGACGGAGGATGTTCCGAGCAACCCCTATTCCTACTGATACTCACCGCAGACACCATGCAGAACTTTCGATCGAGGATGATCCGTCCTACGAAGCCGCTCTAGTTATGCGTACTAGCGTTTCCGGCACTCCGGAACCAAAGCTTGAAATTAAACCACCAAGCATCGAAGCGCTCACCAGTCCAACGACTTGTTGGAACTGCAAGCAACCGGGACATCGGTTCGCTGTATGTCCGGTGGAGCTGACTCTTTTTTTGCTTCCGATGCGGTAAAGCTGACAATTATGCAACGGATTGCTCCGATTGCAAACAACGAAAAAACTTGCCAGCGGGTGCCGCTACCATCCGTCGACACTCGTAAGTTCTGAACAAATTGACCCGGAACCGGTTGCTTGCTGCGACCAAACTCCAGACCCGACCCCAACCTTACTGACTCACACCGCCAAAGATACTACTCCTGAAGTTCCGCCACCGGCATCACACGTTGTCGAGCAGGACGAAAACAATAATGGGGGCGAGTCAAACATTCCTTGGCATCGCAAGCCCTTCCATATCAGACTGCGTGACTATCTAGCTATGCGTCAGCGTATCTTCAGTGAGGAGATTTTTACGGCATCTCGTCCCAGAAGAAAGCGATCCACACGTCGGATACGGAGCTTCTGGAGAAGGGTCAGGCAACCCAGGAAGGCCTTACGAGCAATACATTTGGACGAATTGATAAAAGATGACGTTAGGCCCTATGCGTCAGTATACCTTCTACAGAGGCGACTGAGGGGCCTAGTCGATACTGGAGCCAGTGTGAACTGCATATCCGGCAATTTTGCGGAAGAGATTCTGACGTCCCACGCCAATCAAATTCAGCATTTTACCACCTGGTTACGAACAGAAGATGGAACCCGTCACTCCGTAAGAGGACGAATTACGACGGAGGTTACTTTCAAGAGCATGTCAAAATCTCTGGAATTCTTCATAATACCTCAGCTCACACAGGATCTTTACTTAGGAGTGGACTTCGTCCGGAAATTTAATTTAGCCCCGGCACTATTTCCCGGTCCGACACTCGAAACTATCGACACAGTCCATGACGCGACCAACACTTCTCACACACTAAGACATGCTTTGAATGCACATCAACAGCTGCGATTGGACTCGGCTATATCGGCTTTTCCATCGCATGAGAAGGAAGGTCTTGGCAGGACAATCCTGGTGTCGCACGCCATAGACGTAGGTGAAGCAAAACCCGTAAAACAGAGGCATTTCGCCATATCTCCGGCGAAGGAAAAGTCGTTATATGCCGAAGTTGATCGGATGTTAGCACTAGGCGTGATCGAAGAATCACAGAGTGCATGGTCCTCCCCAGTCACTTTAGTCGTTAAACCGAACAAGGTCAGATTATGTTTGGACGCAAGACGTTTGAATGCCGTCACAGTCAAGGACGCATACCCTCTACCTTTAATTGAAGGCATATTGAGTCGATTACCGAAGGCCCATTACATTACCAGTCTGGACCTCAAAGACGCTTTTTGGCAAATTCCATTAGATCCTGAATCCAAAGAGAAAACAGCTTTCACGGTCCCCGGTCGGCCACTGTATCACTTCGTGACCATGCCATTTGGGTTATGTAATGCCCCCCAAACGATGACGCACCTTATGGATAAGGTGATACCACCGCAATTACGACATCAGGTTTTCGTCTATTTAGATGACCTACTGCTCATAACCGAGACCTTTGACGAACACATCTGCCTGCTCCAGGAAGTAGCCTTGCAAATCCGGAAAGCTGGTTTAACCATCAACATACAGAAGAGTCAGTTCGTAATGACGGAGGTTAAGTACCTGGGTCACATCATTGGCCATGGCAACATCAGAACGGACCCGGAAAAGACTATGGCAATTGACAATTTTCCTCTACCACAAACCACCAAACAGCTGCGTCGATTCTTAGGATTATGCGGATGGTACCAACGCTTCATGCGGGATTATGCCACCATCACCACACCTCTGACAAACATGCTGCGAAAGGGACGTAAGTTCGTCTGCGAAGAGAACAGCTTGCGAGCCTTTGAAGAACTCAAGAAGAAGCTAACCACCGCTCCCGTATTGCATAGCCCTGACTTTGATAGACCGTTCTCACTCCAATGCGACGTGAGTCAACATGGAGTGGGGGCCGTCTTAGTTCAGGTTACGCACGACGGCGAGGAGACCCCGATAGCCTTCATGTCTCACAAGTTGAACCCAGCCCAGCGAAATTACACGGTCTCCGAGCAAGAATGTCTAGCTGCGGTGTTGGCAGTGAAACGCTTCCGAGCCTATGTGGAGGGACACACCTTTGAAATCGTTACGGACCACGCTTCTCTGAAATGGCTGATGAGCCAGACTGATCTCAACGGCAGATTGGCCAGGTGGGCACTGAAACTACAGGCATTTGACTTCACAATTCACCACCGAAAAGGAAGCCAGCATGTAGCCCCAGACACCCTATCCAGAATGTTCGCTCCTGAAGGAGCCGAGTTGGTCCAGGAGGACGACAGCCCCCAATTGATCGATCTGGACCATCCTGCCTTCAAGTCAGCCAGCTACACCCAACTGATTCACACTATCCAGAATCAACTGTCCCAGCTTCCTGAACTGCGGTTGACTGATGGATTTATTTATAAGCGGATGGGACACGCATCCGGAGACCCCATACAAGAAGAAGAGACAATTCAATACCCTGCTGGGGAAGAGCTTTTTAGGACAAAATTTTGCGCCTGAGATTAGCAGATGAACATTGGTGAAATTCAAGCGCGGCAAATACCTGCGAGTTGAATAGCATGGGTGAAGATATATGATAGGATAGCTCCTATCGTATTTAGCGAAGATGATAACCCATCAGCTGTACTTGTGATATTGACATTAATTGACAGCATTAAGTGTCAAAGTTAAAATGTAATTTAAATTCTTGAAAATAGTTTAATTTACTTAGTTTATAAAGTAAATATCAAAAGCGTTTTTTTACCGTAGGTGCAGCGTACTATAAGGGAGGCGGAGCGCAATTTTGATAGCCAGGTGAGTGTAAGCAATCAAATTTGCTCTGGACATTTGTGCGAAATGTCCTTGGTTTTCGAGGAAACAAAGCTTAAAAATTATAATTTTTCCTCAAGGAAACTTCGGTTGTCGATTGTTTTATCGAATAATTACCGCTGGACCAATTGGGCTGAAATTTTATATACCGTAGCACTCACTTGCCGTAGCACTTTTTAATTACATAACCGATGAGGTGAGGAAAAATTAGATTTAAGTATTTTTTCAATTGCATTTAATGTATTTTAGTTTTGACATAACAGCTGAAAAGCGCCACGTTCTTTCGTCAGTTTACAGCTACCAAATTTATTTCCTTGAGAAGGGTGTCCTTCTAAAGGAAGGAAGGGTGTCCTACAAAAAAACAAAACAGGTGCCCTTCTACAAAATACGATTAGAAGGGTGCTCTCTAAACAAGAAGTTTACATCGAATGTCTCCTCACCTTAACATATTCATACTAACAGAAGCCCGATGGCGCTGAAATAGTTTGTGGCAAATACGAGTATATCAAGATGAGGAGACATTCAATGTTAACTATTCTTCTTTAGGAGGGCATCTATCTATTTTTTAGAAGGACACCCTTCTTTCCTCGGAGACTTTTCCAAAAGAAATAAATTTGGTAGCTGCAAACCGACGAATGAATGTGGTGCTTCATATCTGTCATGTCAAAACTAAAATACGTTAAATTTAATTGAAAAACATACTTAAATCCAATTTTTCCTCACCTCTTCGACTTTTCAATCAAAAAGTGCTCCGGAATATAAAATTTCAGCCCACTCTGTCTAGCGGTAAAAATTTGATAAAACAGTGCTTCAACAGAAAATTCCATACACAAGTAGTTTTTTTTTTGTTTTTTAAATACCTCCATTTCCTACGACTCTCTCCATCACACTTTTTTCGCCGCACAACGCTCGTGCGATCTGCACTTTACATTTCGTCGCTTCTTCCAGTGTGACACCCAGACAATGTTTAGAACATCGGTATAAGGGTGCACACAAAAATATGTGAAGTGATTCTATTAATCTTTCCTTGTCCAATTCGTGATCAGCTCTCAGAGATAAACAAGTTGAGTAAGCAGGAGAGTGCTCCTACCAGCAGGTCTTTGTAACCATCCTAGGGTTAGAAACAAGTTTTCTAATGGCGTGAATCGATAACTTGAATTATTCATCCAATACTTGGATATGAAATCGTTCAAATTTATACAAAAGATGCACAGTGTCTTTCATAAGCTTTCTGAATGCTCGGCCGATTGAACATGTTCAAGTTAAACACTATTCCATAAATTTTCATGAAAATTGAAAGAAAATAAAAGTGCCTAAGTCAATTTTAAATATATATAGGGTTTTCCAATAAGAAGTGTTATTTTGAATAGATCTTGTGATTTAACACCTTGCGACTTCTTCCTTTGGAGCCACGTGATAGAGAAAGCCTACGCCGATAGCCCAGCGTCGATTCAAGATCTCAAAGATGAGGCTATCGAGGACATAGGGCAGCCGCTTTGCGATTTGGTTATGGAAAATTTCATGAAGAGGATATGGTCCTGTAAGCGTGTCGTAGTGGTTATTTGCCTGATGTTAATTTTTTCTATTAACGGCATATCTTCTTCTTTACAATAAAATAAAGACCCGATCATTTATATTAAAAAATGGCATTTTTCTTTTAATATTAAAATAACACCTTTTATTGGAAAACCCTATATCAACCATAAACACGTGTTATTGTTGTTGTAATTCCATAGAATTTAAATGGCTATAACTCACTTGATTATGATTCGATCTCAGTTAAATTTTGTGAACATATATATCTTATGTCAGTCTATATAATTGCAAAATTTCAAGAAGTTTAAAGGTACTGTTTTGGTTTTATGGGCAAAAATGTAAAATCTACAAATCATACTATTATTAACAAAGTTGAACGAATTTCGATTTCTAAGGTATTTGTTGCCCTTGTACTCATAAAGACCTACGTTTGTGATAATTTTCAGATTTTTCGGCTGAAAGGTGTCCAATCGCGAGGGGGGGACACAAATTTTGCCTACATTTTTGCCTTCCCCTGGACCCCCTAATTCATAAAATGATTTTTTTATTTCAGATTATAAGAGTTCTAATCAAGACCTTTCATTTGATACCCCACTCGAATACCTTTGATTAAAAAAATTTTTAAGGGCCAATTCGACATTAGGGGGGACCCCCCTTAAAAATTTTTTAAATTTTTGTTAAGTCCTTAACTTTTGAGAGACCATCAGTTCTGACCTTTTCACAAAGTTTGAGCATTCTAGCTTCCATAGTTTCTGGGGAAATCAGCTGTGACGCACGGACAGACGGACAGACAGGTTGCGAAACTAGTAGGTCTTTGTAAAAAAAATTTTTACAAAGACCTAAAAATTACAAATTCGACGCAGTAAAAAAATACTCTGAGTTATAAAATAGCTGTCTCTTCAAGCATCTCGACGATAGGGTTTCAAAAATGCCCTAAGATGCTATGTTGAACTTTACTGGACTGAGTTTCAAACGTTATTAATTAAATATTCTTTAAGCCTTTTCTTAAAGACTATAAGTCAGTTTGCTTCCTTAACTGAATCAGGAAGATTGTTGTATATTCGCAGCGCACCATTTGTAGCATCGTTCTTCAGACGGTCCGTTCTTGCAAAAGGTATTACTTTTGCGATACTTTAATAAATTGAACTTGTGATGACGATTTTGATAGCAAACATTTGAAGATAAACTTGGCTTTCTCAATTTCAATGATTTGAGGAAAGGTTAATGCTTTCACTGATTAGTACACTAATCTGGTTTGATGGAGCATCGGAAGATTTAGAATGTTTTCATACGCTTTGGTGAGCATTCTAGAGATGATATTAAGGTGCTGCTTTGATGACTGGCTCCAAATTACCACTCCATAATGTAGTTTTAACAGTACGAATGCATTTAGGATCATCTGCTTGCTGTTTTTTGGAAAACCTTCATATCTTCTAAGTAGTCCGACAATAGGAGCTAATTGTCTCCTTAGGTTATTAATGTGTGATAACCATGTTAGTCTATGGTCAATGATAAGTCCAAGATACTTGATCTCCGTTAACCTTTCTAGTTTTTCGTCATTAATTTTTATGTCAATGTCACCTTTACTATTTTGCTTGAAAATGATGAATTTTGTTTTTGAAGTATTCAGTGCTAGTTTACTATCAAACAGCCATGAATGATATGTTTATAGATCCTCATTAATGGTGTTTTCGAGGTAATCTCTTTCGTTTCCCGAGGAAAGTAGTATTGTCTCATATGCGTATAGTGCATAATGTCCTTTAAGCCCACATGTATTCAAATTATTAGTGTATAACAAGAATAAGGTTGGGCCAAGTATCGAGCCTTGTGGAACGCCCGATTTCATAGGAGCAGCGTCGCTCAAAACTTTATTGACTGCTGTTCTCTGCGATCTGCCTTTCAAGTAATTTCTAAATAGCTGATTTGCATTGCCTTGAATACCATATAATTCAATTTTACGAAGTAGAAGAAGTAGTTCACCCTCAAATCATACTCGTACCGAGATCCGAACAAAGTATCCATCACAGACTTTTTCGGCTCAATTCGGCCCTCGAGCGAATACTGAAAAAATCAATACTACCCCAGCGAATGAAGTGTAAATAAAAAATTGTAAGTTAACTCCGTAAGATTGTTTCATGTTGAGGATTTCCATCATAAGCATCCGCCAGTTGCCGTTGCAGATTATAAATTTGCGGTGCGCTATAGATACGTTTATATAAGCGAGATGAGTGAGCCCAGAAAAAACTAACAGCACGAAAAAATAATTCTGCCGCAATACATTTTCCACAACACTTTTCGCCGACGCTGTCTCAACTCCTCCAAAGCTGTTTTTGCTCGCCAACGCTGTCTTAGCTCGTCCTCCCTAAACACTCCAAGAATGATCCACCACGTTCACTCGTCCCAATGTCGCAACACCTACACGCCACAAGAAGATTACGCCAAAACAGTAGTGAGGCACTCTGGGTGTGTCCGGTTGCAAATGATTATGTAAAGGATAAAAAGTTGTGTATTGATAAATGCAGGGAAAATTCAGGAATTAATGTGACAAATTTGAAAATCTAGGATGTATATATTTTTTATTTTTCATATTTTGTCATATTATATGCATCCTAGATTTTTGAATTTGTCACAGTAACTCCTGAATTTTTCACACATTTATATATATATATATATATATATATATATATATATATATATATATATATATATATATATATATATATATATATATATACAACTTTTTAATCCTTACATAGTCATTTGCAAAAAGAAACTAAACTTCCGACCGGACACTCCCAGAGTGGCTCACTGTGATTATATGGGCAGTACTTATATAATTCTATAAATTTGTTATCTTCGTTTTACGTAGGATAATTTTTAGCATGTTATAACCAATTAAGTCGACACCAGGAGTAGTGGGCTTCCTTTGCGCCTTGAAAATTGGTTGTACCTCTTTGGCTTTATATAGGATTCTTGGAGTTAATGGCTGTTACAGCTTCCTTGGTAATATTGGTGTTAGAATGTTGCTTGTTCCAGATATCCTGAAGATATATAGAGGTCCAACAGCATTTAATATTACCTCCTTCGCGGTCACTAAGCATAATTTTTAAGGTCTTGGCAAAAAAATTTTTTCATGAAGACATATTAGTTTCTGTGCCTCCGTCCGTCCGTCTGTCCGTGCGCCACAGGAGTTTCCTCTAAAACTATAGATGCTAGAAAGCTCAAACTTTGTGGAACGGTCAAAAGTGGTGGTCTCTCAAAAGTTAGGTCTTACCAAGCATTTCAAAACTTTTAAAGGGGGGTCACCCCTTATAAGAAAGTGGCCCTTAAATTTTTTTTTAATTAAGTAGTAGTAGTCGAATAGAGTATCAAATAAAAGGTCTTGATTAGAACTTTTAGAATCTGAAATTATAAAGTTATTTTAGGCATTAGGGGGTCCAGGGGGAGGCAAAATATACCAACATTTTCTATCTCCCCCTCGCGATTGGACATCTTTGAGCGAAAAATCCGAAAAAAAATCAAGAAGGTAGGTCTTTATGAGTACAAGGGCAATACATACCTCAGAAATCGAAACTCACTCAACTTTGTTATAATTGTATGATTTGTAGAAGTCACATTTTTGCCCATAAAATCAAAACGGTATCTTCAAATTTCTTAGAACTCAGCAATTATATAGATTGAAATAGGGTCCTTTATGGAAATCCAATCATAACCAAGTGAGTTATAGTCATTTCAATTGTTTGGTATTACAACAACAATAACACGTGTTCATGGGTGATACATACTCTAGGGTGGTTACAAAGACCTTCTGGTAGGCCCACTCTCCTACTTACTAAATTTGTTTCCACTCATGTTTTGCTTCATTCTTTCCCAGACCTTCATTAATTCTTTCGACCACCAATACTTGTTGCTGTATTTAACTCTCTTGTGTGTGGTATTATTGTTGATCATTTGGCTCAAGTCATTGATGATCTCCCTGAAATTTCTGTTGAAAGAACTAGTCGCGATATCATTACTCATATTGTCCTTGTATCGACACAGCCGCCAAGTATTCGAGTCCGTTTTTATTGTGATCTTTATTGGACAATGACTGATTTTCACAGATCATAATATCCGGAGAGGACAAAATACATTTGCCGTCAACTGTAATTCTTCTTAAAGTATAGATTCCGGTGCTAAGTATTTTGAATTTCAAATTTTCAACCCATTAGAGAAGCATTTCGCCTTTGATATTGAGAGATTGTTACCCCAATATGTATGTCTCACATTAACATCACATCCGATGACAATGCGTCTGGTGTGTTTGGTTTTATCTCGAATCAATGACACGGTACCATACGTTATAGGTGAAATGGCCATCGCTGCCATCGCTCCGAAATAAAGTGATGAAACCATGAACTACTTGTGAAAGGAGGTTTCTTTGAGGAAAAATTAAATTTTGAAGTTTCATTTTCTAGAAAGCCAAGGACATTTCGCGCAAGCTTCCGATATAAACACAATTGCTTACACTGATCTCGATTGAATGCCAACAAAATTGGGCGTTGTCTCCCGTATCGTACTCATAATGTGAAGCAGATATTCTGCACGTTTCCGTGCGATGTTACATCGATTTTGATTTATCCAGAGATGCCAGTTCGTGCGATATTCACGCCACGCATATCACCATGATGATCAACTTGTTCGTCATATTCATGGTGAACGTTCGCAAAATGATTGAAAAATGGCCCTTTTCAGGGCTGAAAAACTATTTCCAAAGAGTAAATTCACTCAAGGTGTGTGATGATTGGTTTATTCAGAGATGCCCATTTGTGAAGCGTATCAGCATCATGGCCAAGGATATTATGTACTTTTCCATAGTTTGGATGTGATGGTTCCTCAATTTGGTTTGTTCGTTACATTCGTGGTAAGCGATATATCATAAAATAATTTGCAAAGATTAAATTTAATGGTCTTACAGGAAATATTTGGGCAATCTAAAAAGGATAGTATTCAACGGATTCACTGATCCATGGACACCTGTTTATGCACTATTCATATTAAGTGTGTCACCATCGTGGCCAAGGATATCAACTTACTCGTTGCATTTGTGGTGAACGTCCCTGAATTTTTTAATTCTTACTTCAACCAGCATAAAATTATATACTAACTACAAATTGTAATTCCTATACACGAATAAGAATATATGTGCGCAGGAAACCAGTGTTTTATAAACTTAAACTTGCTTTAAACTAGAGGATATAATATTGAAAGTAAAGTAACATATAAAGTAAAATTTTAAAGCAGAGATATTATAAAGAAAATTTAGAGATGAAAGTACCCCAAACCAAAAACTAAGGAAAATATTAGTCAGCGTCCTTAAGAATTTCAATTTCTAATTTTTGTAACAGTAGTAATAATACAAAACATTTTTATTACTTTAGTTTCATCTTAAGATATTTATTCATTTCAATTGGTACTTTATAATTATTAGAAAATTGATTGAAAAATTTTATAATACTTTTATATATGCTGTTTCTTGTTGAAATTTCATATTGATTTGTAAATTTACAGTAAAATAGTAAACACGCTAAATACATAATTCGTCAGTATTATGTGGATCGTTTTTAAGAACAGATTGTTTTTTGTTTATAATTGGTAAAACCGCTGCAGTAGATTTAGATTTTTTGAATATGCTCCACTCTAAGCAATTATTTCAGATTGTAGTCCATTTGAAAGTTAAAAATTTAAAGATGCAACCCCTTAGGCCATAATAATATAATTTCTGCAATTATATTTCATGATTTATAGTATCAAAAGCTTTAGCGAGATTATGAAAAGTCACAATAATTGAGTTAGTTTTAGCGAAAAATTTGTTTATTGCATTACTTATATAAACGCAAGCGTCTTTTGTTTCTAGTCTTTTAATGAATTCGAACCGCTTATTGGACAATATTTTATGTTTCTTCTAAAAATTTAAAAAATTCTGTCATAAATATTGTAATCCTTTCAAAGATTTTTGCCACATTTGAATATAAGGATATAGGTCTATAATTTATTGACTTGCTTATATCATTAGTCTTGAAAATTGGAGCTACTACAGTTTTTTTAAGATATTTGACCATATCAACAGTTCAATGAACATATTGATAATTTGTGCTAAAGGTTCAGATGTGTAATTGGAAATAGCTTTCAGGACTCTCGAATGAATATTTCCTAATTGTTTCCTTAGCTGTTGGATGTAGAAAAATACATTTCCAAATTATTCCTGCTAGATGTAATTATTTTGTTACTTAAATTTACTCATATCCCACAGAAATATATATTCTAATATTCAGCACTATTGTCAGGCTTATCTGTAGTTCTTTATGATTACAAGGCCGACAAATATTTGAAAATGAAAATCCGATCAACTTTTTCAATAATTGTACATTTAATGAATTTTACTTTTATACCCATAAAATCAAAAGGAAGCCCTTAAATTAGTCAAAAAGACGTATCTAAATTTCATAGTAACATATGTATGTGTCCTGAAAATTTCTCAATAATCGTGCTATAAACAACTAAGTTACAGCTGATTGCAAATTTAACAATTACATGCAATGCATGATTCTGTTTAGATACACATTTGCAAATGACCTACACCCTACAGATATGTAGGAATTTGGATAAATATTTTATAAATGGTTTATAAAATTGATATGTTACTATACTCCTGAAACAATGGAGTCAGCAAACTGGAAACAAAATGGAATTCAAATGCATTTTAACCATATTTAGTTTTTTGAACTCAATTTATGCTATCTATATATGGCGTGTTTTGATATTTATAAGAACTTGTTCAATTTACTAATTAGTTAAGAACACCCTGCTAGCAAGAACACTCTCCATCTACTCCGACTTGTATTCTATTAAATCTCTTTCATATTTGATCTTAGCGGTAGCTATAAGTTTATTTAAAAATTTTACATGTTTTTTCTATTAAGCCTTCAAGATTTCATTATCAGGATCCAATCGCGAAATTTAATATAATTGCTCTTTTGTTAAACGAGAATTCATAATACCTTCAGTTATCCACGATTTTTTGGGAAGGTACTTAGATTTGTTTATTCGATCAGAATTACTAAATCGATATTTTAGAACATTGAAGGCTATTAAACATTGAAGGCTAAATTAGGCTCGTTAAGTGAAATTTGATTCCATTTTGGTTTGCTAGCAGAAATCTTTATTTTTTTATAATAGATTTTATAAAAGGAACTACTTCATTTCTTACTAATGTTCTGTTTAATAGTAATATGGAGAGGATAATGTTCAGGAAAAACTATATTAAGCCTTAGAGATTGAATGTTGATAGAATTTGGTTTAATGAGCATATTAGCAACACAAAAACCTCCTACTTAATTGTCGAAAGGCCTTGTTACCTCTTGAAAACAGTAGTGTATCCTCTTTCCAAAAGCTTACTCAAACGTTCTTGGGTTATCATATTAAGATCTAATAAATCAATATAATAAAATCGTTTTTGGAATTTGGATAGTATTCCAAATTCAAAGTCTCAGAACATACAATACAATAATAACCGGTTTATTATTAAGCCTTTGTATAAAGATTCATAGTTGATCATGATTTGAATTTAAACTTTTGATACTAATATAAAATATTAAATTATTATTAGGTAGTCAATTATTTTGCTTATTTCATATCTGCAGGCCAATCCTCTTTTTTCTTCAAAAGGCGTCGGGCCTTGTCTTTTTAGGTGATCAGATGCGCTTCAACTCCTTCGAGATATAGAAGATGACTCAAAGGAGTCGAAATGCGTCTGCTCAGTTAAAAAGGCAAGGCCCAACGGCTTTTGAAGAAGAAAAAAAAATTATTATTATTATATTATTGATACAAAAAATGTTGGATTAATACAAAAAGGGTCCTATTCAAGATTACAAAATTTTATTCAAGGAGTGAAATTGATGGTTTTTTGGTGAATATTTACAATGTGGGGAAATTTACGGTGGATATTCAACGTATTTACAAATCCATAGTTCGGATGTGTTGACTCTTCAAGAAAGTAGTGAAGCTTATTTGGTTGGTTTGTTCGAAGATACCAACCTCGTGCGCTATTCATACTAAGCTTGTTACCATAATGGCCAGAAGATCAATTCCCTCGTCGCATTAATGGTTAAAGTGCCTAAATTGATTCAAAAAATATTGAATTCATTAGAAATTGTCCTTTTCAGGACTAAAAAATTGCATTTAAAGAGATTTATTCGAAAATACAAATTCATGCACTATTCATGCTAAACTTATCACCACTATGCCGAAGCATATTCAACGATTCTGTTTATTTGATAACCGCGGGCAATTTGTTTTTTCTTTAACAGCGGTCGGGCTTTGCTTTGTTGTATGTGCTCACATAACAAAGCAGGGCCCGACGGCTTTTCAAGAAAAAAAAATTAAACAAATAAAATTTATAGTTCCATAGTCAGTAGTGTGTTGGCGCTTGAAGAAGCAAGTGAAGCTCATTTAGTTAGTTTGAGCTTAGGAAAAATATTTTACAGGTAGGTTAAAGAATCTTGCAAGGCATAAAAAATATAGCAGCAGCATAATGATTCTTCTTCATTCATGGATCAGTCAAATGGATGAAATTGCAGAAACTACTGGCGATTTAGCCAACCAATGAGGACCCATTGAATTAAACAGGTACAGAAGGAATCAATACAATCAATGACATCGCTTGTTGCAGGAATTGAAAAGAATCTTTCAACAAAATATTTTCATAACATTTAATCAAAAAAAACTATCAAATTCAATTTAATTAAAATTAACAAACAAATACTATTCAAAAATTAATTATAATATTAACACAGCATAACTTTTATCCTACATCTATATTAATATCGTAAAACCTAATTCTAAACAATTTAATCAAAAGCTTTATTTTAGACTAATACAATTCTATGACAAAAACCCTAGCCTAAACGTTTAACCTTATCTCTAATATGTATAAAAAAAGCCTAAATTTAATTTACGCCAGCGAGCCCTGCAAGGTAATTCATCATTAAATCTTTCACAAAAATAGTTATTGTTTTGTTTATTTACCTTTAAAGATCGTTAGGGTTGAATATTTCACCAGCCCACTTGAAAAATTCCAAAGTAGGGTCCAACTTCATTTGCTTTGCCCGTTTGAGGAATATATATTTGGCAAAGTAGCCAGGAAGGTCTGTTTTCCTAGCTCCAAAGCTGGGAAGCGATCGTTTTAAATGTGACCACTGTCCCTCTATCGTATTGGTATGTGCACCACTCTCGGGGTCAACAAAATTCAGCGAGCGGTTCACTTTTAAATGGCTGAACCCTTCGTCCTCAAGGCAATCGTAAGCCTGTAAGCAATATTGAAATGCAATACTTATCCTTAATTAGAAATAAAAAAACTTACTTTCCAGCAATCTGAAATGATTGTGGTGCCGGGCAATATGTAGGTTTTTATTATTGAGAGTAATTCTCCTTTACTCCTTTGTGGAACGGGGACAAAAAAACATCTCCCCGTTCCTCTCTCCACACCTCCAAACACCCATTGCCCTTTGACAATTCGCCCTCTATTGTACTTTCGCTTCCCGAATTTAGATTCGTCGATTTCTACAATGTGGTTCACCCCTGAAAGAAATAAAAGAATCAGAAACATTCTTAGTAATAAGAATTTTCACAATAAGTTACCGCCAATTTTTTCGCTTCTTTCTATCAAGCCCATTTCCACTATTTCCCTACACAGTTTCCCCCACAAAACCGCTGTGCGGGAGGCAATTTGGGCATTTTTTATTACCTGCAGCTGGGTGAATCGGTCGCACCACGTATGAATCGCGACCAGACACTTCCACATTGGAAGATTGCTGTTGCCAAAAATGGTCCCCTGCCGTAAGCTTCGCCTTATAAACAATAAAATGATAGTTAAAAGTTAAACATTTATGCTATTTAAATACCCATAATTGCACATTTTGCCATTATTTAGTAATTGGCGGCATTTCCAGCGCCAGCCATCCGCTTTCGACCTATCAATTTTTAGTGGGGCTTGGCATTTTTTACAAGCTGCTTGCCTAGGAACAAGCTCCCACTCTTGTAACAAAACAATGGCATGTTTTGCCAACACCCCGTTCGACTTTTCCACGTCAAAATTGTCAGTTATTTTTTTGATATTAATGGACACTGTAATGAAGAGAAAAATGTTCAACAAGCTTATCACCTGAACGAATGATATCCATACGGCGATGTCGTTTATGATATGTATCTATATATATATATATATATATATATATATATATATATATATATATATATATATATATATATATATATATATATATATATATATATATATAAATATATAAATATATATATATATATGTGTACATATATATATATATATATATATATATATATATATATATATATATATATATATATATATATATACACCACCATTTGTAGCATCGTTCTTCAGACGGTCCGTTCTTGCAAAAGGTATTACTTTTGCGATACTTTAATGAATTGAACTTGTGATGACGATTTTGATAGCAAACATTTGAAGATAAACTTGGCTTTCCCCATTTCAATGATTTGAGGAAAGGTTAATGCTTTCACTGATTAGTACACTAATCTGGTTTGATGGAGCATCGGAAGATTTAGAATGTTTTCATACGCTTTGGTGAGCATTCTAGAGATGATATTAAGGTGCTGCTTTGATGACTGGCTCCAAATTACCACTCCATAATGTAGTTTTAACAGTACGAATGCATTTAGGATCATCTGCTTGCTGTTTTTTGGAAAACCTTCATATCTTCTAAGTAGTCCGACAATAGGAGCTAATTGTCTCCTTAGGTTATTAATGTGTGATAACCATGTTAGTCTATGGTCAATGATAAGTCCAAGATACTTGATCTCCGTTAACCTTTCTAGTTTTTCGTCATTAATTTTTATGTCAATGTCACCTTTACTATTTTGCTTGAAAATGATGAATTTTGTTTTTGAAGTATTCAGTGCTAGTTTACTATCAAACAGCCATGAATGATATGTTTATAGATCCTCATTAATGGTGTTTTCGAGGTAATCTCTTTCGTTTCCCGAGGAAAGTAGTATTGTCTCATATGCGTATAGTGCATAATGTCCTTTAAGCCCACATGTATTCAAATTATTAGTGTATAACAAGAATAAGGTTGGGCCAAGTATCGAGCCTTGTGGAACGCCCGATTTCATAGGAGCAGCGTCGCTCAAAACTTTATTGACTGCTGTTCTCTGCGATCTGCCTTTCAAGTAATTTCTAAATAGCTGATTTGCATTGCCTTGAATACCATATAATTCAATTTTACGAAGTAGAAGAAGTAGTTCACCCTCAAATCATACTCGTACCGAGATCCGAACAAAGTATCCATCACAGACTTTTTCGGCTCAATTCGGCCCTCGAGCGAATACCGAAAAAATCAATACTACCCCAGCGAATGAAGTGTAAATAAAAAATTGTAAGTTAACTCCGTAAGATTGTTTCATGTTGAGGATTTCCATCATAAGCATCCGCCAGTTGCCGTTGCAGATTATAAATTTGCGGTGCGCTATAGATACGTTTATATGAGTGAGATGAGTGAGCCCAGAAAAAACTAACAGCACGAAAAAATAATTCTGCCGCAATACATTTTCCACAACACTTTTCGTCGACGCTGTCTCGACTCCTCCAAAGCTGTTTTTGCTCGCCAACGCTGTCTTAGCTCGTCCTCCCTAAACACTCCAAGAATGATCCACCACGTTCACTCGTCCCAATGTCGCAACACCTACACGCCACAAGAAGATTACGCCAAAACAGTAGTGAGGCACTCTGGGTGTGTCCGGTTGCAAATGATTATGTCAAGGATAAAAAGTTGTGTATTGATAAATGCAGGGAAAATTCAGGAATTAATGTGACAAATTTGAAAATCTAGGATGTATATATTTTTTATTTTTCATATTTTGTCATATTATATGCATCCTAGATTTTTGAATTTGTCACAGTAACTCCTGAATTTTTCACACATTTATATATATATATATATATATATATATATATATATATATATATATATATACAACTTTTTAATCCTTACATAGTCATTTGCAAAAAGAAACTAAACTTCCGACCGGACACTCCCAGAGTGGCTCACTGTGATTATATGGGCAGTACTTATATAATTCTATAAATTTGTTATCTTCGTTTTACGTAGGATAATTTTTAGCATGTTATAACCAATTAAGTCGACACCAGGAGTAGTGGGCTTCCTTTGCGCCTTGAAAATTGGTTGTACCTCTTTGGCTTTATATAGGATTCTTGGAGTTAATGGCTGTTACAGCTTCCTTGGTAATATTGGTGTTAGAATGTTGCTTGTTCCAGATATCCTGAAGATATATAGAGGTCCAACAGCATTTAATATTACCTCCTTCGCGGTCACTAAGCATAATTTTTAAGGTCTGGCAAAAAAATTTTTTCATGAAGACATATTAGTTTCTGTGCCTCCGTCCGTCCGTCTGTCCGTGCGCCACAGGAGTTTCCTCTAAAACTATAGATGCTAGAAAGCTCAAACTTTGTGGAACGGTCAAAAGTGGTGGTCTCTCAAAAGTTAGGTCTTACCAAGCATTTCAAAACTTTTAAAGGGGGGTCACCCCTTATAAGAAAGTGGCCCTTAAATTTTTTTTTAATTAAGTAGTAGTAGTCGAATAGAGTATCAAATAAAAGGTCTTGATTAGAACTTTTAGAATCTGAAATTATAAAGTTATTTTGGGCATTAAGGGGTCCAGGGGGAGGCAAAATATACCAACATTTTCTATCTCCCCCTCGCGATTGGACATCTTTGAGCGAAAAATCCGAAAAAAAATCAAGAAGGTAGGTCTTTATGAGTACAAGGGCAATACATACCTCAGAAATCGAAACTCACTCAACTTTGTTATAATTGTATGATTTGTAGAAGTCACATTTTTGCCCATAAAATCAAAACGGTATCTTCAAATTTCTTAGAACTCAGCAATTATATAGATTGAAATAGGGTCCTTTATGGAAATCCAATCATAACCAAGTGAGTTATAGTCATTTCAATTGTTTGGTATTACAACAACAATAACACGTGTTCATGGGTGATACATACTCTAGGGTGGTTACAAAGACCTTCTGGTAGGCCCACTCTCCTACTTACTAAATTTGTTTCCACTCATGTTTTGCTTCATTCTTTCCCAGACCTTCATTAATTCTTTCGACCACCAATACTTGTTGCTGTATTTAACTCTCTTGTGTGTGGTATTATTGTTGATCATTTGGCTCAAGTCATTGATGATCTCCCTGAAATTTCTGTTGAAAGAACTAGTCGCGATATCATTACTCATATTGTCCTTGTATCGACACAGCCGCCAAGTATTCGAGTCCGTTTTTATTGTGATCTTTATTGGACAATGACTGATTTTCACAGATCATAATATCCGGAGAGGACAAAATACATTTGCCGTCAACTGTAATTCTTCTTAAAGTATAGATTCCGGTGCTAAGTATTTTGAATTTCAAATTTTCAACCCATTAGAGAAGCATTTCGCCTTTGATATTGAGAGATTGTTACCCCAATATGTATGTCTCACATTAACATCACATCCGATGACAATGCGTCTGGTGTGTTTGGTTTTATCTCGAATCAATGACACGGTACCATACGTTATAGGTGAAATGGCCATCGCTGCCATCGCTCCGAAATAAAGTGATGAAACCATGAACTACTTGTGAAAGGAGGTTTCTTTGAGGAAAAATTAAATTTTGAAGTTTCATTTTCTAGAAAGCCAAGGACATTTCGCGCAAGCTTCCGATATAAACACAATTGCTTACACTGATCTCGATTGAATGCCAACAAAATTGGGCGTTGTCTCCCGTATCGTACTCATAATGTGAAGCAGATATTCTGCACGTTTCCGTGCGATGTTACATCGATTTTGATTTATCCAGAGATGCCAGTTCGTGCGATATTCACGCCACGCATATCACCATGATGATCAACTTGTTCGTCATATTCATGGTGAACGTTCGCAAAATGATTGAAAAATGGCCCTTTTCAGGGCTGAAAAACTATTTCCAAAGAGTAAATTCACTCAAGGTGTGTGATGATTGGTTTATTCAGAGATGCCCATTTGTGAAGCGTATCAGCATCATGGCCAAGGATATTATGTACTTTTCCATAGTTTGGATGTGATGGTTCCTCAATTTGGTTTGTTCGTTACATTCGTGGTAAGCGATATATCATAAAATAATTTGCAAAGATTAAATTTAATGGTCTTACAGGAAATATTTGGGCAATCTAAAAAGGATAGTATTCAACGGATTCACTGATCCATGGACACCTGTTTATGCACTATTCATATTAAGTGTGTCACCATCGTGGCCAAGGATATCAACTTACTCGTTGCATTTGTGGTGAACGTCCCTGAATTTTTTAATTCTTACTTCAACCAGCATAAAATTATATACTAACTACAAATTGTAATTCCTATACACGAATAAGAATATATGTGCGCAGGAAACCAGTGTTTTATAAACTTAAACTTGCTTTAAACTAGAGGATATAATATTGAAAGTAAAGTAACATATAAAGTAAAATTTTAAAGCAGAGATATTATAAAGAAAATTTAGAGATGAAAGTACCCCAAACCAAAAACTAAGGAAAATATTAGTCAGCGTCCTTAAGAATTTCAATTTCTAATTTTTGTAACAGTAGTAATATGTAATGTGACGCCTACGCCCAGGAATCGAAGTGATTCCGATCCCGAACCCTTGTAACCTGCCAGATGGATATGTCCTCGAAGTGCCAGCGGACTTCATCTGTTGTGCGGATATCGTTGTGCAGAAAATATTTTTTTTCTGTCCAAATATTTAGATCCGTGGATATAAATATTCGAAATATAGAATTAATCCAACCCCGGCACATTTCGAGACATAGCCATCTGGAAATGCCCCTCCACCGTGGCCATCGAGAAAACTATGCCACTGGCGACATCTGGAGAAGCACATTTCCGCCATATGAAGTGCCATTCCACGCACAGATGTTTTGTCCGAGGTGACAACCGAAATTTTTGACAGCCACATGTCGGCTTAGTTTTTCGTGGCTGTCGTCTTCGAATATGTCCAGTGTCGCGAAATATCGGAAGAACCAGAGATAGCAGCTGCAAATTGTTGGGTGCGGCAGAGTCCGGATTTCGCTCTCGTTTGTGCCGAAAATATCTATAGAAAGAAATCGCAAGAATCCGGAACGAAAATTGTTGCGTTCGTATGATAATTTTGTTTTCAGCTGGTTGCACGAAAGTTTTCACATCTGCAAACAATTTTCTTGAATGGTCAGATGTCTTTTTGAAAAGTGACAACTGTGACAATGAACTGACTCGGTATTGTGATCCACTAGAGCTTTGCTGCTATTATTGCGAAGCTATGCAGCGGCTGATCACCTCATCAAATTTAACGTTGCGTGAACTGCGGACTAAGTGGAAATATACCTTCGATAAAACATTCAGTCGGTATCAAAGAAGAAGTTCCAGAAGAGGAATTGTTGGCGGATGTGAGGGCATTCATGCGGCCGGCTGAAAACCAAATTATAGAAATAGTAACAAATGAAGATGATGATGACGACGAGGATTGGCAACCACTTTCCGAATTGATTGCACGAAATCAGGAGAATAAACTATCAACGGCGATCAGCGATGATAATGATGAGAATGATGAGGATTTGATGATTTCTCGCAGCAGTTAATAATAAATTTTCAATGTGAAAATGAATTTCAACCAATTGTGTCGGATATGTACCTTTAGTGTTACGATTGACCCTTACTTTTAGCTACATTTCACTAAAGCCATCTGCGAAGGCATACATTATGATCGAAGTCACCTGCGTTTCTAGAAATATACTGGGTTTCTTGCCTTTGAATTCATTCTTTTGGAAAGGCATACACAAAACAGGACAATGAGATTAAAACTGAGCTACACCTTATTGTTTTTTTTGTTTCTACAATTGACCCCATTAAATTATATTGCTAAGCATAGCACGAAGGAATCAATTTCATAGACAGAAAATGAAAAATAAATACAGCTTTCGGTATAGTGTTGATAAAATATTAAGTTAATTTGTTTGATATTTGTATTCCTGGGCGAAGAAGAGTTAAGTAATGAACATATGATTTAAAATAAAGAAAAAAAAACGTTAATATTTGTAAGAAAACAACAATCTTTAGGAAGTCGAGAAATTTGAAACATGAGTGCACACAAATTCCCTTAGTTCTTTCTACTGAAGTTTAACAACAACTAGGATAAATATATATAGAAGAATATACAATCGAACGCGGTCGTTAACTATTGAGAGAAAATTTTCTATCTCTCGATTCATTGATGTTAATCTTTTGTTTTCGAATTCCGCTTTCAAAAATTGATTATTTTACCGGCATTGAATACGGTTTAAAAAAAAAAAAATATATACACAAGGAAACTTTTTGAATATGAAAGCACACCCACTTTTGTAATAAGAATTTACGAACTGCATATTACTCTATTTTATACTATTAAATTAATACTCAACTATTAAAAATATAAGTTCTTAGAAATAGAACAAATCAAAACAAACGCGATAATAGAGATCAGGTTATTATCAGCATACTTTTGAAAATCGGAAAACAAAATCGTTGAAAATTTAGATCCACTATTTTAGTAACTAGTATACACTAATCTAGTTGAAATTTGGTCATAATTTCGGATACATTTAAAATTCACATTATAATATACACCCTACGGTTTATTCTATTTATTTTCATCATTAAGATTAATTAATTACGAGTTGAAACATTAAAAAAATTGTTCCTTATTTGCATGTCCGCATAACCTAGAAAACAAAACAATATATTGAACAATGTTTTCAAGTATTAAGTATGAATATGTTGATTAATTTTATATACCAGTACCTTGCTTAATTTTCACTTGAATACATACACGCACGTAGGAGTATGTGTAGGAGTAAAAAGAATAACAATAACAAACACATTCATACATCAGGCATAATTTTGGTGTCAAAAGTTAATCGGCGATGATAGTTTGCTTATGTAGTGTAATCCGTTACGTATCTTGAAAATTTCAACCGTACTATACACAAGTGTAATATGTAACTTAAGTCTTACCATTCAATATAAATCCCTAATAAGATCAATTGTTGAAATTTAATTAGGAAAAGCATGGAAAATATTAAAATGAATTGCTAATTGTAAACAAGACTTTCCTTTTCAGTGGTTCTTTCTGTTTCAGCGGGAGGGTGAGTGCATGGTAAGTATGCCGTCGCGAGGGTAGGGTTTCGACAAATCCGCTGAAGTCGGTTTCGCGTCGCGCGCGGTACGCGGTACCTTTGTTTGTTTCGCCATTTCTTTAGAGTAGTTTTCTTCGGTTTAAGTTCGAGTAGTATATTTTTCGGTACCGCGTCGGTGAATCGGTAACGCGCCTGTGGATTGTTGTAGCGTTTTTGATTTGAGATCTGTGGATAGATCACATCCAGAACTAACGTAATGTAGGTTTCTCGTTCTGGATGAGTAATTGTTGACGCGTTTGGAAAACGGGCAAGTTCAGGTGACTGAAATATTGTAATTGAGCGTAATCCATTCGGAGACCCGCGACCGAAATCCTCTCCGAACTAGCTGGCCGACAAGCAGTCACCGCGTGAATGGATTACGGTGCACGGATTGGTTGACCTGTTGGTACCATCCGTTGGCACTACTCAGACTTAACGTCTAGAACCGATGAGAGGTCGGTTACGCGTTCGAGCTGAAGAGAGAAATTCATTACAAATGGCGCCCAACGTGGGGCCAAAAACATCCTAAGGGGGAAAGAACTTCGCGTCTTCTGACGAGTTGGTCCTTTACGGAGGATGTAAGGTACTTTGGTACTCGGGTCCCACTATCAGGAGCAGTGGAATTGTGTGATACACATTAGAGGTCGCTTCACGTGAGTTGTAGCTTCCGCTCTCCTTTGTTTGATTTTTTTTTTTGCGACAGAATCCTTCCGATGTGTTGTCACAGGTTAACCCCTGTAAGGACCTTCTATTTTCTTGATGGAACTGCCAGTCTGATGGGTTTACCTATCAGCATGGACTCTCAAGAAAATAGAAGGCTACCTTGCCTTTATGTCGCGGAAGGATTCTAACTATTTCTTATGCGTGTTAGACGAGTGGTATCGGTTCAACGTTCGGTGGCGTATGCTGGAGTTGCGAAGCCCGGAATGCTTCCACGCGTCGGGAATTTTGACCGCGTACTAAAATCGTTACGGTAGCTCTACCACTTGTCTCGTCGAGTCACTTTAACGTAGTTTAGAGACGGTTTTTTTTTGTAATGTATGAGGGTTAGGGGATATAATTTCGTAAATCGACCGAAAGCACCCTTTTTTCGGCAGATTACCACACACTCTCTTTTCCCGTTGGAGGAGTCGACCACTGAAAAGGAAAGTATAATTTAAATAAATTTTTTTTTCTCTTCCCACTTATCAATAGCTCGCCACTATCGGCCACTAATTAGTAGTAAGTTTTGTCCATTTATATATTAGGGTTATAATAGGAATAAGTCTAGTTTATATATTTTTTTTCTCTTTTTTTTTTAGAAGCAAAACGAAAATGGCCACGAAGCGGACCCCAGATAAGCGGTGGACCCGATCTAAAACGGTCCAACCAGCGAACTGCGGGATCTGCTTCGAGGACGTAGTGGAGGGGGTACACAGCGTGCGATTGGATTGTGGACATCTATTCCATCGTGCCTGTGTACAACAGCTCCTCCTCACGTCAGAGAGTTGCCCATTATGTCGGCGACCCATCGAGCGGTCTGCCCTAGACGTCCCCCTCGGAACGCCCCTACCAACGCGTGGAGCAGTGGCGAAAGGAGTTCCAGACGCTGAACAGTCCCAACCACTTTTAGACCTGCAAGGAGCCGTAGGCGGTGAAGTTCCGGCCGCAAATGTCGTGTCCGAGGTGACAACCATGCCTTCCGCCCACTCCATTGACACCCTCGTGGCGTTGATGAGGGATATGTCGGAGAGGATTGGCAACCTGGAGGGAAAGCTCCAGAATCTCCCTATGAGCCAACCACCCAGTCGCGTGAGAACTCCGCTTGGATGGGAGCCAAATCCCAGTGTGGCTATGCCCCACTCCCGACAATCCGAGCAATGGGTCCCACCTCCAAGGAACTCGGGAATGGATCCCAGAGCTCCCGAATATAGACCACGACACAGTACCGGACCTCCGTTGGTACCTCCAGCTCCCGAGGCAGTTCAGTACCACAGGTCAATCGAGGATGTGATTCCCCCCGGGAACGCATTGGCACCTTTTCGAGACCCGACGCCTCGTATCATGGAGAGTTGGCGCCTGAACTTTACAGGGTTCAACGATATGATATCGGCGGACCGGTTCCTTTTCCGGATTCAGGCGTTGGTATCCAGCACCCTGGGAGGTGATTCCTCGGCCTTCCTCCGGCATGCACATCTTTTGTTCAGCGGCGACGCTGCCGACTGGTACTGGAGCTTTAAAGAGTCAACGCCACGTCCCACTTGGCACTCTTTCAGTGCAGCCTTCCGCAATCGATTTGAGGATGGCTTCACTGAGAGAGAGCTAAGAGAGCAAATAAAGAAACGGAAACAAGGCGCTCACGAACCGTTCGACCAGTACTACACCAGTATAGTGAGATTGAGCACTCGCCTGCGAAATACCATGCCCGAGGACGAATTGGTAGAAATTATCAGAGAGAACATGCGCTGGGATCTCCAGAACAGCCTTCTGCATTTTCCCATCAACACCATACAGGGATTGCGCCTCCATGCCCGTAGACAAGAACACTTGGATGAGCGACGAGGTACCTTCCGTCCACAACCTCGCATAACGGGACCAAATCCCCGAAATCATCACACCGCGGAGTTGATGGCAGCAGACCACATGCTTGCTGATCCAGTACCAGTACCGAGGAGCGGAGCACCACCGGAGCTTGAGGACCCAGCCTTGATTGATCGACCCTCCCTTGAAGCAATTACAGGCCCGACAGTCTGTTGGAACTGCCGACAACCGGGACATCGGTTCTATGCGTGTCCAGCGGAGCCAACGCTTTTCTGCTACCGATGCGGGAAGGCCGACACATACGCACCTGACTGTGCAAATTGCAAAGGGCGAAAAAAACTTGCCACCGAGTGCCGCGACCACCCGTCGGCACTCCTAAACCCCGGACGAACCAATCCAGATCCCATCACTAGTTATGACCCAGCTCCCAACAGGACTCCAACTCTGCTGACTCGCACCGCTAAACACAGCTCTCCCGAAGTTCCACAACCGACGCCGTCCTTCGCCGATGCCAACGCGCAAGGGAATGATAGCGAGGCGAAAGTTCCTTGGCATGTAAAACCTTTTCATGTCAGGCTGCGGAATTACTTGGCTACTCGACAGCGCATCTTCCATGAGGAGTTGGCCACAAATGTCCCACCGCGAAGCAAGCGAGCCACGCGTCGGATGCGGAGCTTCTGGAGAAAAGTCAGGCAGTCGAGAAAAGTGTTGAAGGACATATACTTAGACGAATTATTGAGGGAGGATGTCCGGCCATATGCGTCAGTACACCTCCTGCAAAAACGAGTATCAGGCTTAGTCGATACGGGAGCCAGTGTGAATTGCATCTCTGCCGAGTTTGCAGGGGAGGTACTGGCAAAGCACGCGGACCAAATCCGTCATTTCACCTCCTAGTTAAGCACGGCGGACGGAACTCGCCACTCTGTAGTGGGAAAAATTATGACGGATGTCACCTTTAAAGGGGTAACTAAACCTATGGAATTTTTCATTATACCTCAATTAACCCAGAATCTTTACCTAGGAGTGGATTTCGTTCGAAAATTTAACTTGGCCCCGGCACTATTTTCCGGTTCGACCCTGGAGTCCGTCACAACCGTTCCTGACCAATCTCAACCCACTAACTTATTACGGCATACACTGGATGTAACTCAGCAACTGCGTCTTGACTCGGCTATATCGGCTTTTCCATCGCACGAGAAAGAAGGTCTCGGGCGGACTGCCCTGGTGTTCCACACTATAGATGTGGGGGATGCAAAACCCATAAAACAAAGACATTTCGCCATATCTCCGGCGAAGGAAAAATCGTTATATGCCGAAGTGGATCGAATGTTAGCATTAGGCGTAATCGAAGAATCACAGAGCGCGTGGGCTTCCCCAGTCACCTTAGTGGTCAAGCCGAACAAGGTCCGGTTATGCTTAGATGCCAGACGCTTGAACGCCGTCACAGTCAAGGACGCATATCCTCTACCGTTGATCGAAGGCATTTTGAGTCGATTGCCTAAAGCCCATTTCATCACGAGCTTAGACCTCAAAGACGCCTTCTGGCAAATTCCTTTAGACCCCGGTTCAAAGGAGAAAACAGCCTTCACAGTCCCAGGTCGGCCCCTATATCAATTCGTGACCATGCCATTCGGATTGTGTAATGCCCCCCAAACAATGACGCGCCTTATGGATAAGGTGATACCGCCTCATTTGCGGCACCAAGTTTTCGTTTACTTGGACGATCTGTTGCTTATAACCGAGACCTTCGATGAACACATCGACCTGCTTCAGGAGGTGGCTCTACACATCCGGAGGGCAAGATTAACCATCAACATAAGGAAGAGCCAGTTCGTGATGACGGAGGTGAAGTATTTAGGTCACATCATTGGGCATGGCCATATCAAGACCGATCCGGAAAAGACTCAAGCGATTGACGTTTTTCCACTACCCAAGACCACCAAACAGTTACGCCGATTCTTAGGTTTATGCGGATGGTACCAGCGTTTTGTACGTGACTATGCCACCATAACCACTCCTTTGACCGACATGCTGCGTAAGGGACGTAAATTCGTCTGGGAAGAGCCCAGCTTGCGAGCCTTTGAAGAGCTAAAGAAGAGTCTGACTACAGCCCCCGTACTGCACAGCCCGGACTTTGACAAACCGTTCTCAATCCATTGTGACGCGAGTCAACATGGGGTGGGAGCAGTCTTAGTCCAGGTTGCACAAGACGGCGAGGAGAGACCTATAGCCTTCATGTCTCACAAGCTGAACCCAGCCCAGCGAAATTACACGGTCTCCGAGCAAGAATGTTTAGCCGCGGTGTTGGCAGTGAAACGCTTCCGAGCCTATGTGGAGGGACACACCTTTGAAATCGTTACGGATCACACTTCTCTGAAATGGCTAATGAGCCAGACTGATCTCAACGGCAGATTGGCAAGGTGGGCACTGAAACTACAGGCATTTGACTTCACAATTCGCCACCGAAAAGGAAGCCAGCATGTAGTCCCCGACACCCTATCCAGAATGTTTGCCCCTGAAGGAGCCGAGTTGGTCCAAGAGGACGACAGCCCCCAATTGATCGATTTGGACCATCCTGCCTTCAAGTCAGCCAGCTACACCCAACTGATTCACACTATCCAGAATCAACAGCCCCAGCTTCCTGAACTGCGGTTGACGGATGGATTTATTTACAAACGGATGGGACACGCATCCGGAGACCCCATACAAGAAGAAGAACAGTGGAAGTTGTGGGTGCCCGAAGAATTAACCACTGATCTTATCAGGCGGGCTCATGACCACCCATCAAGTGCGCACGGCGGATACGGTCGTACACTTAGACGGTTGAAAACCTGTTTCTTTTGGCCTAAGATGGCACAACAGATAAAAGCGTACGTAGCCTCTTGTGAGCTATGCAAGTGCACTAAAGCGCCCAACACCATTCTTCGGCCACCCATGGGTAAGGTTGAGGTCCCCGAACGCGTGTTCCAGCGCTTGTACATTGATCTTATCGGTCCTTACCCTCGATCTGCTTCTGGTCACACGGGAGCTGTCGTGGTCCTGGACCAGCTCTCCAAATTCCCTATCATAGAACCACTACGTAACATGCACACTGGACCAATAATCAGCTTTTTGGAGAACCGAGTCTTTCACATGTTTGGAGTTCCGGAGAAACTTGTCTCCGACAATGGGGTCCAGTTCACCTCCAGCAAGTTCCGAGACCTAATGTCCAAATACGGCATCATCCACCAACGAACTGCCGTCTATTCACCACAAGCCAACGCATCCGAACGACTGAATCGTACGCTCATAACGGCCATTCGCGCCTATGTCCACCCGAATCAGAGGGACTGGGATCGCAAATTGTCCGCCATCACTAGTGCGCTGCGCTCGTCGTACCACGCCACGACCGGCATTTCGCCGTATTTTGCAGTGTTCGGCCAGTACATGATCGGTCATGGGAGCGCTTACCGGCTATTGCGGCAGCTGAAATCGCTAGAGGACCCAATCGTGGTTCTAGAACCGCACGAAAAGCTCCAACTTCTGCGAGATCAACTGCGGGAGAAGATTGAAGAAAGTAGACGGATGGGAGAGGAGCGGTACAACTTGCGATCTCATCCCTCTGGCTTTAAGGCCGGCGACGAAATATATCGTCGAAACTTCCGACAGAGCGATGCCACCCGCCATTACAATGCCAAACTAGACAAGAAATTCGTGAAGTGTCGAGTCATACAAGTCATAAGCCCCACCCGATACCTCATCGCGGACATGACTGGTAAGACCCTGGGAATTTACCACGCAAAAGACCTTAGACGATGAAGTGCAACTAATTCCCACGAGAAACCTTGGCTTATCCCAAATCTCTGCCTAGACGAAGGCCTCCGAATAACACCTGACTTCCTACTATATAGTCACTGTCGAGTCTTCACGAGCATGGTTGTAGCCTATCCTTCGAAACCGATCTTCGACCCGCCACGTCCCTAACCAAGACCTTTTACAAAGGAGACGGGATCGTAATTACTTCGATTTTGGTGGGGGGAATGTGTAATGTGACGCCTACGCCCAGGAATCGAAGTGATTCCGATCCCGAACCCTTGTAACCTGCCAGATGGATATGTCCTCGAAGTGCCAGCGGACTTCATCTGTTGTGCGGATATCGTTGTGCAGAAAATATTTTTTTTCTGTCCAAATATTTAGATCCGTGGATATAAATATTCGAAATATAGAATTAATCCAACCCCGGCACATTTCGAGACATAGCCATCTGGAAATGCCCCTCCACCGTGGCCATCGAGAAAACTATGCCACTGGCGACATCTGGAGAAGCACATTTCCGCCATATGAAGTGCCATTCCACGCACAGATGTTTTGTCCGAGGTGACAACCGAAATTTTTGACAGCCACATGTCGGCTTAGTTTTTCGTGGCTGTCGTCTTCGAATATGTCCAGTGTCGCGAAATATCGGAAGAACCAGAGATAGCAGCTGCAAATTGTTGGGTGCGGCAGAGTCCGGATTTCGCTCTTGTTTGTGCCGAAAATATCTATAGAAAGAAATCGCAAGAATCCGGAACGAAAATTGTTGCGTTCGTATGATAATTTTGTTTTCAGCTGGTTGCACGAAAGTTTTCACATCTGCAAACAATTTTCTTGAATGGTCAGATGTCTTTTTGAAAAGTGACAACTGTGACAATGAACTGACTCGGTATTGTGATCCACTAGAGCTTTGCTGCTATTATTGCGAAGCTATGCAGTGGCTGATCACCTCATCAAATTTAACGTTGCGTGAACTGCGGACTAAGTGGAAATATACCTTCAATAAAACATTCAGTCGGTATCAAAGAAGAAGTTCCAGAAGAGGAATTGTTGGCGGATGTGAGGGCATACATGCGGCCGGCTGAAAACCAAATTATAGAAATAGTAACAAATGAAGATGATGATGACGACGAGGATTGGCAACCACTTTCCGAATTGATTGCACGAAATCAGGAGAATAAACTATCAACGGCGATCAGCGATGATAATGATGCGAATGATGAGGATTTGATGATTTCTCGCAGCAGTTAATAATAAATTTTCAATGTGAAAATGAATTTCAACCAATTGTGTCGGATATGTGCCTTTAGTGTTACGATTGACCCTTACTTTTAGCTACATTTCACTAAAGCCATCTGCGAAGGCATACATTATGATCGAAGTCACCTGCGTTTCTAGAAATATACTGGGTTTCTTGCCTTTGAATTCATTCTTTTGGAAAGGCATACACAAAACAGGACAATGAGATTAAAACTGAGCTACACCTTATTGTTTTTTTTGTTTCTACAATTGACCCCATTAAATTATATTGCTAAGCATAGCACGAAGGAATCAATTTCATAGACAGAAAATGAAAAATAAATACAGCTTTCGGTATAGTGTTGATAAAATATTAAGTTAATTTGTTTGATATTTGTATTCCTGGGCGAAGAAGAGTTAAGTAATGAACATATGATTTAAAATAAAGAAAAAAAAACGTTAATATTTGTAAGAAAACAACAATCTTTAGGAAGTCGAGAAATTTGAAACATGAGTGCACACAAATTCCCTTAGTTCTTTCTACTGAAGTTTAACAACAACTAGGATAAATATATATAGAAGAATATACAATCGAACGCGGTCGTTAACTATTGAGAGAAAATTTTCTATCTCTCGATTCATTGATGTTAATCTTTTGTTTTCAAATTCCGCTTTCAAAAATTGATTATTTTACCGGCATTGAATACGGTTTAAAAAAAAAAATATATATACACAAGGAAACTTTTTGAATACGAAAGCACACCCACTTTTGTAATAAGAATTTACGAACTGCATATTACTCTATTTTATACTATTAAATTAATACTCAACTATTAAAAATATAAGTTCTTAGAAATAGAACAAATCAAAACAAACGCGATAATAGAGATCAGGTTATTATCAGCATACTTTTGAAAATCGGAAAACAAAATCGTTGAAAATTTAGATCCACTATTTTAGTAACTAGTATACACTAATCTAGTTGAAATTTGGTCATAATTTCGGATACATTTAAAATTCACATTATAATATACACCCTACGGTTTATTCTATTTATTTTCATCATTAAGATTAATTAATTACGAGTTGAAACATTAAAAAAATTGTTCCTTATTTGCATGTCCGCATAACCTAGAAAACAAAACAATATATTGAACAATGTTTTCAAGTATTAAGTATGAATATGTTGATTAATTTTATATACCAGTACCTTGCTTAATTTTCACTTGAATACATACACGCACGTAGGAGTATGTGTAGGAGTAAAAAGAATAACAATAACAAACACATTCATACATCAGGCATAATTTTGGTGTCAAAAGTTAATCGGCGATGATAGTTTGCTTATGTAGTGTAATCCGTTACGTATCTTGAAAATTTCAACCGTACTATACACAAGTGTAATATGTAACTTAAGTCTTACCATTCAATATAAATCCCTAATAAGATCAATTGTTGAAATTTAATTAGGAAAAGCATGGAAAATATTAAAATGAATTGCTAATTGTAAACAAGACTTTCCTTTTCAGTGGTTCTTTCTATTTCAGCGGGAGGGTGAGTGCATGGTAAGTATGCCGTCGCGAGGGTAGGGTTTCGACAAATCCGCTGAAGTCGGTTTCGCGTCGCGCGCGGTACGCGGTACCTTTGTTTGTTTCGCCATTTCTTTAGAGTAGTTTTCTTCGGTTTAAGTTCGAGTAGTATATTTTTCGGTACCGCGTCGGTGAATCGGTAACGCGCCTGTGGATTGTTGTAGCGTTTTTGATTTGAGATCTGTGGATAGATCACATCCAGAACTAACGTAATGTAGGTTTCTCGTTCTGGATGAGTAATTGTTGACGCGTTTGGAAAACGGGCAAGTTCAGGTGACTGAAATATTGTAATTGAGCGTAATCCATTCGGAGACCCGCGACCGAAATCCTCTCCGAACTAGCTGGCCGACAAGCAGTCACCGCGTGAATGGATTACGGTGCACGGATTGGTTGACCTGTTGGTACCATCCGTTGGCACTACTCAGACTTAACGTCTAGAACCGATGAGAGGTCGGTTACGCGTTCGAGCTGAAGGTAGAAAATCATTACAAATAATACAAAACATTTTTATTACTTTAGTTTCATCTTAAGATATTTATTCATTTCAATTGGTACTTTATAATTATTAGAAAATTGATTGAAAAATTTTATAATACTTTTATATATGCTGTTTCTTGTTGAAATTTCATATTGATTTGTAAATTTACAGTAAAATAGTAAACACGCTAAATACATAATTCGTCAGTATTATGTGGATCGTTTTTAAGAACAGATTGTTTTTTGTTTATAATTGGTAAAACCGCTGCAGTAGATTTAGATTTTTTGAATATGCTCCACTCTAAGCAATTATTTCAGATTGTAGTCCATTTGAAAGTTAAAAATTTAAAGATGCAACCCCTTAGGCCATAATAATATAATTTCTGCAATTATATTTCATGATTTATAGTATCAAAAGCTTTAGCGAGATTATGAAAAGTCACAATAATTGAGTTAGTTTTAGCGAAAAATTTGTTTATTGCATTACTTATATAAACGCAAGCGTCTTTTGTTTCTAGTCTTTTAATGAATTCGAACCGCTTATTGGACAATATTTTATGTTTCTTCTAAAAATTTAAAAAATTCTGTCATAAATATTGTAATCCTTTCAAAGATTTTTGCCACATTTGAATATAAGGATATAGGTCTATGATTTATTGACTTGCTTATATCATTAGTCTTGAAAATTGGAGCTACTACAGTTTTTTTAAGATATTTGACCATATCAACAGTTCAATGAACATATTGATAATTTGTGCTAAAGGTTCAGATGTGTAATTGGAAATAGCTTTCAGGACTCTCGAATGAATATTTCCTAATTGTTTCCTTAGCTGTTGGATGTAGAAAAATACATTTCCAAATTATTCCTGCTAGATGTAATTATTTTGTTACTTAAATTTACTCATATCCCACAGAAATATATATTCTAATATTCAGCACTATTGTCAGGCTTATCTGTAGTTCTTTATGATTACAAGGCCGACAAATATTTGAAAATGAAAATCCGATCAACTTTTTCAATAATTGTACATTTAATGAATTTTACTTTTATACCCATAAAATCAAAAGGAAGCCCTTAAATTAGTCAAAAAGACGTATCTAAATTTCATAGTAACATATGTATGTGTCCTGAAAATTTCTCAATAATCGTGCTATAAACAACTAAGTTACAGCTGATTGCAAATTTAACAATTACATGCAATGCATGATTCTGTTTAGATACACATTTGCAAATGACCTACACCCTACAGATATGTAGGAATTTGGATAAATATTTTATAAATGGTTTATAAAATTGATATGTTACTATACTCCTGAAACAATGGAGTCAGCAAACTGGAAACAAAATGGAATTCAAATGCATTTTAACGATATTTAGTTTTTTGAACTCAATTTATGCTATCTATATATGGCGTGTTTTGATATTTATAAGAACTTGTTCAATTTACTAATTAGTTAAGAACACCCTGCTAGCAAGAACACTCTCCATCTACTCCGACTTGTATTCTATTAAATCTCTTTCATATTTGATCTTAGCGGTAGCTATAAGTTTATTTAAAAATTTTACATGTTTTTTCTATTAAGCCTTCAAGATTTCATTATCAGGATCCAATCGCGAAATTTAATATAATTGCTCTTTTGTTAAACGAGAATTCATAATACCTTCAGTTATCCACGATTTTTTGGGAAGGTACTTAGATTTGTTTATTCGATCAGAATTACTAAATCGATATTTTAGAACATTGAAGGCTATTAAACATTGAAGGCTAAATTAGGCTCGTTAAGTGAAATTTGATTCCATTTTGGTTTGCTAGCAGAAATCTTTATTTTTTTATAATAGATTTTATAAAAGGAACTACTTCATTTCTTACTAATGTTCTGTTTAATAGTAATATGGAGAGGATAATGTTCAGGAAAAACTATATTAAGCCTTAGAGATTGAATGTTGATAGAATTTGGTTTAATGAGCATATTAGCAACACAAAAACCTCCTACTTAATTGTCGAAAGGCCTTGTTACCTCTTGAAAACAGTAGTGTATCCTCTTTCCAAAAGCTTACTCAAACGTTCTTGGGTTATCATATTAAGATCTAATAAATCAATATAATAAAATCGTTTTTGGAATTTGGATAGTATTCCAAATTCAAAGTCTCAGAACATACAATACAATAATAACCGGTTTATTATTAAGCCTTTGTATAAAGATTCATAGTTGATCATGATTTGAATTTAAACTTTTGATACTAATATAAAATATTAAATTATTATTAGGTAGTCAATTATTTTGCTTATTTCATATCTGCAGGCCAATCCTCTTTTTTCTTCAAAAGGCGTCGGGCCTTGTCTTTTTAGGTGATCAGATGCGCTTCAACTCCTTCGAGATATAGAAGATGACTCAAAGGAGTCGAAATGCGTCTGCTCAGTTAAAAAGGCAAGGCCCAACGGCTTTTGAAGAAGAAAAAAAATTATTATTATTATATTATTGATACAAAAAATGTTGGATTAATACAAAAAGGGTCCTATTCAAGATTACAAAATTTTATTCAAGGAGTGAAATTGATGGTTTTTTGGTGAATATTTACAAAGTGGGGAAATTTACGGTGGATATTCAACGTATTTACAAATCCATAGTTCGGATGTGTTGACTCTTCAAGAAAGTAGTGAAGCTTATTTGGTTGGTTTGTTCGAAGATACCAACCTCGTGCGCTATTCATACTAAGCTTGTTACCATAATGGCCAGAAGATCAATTCCCTCGTCGCATTAATGGTTAAAGTGCCTAAATTGATTCAAAAAATATTGAATTCATTAGAAATTGTCCTTTTCAGGACTAAAAAATTGCATTTAAAGAGATTTATTCGAAAATACAAATTCATGCACTATTCATGCTAAACTTATCACCACTATGCCGAAGCATATTCAACGATTCTGTTTATTTGATAACCGCGGGCAATTTGTTTTTTCTTTAACAGCGGTCGGGCTTTGATTTGTTGTATGTGCTCACATAACAAAGCAGGGCCCGACGGCTTTTCAAGAAAAAAAAATTAAACAAATAAAATTTATAGTTCCATAGTCAGTAGTGTGTTGGCGCTTGAAGAAGCAAGTGAAGCTCATTTAGTTAGTTTGAGCTTAGGAAAAATATTTTACAGGTAGGTTAAAGAATCTTGCAAGGCATAAAAAATATAGCAGCAGCATAATGATTCTTCTTCATTCATGGATCAGTCAAATGGATGAAATTGCAGAAACTACTGGCGATTTAGCCAACCAATGAGGACCCATTGAATTAAACAGGTACAGAAGGAATCAATACAATCAATGACATCGCTTGTTGCAGGAATTGAAAAGAATCTTTCAACAAAATATTTTCATAACATTTAATCAAAAAAAACTATCAAATTCAATTTAATTAAAATTAACAAACAAATACTATTCAAAAATTAATTATAATATTAACACAGCATAACTTTTATCCTACATCTATATTAATATCGTAAAACCTAATTCTAAACAATTTAATCAAAAGCTTTATTTTAGACTAATACAATTCTATGACAAAAACCCTAGCCTAAACGTTTAACCTTATCTCTAATATGTATAAAAAAAGCCTAAATCTAATTTACGCCAGCGAGCCCTGCAAGGTAATTCATCATTAAATCTTTCACAAAAATAGTTATTGTTTTGTTTATTTACCTTTAAAGATCGTTAGGGTTGAATATTTCACCAGCCCACTTGAAAAATTCCAAAGTAGGGTCCAACTTCATTTGCTTTGCCCGTTTGAGGAATATATATTTGGCAAAGTAGCCAGGAAGGTCTGTTTTCCTAGCTCCAAAGCTGGGAAGCGATCGTTTTAAATGTGACCACTGTCCCTCTATCGTATTGGTATGTGCACCACTCTCGGGGTCAACAAAATTCAGCGAGCGGTTCACTTTTAAATGGCTGAACCCTTCGTCCTCAAGGCAATCGTAAGCCTGTAAGCAATATTGAAATGCAATACTTATCCTTAATTAGAAATAAAAAAACTTACTTTCCAGCAATCTGAAATGATTGTGGTGCCGGGCAATATGTAGGTTTTTATTATTGAGAGTAATTCTCCTTTACTCCTTTGTGGAACGGGGACAAAAAAACATCTCCCCGTTCCTCTCTCCACACCTCCAAACACCCATTGCCCTTTGACAATTCGCCCTCTATTGTACTTTCGCTTCCCGAATTTAGATTCGTCGATTTCTACAATGTGGTTCACCCCTGAAAGAAATAAAAGAATCAGAAACATTCTTAGTAATAAGAATTTTCACAATAAGTTACCGCCAATTTTTTCGCTTCTTTCTATCAAGCCCATTTCCACTATTTCCCTACACAGTTTCCCCCACAAAACCGCTGTGCGGGAGGCAATTTGGGCATTTTTTATTACCTGCAGCTGGGTGAATCGGTCGCACCACGTATGAATCGCGACCAGACACTTCCACATTGGAAGATTGCTGTTGCCAAAAATGGTCCCCTGCCGTAAGCTTCGCCTTATAAACAATAAAATGATAGTTAAAAGTTAAACATTTATGCTATTTAAATACCCATAATTGCACATTTTGCCATTATTTAGTAATTGGCGGCATTTCCAGCGCCAGCCATCCGCTTTCGACCTATCAATTTTTAGTGGGGCTTGGCATTTTTTACAAGCTGCTTGCCTAGGAACAAGCTCCCACTCTTGTAACAAAACAATGGCATGTTTTGCCAACACCCCGTTCGACTTTTCCACGTCAAAATTGTCAGTTATTTTTTTGATATTAATGGACACTGTAATGAAAAGAAAAATGTTCAACAAGCTTATCACCTGAACGAATGATATCCATACGGCGATGTCGTTTATGATATGTATCTATATATATATATATATATATATATATATATATATATATATATATATATATATATATATATATATATATATATATATATATATATATATATACACCACCATTTGTAGCATCGTTTTTCAGACGGTCCGTTCTTGCAAAAGGTATTACTTTTGCGATACTTTAATGAATTGAACTTGTGATGACGATTTTGATAGCAAACATTTGAAGATAAACTTGGCTTTCTCCATTTCAATGATTTGAGGAAAGGTTAATGCTTTCACTGATTAGTACACTAATCTGGTTTGATGGAGCATCGGAAGATTTAGAATGTTTTCATACGCTTTGGTGAGCATTCTAGAGATGATATTGGTGCTGCTTTGATGACTGGCTCCAAATTACCACTCCATAATGTAGTTTTAACAGTACGAATGCATTTAGGATCATCTGCTTGCTGTTTTTTGGAAAACCTTCATATCTTCTAAGTAGTCCGACAATAGGAGCTAATTGTCTCCTTAGGTTATTAATGTGTGATAACCATGTTAGTCTATGGTCAATGATAAGTCCAAGATACTTGATCTCCGTTAACCTTTCTAGTTTTTCGTCATTAATTTTTATGTCAATGTCACCTTTACTATTTTGCTTGAAAATGATGAATTTTGTTTTTGAAGTATTCAGTGCTAGTTTACTATCAAACAGCCATGAATGATATGTTTATAGATCCTCATTAATGGTGTTTTCGAGGTAATCTGTTTCGTGTCCCGAGGAAAGTAGTATTGTCTCATATGCGTATAGTGCATAATGTCCTTTAAGCCCACATGTATTCAAATTATTAGTGTATAACAAGAATAAGGTTGGGCCAAGTATCGAGCCTTGTGGAACGCCCGATTTCATAGGAGCAGCGTCGCTCAAAACTTTATTGACTGCTGTTCTCTGCGATCTGCCTTTCAAGTAATTTCTAAATAGCTGATTTGCATTGCCTTGAATACCATATAATTCAATTTTACGAAGTAGAAGAAGTAGTTCACCCTCAAATCATACTCGTACCGAGATCCGAACAAAGTATCCATCACAGACTTTTTCGGCTCAATTCGGCCCTCGAGCGAATACCGAAAAAATCAATACTACCCCAGCGAATGAAGTGTAAATAAAAAATTGTAAGTTAACTCCGTAAGATTGTTTCATGTTGAGGATTTCCATCATAAGCATCCGCCAGTTGCCGTTGCAGATTATAAATTTGCGGTGCGCTATAGATACGTTTATATGAGCGAGATGAGTGAGCCCAGAAAAAACTAACAGCACGAAAAAATAATTCTGCCGCAATACATTTTCCACAACACTTTTCGCCGACGCTGTCTCAACTCCTCCAAAGCTGTTTTTGCTCGCCAACGCTGTCTTAGCTCGTCCTCCCTAAACACTCCAAGAATGATCCACCACGTTCACTCGTCCCAATGTCGCAACACCTACACGCCACAAGAAGATTACGCCAAAACAGTAGTGAGGCACTCTGGGTGTGTCCGGTTGCAAATGATTATGTCAAGGATAAAAAGTTGTGTATTGATAAATGCAGGGAAAATTCAGGAATTAATGTGACAAATTTGAAAATCTAGGATGTATATATTTTTTATTTTTCATATTTTGTCATATTATATGCATCCTAGATTTTTGAATTTGTCACAGTAACTCCTGAATTTTTCACACATATATATATATATATATATATATATATATATATATATATATACAACTTTTTAATCCTTACATAGTCATTTGCAAAAAGAAACTAAACTTCCGACCGGACACTCCCAGAGTGGCTCACTGTGATTATATGGGCAGTACTTATATAATTCTATAAATTTGTTATCTTCGTTTTACGTAGGATAATTTTTAGCATGTTATAACCAATTAAGTCGACACCAGGAGTAGTGGGCTTCCTTTGCGCCTTGAAAATTGGTTGTACCTCTTTGGCTTTATATAGGATTCTTGGAGTTAATGGCTGTTACAGCTTCCTTGGTAATATTGGTGTTAGAATGTTGCTTGTTCCAGATATCCTGAAGATATATAGAGGTCCAACAGCATTTAATATTACCTCCTTCGCGGTCACTAAGCATAATTTTTAAGGTCTTGGCAAAAAAATTTTTTCATGAAGACATATTAGTTTCTGTGCCTCCGTCCGTCCGTCTGTCCGTGCGCCACAGGAGTTTCCTCTAAAACTATAGATGCTAGAAAGCTCAAACTTTGTGGAACGGTCAAAAGTGGTGGTCTCTCAAAAGTTAGGTCTTACCAAGCATTTCAAAACTTTTAAAGGGGGGTCACCCCTTATAAGAAAGTGGCCCTTAAATTTTTTTTTAATTAAGTAGTAGTAGTCGAATAGAGTATCAAATAAAAGGTCTTGATTAGAACTTTTAGAATCTGAAATTATAAAGTTATTTTGGGCATTAGGGGGTCCAGGGGGAGGCAAAATATACCAATATTTTCTATCTCCCCCTCGCGATTGGACATCTTTGAGCGAAAAATCCGAAAAAAAAATCAAGAAGGTAGGTCTTTATGAGTACAAGGGCAATACATACCTCAGAAATCGAAACTCACTCAACTTTGTTATAATTGTATGATTTGTAGAAGTCACATTTTTGCCCATAAAATCAAAACGGTATCTTCAAATTTCTTAGAACTCAGCAATTATATAGATTGAAATAGGGTCCTTTATGGAAATCCAATCATAACCAAGTGAGTTATAGTCATTTCAATTGTTTGGTATTACAACAACAATAACACGTTTTCATGGGTGATACATACTCTAGGGTGGTTACAAAGACCTTCTGGTAGGCCCACTCTCCTACTTACTAAATTTGTTTCCACTCATGTTTTGCTTCATTCTTTCCCAGACCTTCATTAATTCTTTCGACCACCAATACTTGTTGCTGTATTTAACTCTCTTGTGTGTGGTATTATTGTTGATCATTTGGCTCAAGTCATTGATGATCTCCCTGAAATTTCTGTTGAAAGAACTAGTCGCGATATCATTACTCATATTGTCCTTGTATCGACACAGCCGCCAAGTATTCGAGTCCGTTTTTATTGTGATCTTTATTGGACAATGACTGATTTTCACAGATCATAATATCCGGAGAGGACAAAATACATTTGCCGTCAACTGTAATTCTTCTTAAAGTATAGATTCCGGTGCTAAGTATTTTGAATTTCAAATTTTCAACCCATTAGAGAAGCATTTCGCCTTTGATATTGAGAGATTGTTACCCCAATATGTATGTCTCACATTAACATCACATCCGATGACAATGCGTCTGGTGTGTTTGGTTTTATCTCGAATCAATGACACGGTACCATACGTTATAGGTGAAATGGCCATCGCTGCCATCGCTCCGAAATAAAGTGATGAAACCATGAACTACTTGTGAAAGGAGGTTTCTTTGAGGAAAAATTAAATTTTGAAGTTTCATTTTCTAGAAAGCCAAGGACATTTTGCGCAAGCTTCCGATATAAACACAATTGCTTACACTGATCTCGATTGAATGCCAACAAAATTGGGCGTTGTCTCCCGTATCGTACTCATAATGTGAAGCAGATATTCTGCACGTTTCCGTGCGATGTTACATCGATTTTGATTTATCCAGAGATGCCAGTTCGTGCGATATTCACGCCACGCATATCACCATGATGATCAACTTGTTCGTCATATTCATGGTGAACGTTCGCAAAATGATTGAAAAATGGCCCTTTTCAGGGCTGAAAAACTATTTCCAAAGAGTAAATTCACTCAAGGTGTGTGATGATTGGTTTATTCAGAGATGCCCATTTGTGAAGCGTATCAGCATCATGGCCAAGGATATTATGTACTTTTCCATAGTTTGGATGTGATGGTTCCTCAATTTGGTTTGTTCGTTACATTCGTAGTAAGCGATATATCATAAAATAATTTGCAAAGATTAAATTTAATGGTCTTACAGGAAATATTTGGGCAATCTAAAAAGGATAGTATTCAACGGATTCACTGATCCATGGACACCTGTTTATGCACTATTCATATTAAGTGTGTCACCATCGTGGCCAAGGATATCAACTTACTCGTTGCATTTGTGGTGAACGTCCCTGAATTTTTTAATTCTTACTTCAACCAGCATAAAATTATATACTAACTACAAATTGTAATTCCTATACACGAATAAGAATATATGTGCGCAGGAAACCAGTGTTTTATAAACTTAAACTTGCTTTAAACTAGAGGATATAATATTGAAAGTAAAGTAACATATAAAGTAAAATTTTAAAGCAGAGATATTATAAAGAAAATTTAGAGATAAAAGTACCCCAAACCAAAAACTAAGGAAAATATTAGTCAGCGTCCTTAAGAATTTCAATTTCTAATTTTTGTAACAGTAGTAATAATACAAAACATTTTTATTACTTTAGTTTCATCTTAAGATATTTATTCATTTCAATTGGTACTTTATAATTATTAGAAAATTGATTGAAAAATTTTATAATACTTTTATATATGCTGTTTCTTGTTGAAATTTCATATTGATTTGTAAATTTACAGTAAAATAGTAAACACGCTAAATACATAATTCGTCAGTATTATGTGGATCGTTTTTAAGAACAGATTGTTTTTTGTGTATAATTGGTAAAACCGCTGCAGTAGATTTAGATTTTTTGAATATGCTCCACTCTAAGCAATTATTTCAGATTGTAGTCCATTTGAAAGTTAAAAACTTAAAGACGCAACCCCTTAGGCCATAATAATATAATTTCTGCAATTATATTTCATGATTTATAGTATCAAAAGCTTTAGCGAGATTATGAAAAGTCACAATAATTGAGTTAGTTTTAGCGAAAAATTTGTTTATTGCATTACTTATATAAACGCAAGCGTCTTTTGTTTCTAGTCTTTTAATGAATTCGAACCGCTTATTGGACAATATTTTATGTTTGATTTTTGCCACATTTGAATATAAGGATATAGGTCTATAATTTATTGACTTGCTTATATCATTAGTCTTGAAAATTGGAGCTACTACAGTTTTTTTAAGATATTTGACCATATCAACAGTTCAATGAACATATTGATAATTTGTGCTAAAGGTTCAGATGTGTAATTGGAAATAGCTTTCAGGACTCTCGAATGAATATTTCCTAATTGTTTCCTTAGCTGTTGGATGTAGAAAAATACATTTCCAAATTATTCCTGCTAGATGTAATTATTTTGTTACTTAAATTTACTCATATCCCACAGAAATATATATTCTAATATTCAGCACTATTGTCAGGCTTATCTGTAGTTCTTTATGATTACAAGGCCGACAAATATTTGAAAATGAAAATCCGATCAACTTTTTCAATAATTGTACATTTAATGAATTTTACTTTTATACCCATAAAATCAAAAGGAAGCCCTTAAATTAGTCAAAAAGACGTATCTAAATTTCATAGTAACATATGTATGTGTCCTGAAAATTTCTCAATAATCGTGCTATAAACAACTAAGTTACAGCTGATTGCAAATTTAACAATTACATGCAATGCATGATTCTGTTTAGATACACATTTGCAAATGACCTACACCCTACAGATATGTAGGAATTTGGATAAATATTTTATAAATGGTTTATAAAATTGATATGTTACTATACTCCTGAAACAATGGAGTCAGCAAACTGGAAACAAAATGGAATTCAAATGCATTTTAACCATATTTAGTTTTTTGAACTCAATTTATGCTATCTATATATGGCGTGTTTTGATATTTATAAGAACTTGTTCAATTTACTAATTAGTTAAGAACACCCTGCTAGCAAGAACACTCTCCATCTACTCCGACTTGTATTCTATTAAATCTCTTTCATATTTGATCTTAGCGGTAGCTATAAGTTTATTTAAAAATTTTACATGTTTTTTCTATTAAGCCTTCAAGATTTCATTATCAGGATCCAATCGCGAAATTTAATATAATTGCTCTTTTGTTAAACGAGAATTCATAATACCTTCAGTTATCCACGATTTTTTGGGAAGGTACTTAGATTTGTTTATTCGATCAGAATTACTAAATCGATATTTTAGAACATTGAAGGCTATTAAACATTGAAGGCTAAATTAGGCTCGTTAAGTGAAATTTGATTCCATTTTGGTTTGCTAGCAGAAATCTTTATTTTTTTATAATAGATTTTATAAAAGGAACTACTTCATTTCTTACTAATGTTCTGTTTAATAGTAATATGGAGAGGATAATGTTCAGGAAAAACTATATTAAGCCTTAGAGATTGAATGTTGATAGAATTTGGTTTAATGAGCATATTAGCAACACAAAAACCTCCTACTTAATTGTCGAAAGGCCTTGTTACCTCTTTAAAACAGTAGTGTATCCTCTTTCCAAAAGCTTACTCAAACGTTCTTGGGTTATCATATTAAGATCTAATAAATCAATATAATAAAATTGTTTTTGGAATTTGGATAGTATTCCAAATTCAAAGTCTCAGAACATACAATACAATAATAACCGGTTTATTATTAAGCCTTTGTATAAAGATTCATAGTTGATCATGATTTGAATTTAAACTTTTGATACTAATATAAAATATTAAATTATTATTAGGTAGTCAATTATTTTGCTTATTTCATATCTGCAGGCCAATCCTCTTTTTTCTTCAAAAGGCGTCGGGCCTTGTCTTTTTAGGTGATCAGATGCGCTTCAACTCCTTCGAGATATAGAAGATGACTCAAAGGAGTCGAAATGCGTCTGCTCAGTTAAAAAGGCAAGGCCCAACGGCTTTTGAAGAAGAAAAAAAAATTATTATTATTATATTATTGATACAAAAAATTGTAGTAATCTAAGAACGATGGCTCTAAAAGCAGCGCTGACACAGGCACACAGCACGAACGCAATTTAATAAGGATTCAGTCGATTCAGTCACCTTCCCCATCGCAACACTCGTTTTTTTTTTCGCAGGAATAATAAGTGGAAAAATTTCCTTTGTACTTAACACCCGGGAAACAAAATTCTAAAAATGTTTAAAAATTTCTAATGTGTAGTATCTTATTACAATATCTTTTGAAGATAATTTAACGAATTGCGGTGTAACGCGGTATGCAAATGCTTAGAACGAAACGGTTAACCCCTTTTAATTATGAATGCTAAAATCATTGTATCATTTAACCTGTTAATTATATGAACGCTAAAATCATTGTATCATTTAAACCCCTTAAAATTTGTCTAATTCTTCCGATTTTTCCCACCTAATTACGCCTAATTATCATAAACGACAAATTGCCTTCAATTGATAACTTAATTGAACCTACAAAAGACAGTGAAAAGGGAAATTGCAAATACCGCCGTCATAAACTATAAATGATAAGGAAAAAGTACATTTGATAGCAACAAAAACCTTCAATTGTGTGATTTCCCCCTTTCTGAATGGGTTCGTATTGTTCTACTTGCCCATAAAGTGTCGTAGTTGCTTGAGTGTGGAGAATATTAAATTGTGCTTGCGAAATTTGCATGCTATTGCGTCGTAAATCGTGAAAATGGGTGATAACTACATAACAACATTGGAAATTGGAATTATCGGGGAGAGTGGCGCCGGCAAGTCGAGTCTGATGCTTCGTCTGACAAACGAGGAATGGGATGGAGATCATGAGTCTGCTCGAAACCGCCAGACAGCGCGGACGCCGCGTAAAGAAGAAGCGAGTTGGGAGTGAGAGGAGATTGCGGGCTGATCAGAATATCGCCGAGACACGTGGAAAAGTTTCTCGCGTAAAAGACAGTGAAATATTGTAAAAAAAATAGACGATAAAGTTATCGTGCAAATTGTGAACACCTTGTTAGTCGTGTGGGTTAGCGAAAAGTGGAATAAAACTCGTGTTCCGTCAAAATCTAGTGGAAGTGTTTTCGCTTGGGTGTCCAAAGGTTTCTCCCTCCCTTAAATCATTTGTCGAAAAGTTATTCTTTAGTTCCCAGAAATAATCAGGTCCCCAAAGGAGATATGAAACGAAGAAACAATTTGAAAATGTGGAAAAAGGCGTCATTGATTTGCCCCCGAATTTAGTAACAATTAGTTACTCAATGCACTTAGCATGTAACGGATTTGTAATTAACCGTTAGCTCTTTTGTCGGAAATTTTTCGAAATGCTGTGATGCAACTTCGCTTCATCGATTAAGGAAGTCGGTTCGCGTGGAATCGTTGTTGTTAATGTACTGTACATGTTCCAATACAAATTCGGAAACTCCTCCACAATACTTGTTAGAAGAAGCGTGCACACAGAGATGAATCGTGAGAATACAAACAAACTGGAACGTTTCACAGAAGTACACAGAACACTTTCATGGAATAATTTCTGTGTTTGAATGGTGCATGCTTGGGGTGAAATGAACTAGTGAAGGATCAGAGAGCAAGTCTTCGAAGAAAAACCGGCAACCCGAACAAAATAAATACGCGTTTGATCGACAAATATCTCTTCGAATCTTCTCACGTTTCCCTATGTGGCAACGAGAAAGAAAAGTACGGTAGTTCGCAAATGTAGATTTAATTAGACACAAGAGAAAAAACTAGTAAATACACGGTGGATATTTGCGTGGAAAAAATAAAAGTGCGTGTGTGGTCGGAGTAAATTGATCGCGATAGAAATGCACAAAGTAATGCTTGCGAAGATTCTGTAGCAAGAAGTGAAGTGAAGGCCCAAATTTAAAGCACGTCGGCCAGTTGCACTAAACAACAAAGTGATAATAACGGTCCAGACATTGCCACACAGCACGCTCACCGTGGAAATTGATCCTAGCAAAACGATCAAAGAGCTGAAGCAGGAAATCGAGGCTGTCCATGCTTTTCGGGAATTGCAAGGAAAGGTTGCAGAATTGTCGGGAGAAGAGGAGGCTTTCACATTATTCGGCGCAGACATAACTTGAGTAGTTCACATTATTTCAAGTAATAGAAAATTCATATTAGCTTTTGCATGCATGTTCATTTTCGCGTCTTATTGGAATCCCGTATGAAGTTCAAGTCACAAAACCTTAGAATTAAAAGCGTCGATTGAAAGTGTAGTTGTAAGAAAAGCTTATCAGTCGTGTTCAGATACAAGACGACCTGAGCATTAAGAAACATAATCTTGAAGAGATAATTTTCTCTATAGAATGTTATGTGGCATTCAATGAATTTTGTCGAAATATTTTTGGATAAAGTTCGCATGAAAATTATAGCACCATGATGTAATCAATTGCATATAGAACTTTGCTATCACACGATTAATTTGAATGAATCTGTCTGAGTTCAGAGCGATTAATTTGCATGTATCCATTTTTATACTGATTACGTTGTGCATCCAGAGATTACGCCTGGTTTTAGTAATTCTTGTTCGTGAACTTCAATGTATTTCTTGCTATAGATTTTTTTTTTGGCACTCTCAAATATCTGCACTTTACTAGTTTTCGATACCGGATATGTAAATGAGCATACTTATTGGTCTAATTTTGAAGGCTTAATTTTATATTCATACATATTTTAATCAGTTCTTGAAAGTGAACATTTTTTTCAATTTCATGAAAAATTTTGGATTTTTAATATAATAAAGAGTATGTTCAGTTTACGCTTTGTCGATGTACTTGAACATCAAAGGCATTATAGCATTTGCATTTAGTGATACTCCGTTAAAAGTTCCCGAAATTTGAATAAAAAAATAAGATAACATTACCTTATTATTTAATAATAATAATTATAAAATAATACTGATTCATTTATTTAAATAAACAAATTTACCTAATTATTTACCCTATAAATCTTTCTACTACCCATTTATATGACAGCACTGATTCAAATTCTTAGTAAAATTAAACCATAAGATAAAATATCACACCTAAAATAATAGCCTAAACCCATTCAATAAAAAGAATAACAATTTGAAATGATAAAAATCAAAGACAATATAAACAATAAATTTTGCACCATTCAAAAATATAAAAAGGTATTATAAATGACAGATAAAAAATTTAGATTAAATTCGAAGCTTTTGTGTTTAACGAGAGTTAATAATGATGTAATTTCTCAACTGGGATTTTAGAATGACAGTTCAGGTAAAATACAAGTATAAACGAGTATTTGTTGCAACAAAAAGAGATAATTATGGGACATGCAAAATAATCACTTGCAACATCGTTGTTCTGGCATTTTCCGCAGAAGTCTGTAATGTAACAGTATCTGAACATTATTCTTATAATTAAAAGTCAAAAATTTAATAAAGGGCGATAATTTTAGTCTATTAAATCGCTCTCTAAGAGCTTGGAATTAATTCTCAACCAGAGATTGCAATTTTGAAAACCCTGTTAACATCGCTCGTCAGAAAGGTAGATTGGAATTGAAACATTTCCTGTGTTGAAGATTATCTTTCTCAAATTGATTCATTACTAAAATTCTGCCTTTTATTTAAGTATTATTTATCACCATACAAAATGTACATAAGTGTAACATAAATAGTTCATTTATATTCAAATTCCAAATAAGATTTTGTGGTCAGCTATAGAGTATCAGAAAATGTGTAATACCGGAATTTAACCTGTTAGAAACCAATAAGTTAGATTAGGTATAGATGATCTAATGAATTGATTGAAAATTGAAAGAAAAAAAAATAAAAATGAATTAAAAACGTACCCGAGGGTCTTTCCTTTCCTCCATTTCTAACCGGGTATAGGACCCGGTACGGTGGCAGGCTTCCCCCTCAAAATATGAGCCAGTCACCGGGTACAATCTAATCCTTTTTATTTCAGGTGACTTAATGGGTTGAGTGGCCCAAGCCAAGTGCCTTTTTATGGCATAAAGTTATGCAATTCCATTGTATAATTCTATGACATAAATTGGTCACCGGGGTACTCCCCTTCTGATGGGAAGGTTCATACAATTCAAGTTGTATGAGTTTTCCACTCAGAAGAGGAATACCTGGCCACTTCAACGATTTAACATTGGATTTATTCCGGTTGGGTGGGCATGAAGGGGCTCCACCACCACCCGGTTGCCCCTCTTTCATTTGTGGGCCCTGAATGTATTTGGGTAAGGACGAGGTCACCCCCAAATTAGTCTTTCTTGTCAGGTTGCACTTGTTCTCGCAACAAGTCGTAATTCCTTCGTGGAGGTTATCTACTGATTTGCGACTTCGGTCGTCCTCTCGAACTCTGCAAGCAATTCGTGAATGCGAAATGTTTTGTAGTGAGTCCTCGTGCCGGGGAAACGAACCCGCCCCACGACACCGCAATGCTAGCCTGCCAGCGCATTCACGCGTCTCCGGACGAGGGCATTCTCCGCAGGAATCAACACCTTCCTCTGCCGAGGCAGCAGAACATCGCTGCGGTCCTTCACGGACATATGAAAATCTATTATTCACTACAAATGGCGCCCAACGTGGGGCCCGAAAAGCCCGGCTGTATCATCAGTCGTGAGCACGAGACAGTCCATCGTCTCTAGGTGTCCCCACAAGGTGTTAGAAATTTTGGCGGGTAGATAACTCCCGAGGGTTTTTGCACTAATCGTGCCCCAGCAGCCGAGTAACTTCCGAACGTGTGTTGTCTTCGGACATCAATATCGTTTGGTCCTTCTTTTGATTTATACCTTGGTGGTTTACCACCATTGTATAACTAGTAAGGCCAAATTATATTAGAGTCCCTTTTTGTGTTCGGAGGTTATTATCCCAACATCTATTTTGCGGAGGATTCTGATCCGCTCCCCAAACCAGCGGTGCCTAAGTGTCTTAAATTACATGGATTTTGATTTCATGTGATTGGCTGATTAGCTAATCCATGACTATCCATGACAAGACACGCGCTGCTTGTGGATTAGAATCCCACCCTGGGCTGACAAGCTGTAACTTGAGAAGTTTGCTAATGAGGGATCACTTCGGAACCCTGATTTTCATGGTGCCACAAGAGAGTGTCCCTGAAACGTTTTAGAAGGATTGTGCCATGGTGTCCATACTTGGGAGGAAGGACGGAAAGGAAAGACCGATTATTTTTTTTGATAACTTAAAACTTTTTTTGAAACTTTATCATACATTTTTTTTTTTGTGAGGTTCGACTATAGTTCGCCACTGACGGCCACTTACAAATCATAAATTTTGCATCATTTTTTTCACATTTTCATTATTTATATATATATATTTATTTAGGTTTTTAGTTAGCAATTTAAATTTCTTTTAGCATGCCCACCAAAAGAACTCCCGAAAGGAGAAAGTTGCGGTCGGATGCCGGACCAGCTCTATTGTGTTCCATCTGTCACGAGGACATGGACGAAACTACAAGCCAGAGGTTGCAGTGCGGACACAGGCTACATCAGCTGTGTTTGGCACAACTGCGGCAAACTTCATCCACGTGCCCGCTCTGTCGACAGCCTTTGGAAATCGCACAGCCAGCAACAGAACGACCTCAGTCCTCCAGTACAAGTGGAGCTGTCCCCAAAAGCGGACCCCTTCCATCCACTACAAGGAGTGCACGAGACGATGACTACAGGGCTGAAGCAGTTCCGCCTGCAGAAGAAGCGAGTCCACCGGTGGCTGTGGAAGCCACAGTTCTACGAGATCTAATGGCGCTCGTACAGGACATGTCCACCCGGCTCGCCTCTCTAGAGAGCCAGAGAGAGAACCCCGCACCATCCCGGCCAAGAACTCCTCCTATGTGGGATTCGGACCCAAATCCGTGGGACTTCCCAGTAGACTCGCGGCGTGATCCCGAACGGATCCGGCCAGGTACAGCCATGAATCCGTTGGCTCTAGTTTACCGGCCCCGATTGAGCCAAGCACCGCCACCAAATCAGGCTCCCGTGATTCCGCCGGACCAACGCTTCCATCCACACGACATGTATCGGCTGAAGCCGACACAGATCCCCAGCATCATCCAGGGATGGAATCTACATTTCAGTGGGGAACCCAATACGATAACGGTGGAGGTTTTCATAAGTCGGGTGGAGTCACTGATTGAGCAGATGCTAGCAGGAGACCGCACAGCGCTCGCAGGATACCTGCCAATGCTGCTTAGGGGAGCAGCCCTGGAGACATATTGGAGGATACATTCAGCTCCACCATCCATACGCTGGTCACGGCTGAAGGAGGTACTCCGCATGGAATACCCTACGGTCGACATGGACGAATTAGTCCTGGATAAGATGAATGCTAGATGGCAGCGTCCGGACGAGTCCTTCCATAAATATCGAGCCGATATCCTTCGGTTGAATGACCAGCTGTCAGAGCCATTGTCTTCTACCCAAATTCTTCGCCTGCTAAAGCGCAATCTAAGACCGGAGATTCGTCGGCATATCGTGAACTCCGATCCACAGAGTATGGAGGCCCTGCTGAGAAATGTGCGTCGTATAGAAGGGTTTGAGGAAGACCTACGGGACCGGCCATACTTACTAACCAGGACTGGTCCTCGACGAGGAATCGCGGAATTGGCCCCAGATTATACCACCCTAGATCTGGAGGATGATTTGGACCCAGACCAGCTTGCTGTAGCGGCAGTGGGAAGTCTTACGACCTGCTGGAATTGTCACCAAACCGGACACCGGTTCATTTCATGCCGCGCAGAACGTAAGGTTTTCTGCTACGGTTGCGGCAAGCCGGACACTTACTTCCCGGACTGTTCTGAATGTGCCGCACGAAAAAACGGCCAAAAGAGTACCCGACCACCTCCGCGGTACTCGAAACCCCAGCAGTAGCTCCTCAGTCAGCGGCTCACCCCAACCAACCTGACGTTAACCCACCAGCCATAACCATTACGACTGCGGATGTTCACTCTCTTCCGGAGACCTCACCAACGACAATATTAAAACGACCATCGCAGTCACTGCCAGAAGAACCGCGGCAGCCTCAAGTACGCACTCTAAAACCTTATCATGTTAGACTGCAGGAATATCGGGTGGCTCGAGAGCGAATATTTGCTTCCGAAGTTGTCACTTCCCGTCCGTGCACGACAAAATGGTCAACCCGTCGTTGGCGGAATTTCCGCAAGAGAGTGCGCACCTGCCGTCAAACCGTAAACTCTTGTAACATCTCGGAGGTTGCTGAGAATGAGATCAGACCTTATCATCCAATTAAAGTGTTGGGCGAGACCGTGTTTGCATTGATCGACACGGGTGCCAGTATCAGTTGTCTTGCCTCGAGCTTTGGCTCGAAAGTGCTCCAAGAATACCCGAACTTGATTAAATCCTGGCGCACTGAAATCAGTACAGCTGATGGCACCAAACACCCTATACGAGGTAAACTAACAACACCCGTGACGTTCAGGGGTCAGACGAAGGATATTACCTTCTACATTATCCCGTCTTTGACTCAGAACGTATACCTTGGTGTCGATTTCGTCCTTCGCTTTGGACTGGCCTCCGATTTATTCACCGATTTGTCTTTAAAAACCAGAAATGTCAACGAAATCACTTCTACTCCCGATAGGCATGACCTGACGTCTAACCAACGGCAACGCCTGGAAGCATCCATTGCTGCTTTCCCATCTTACGCTACCCAAGGCCTTGGCCGCACCACCCTAGTCTCACACGCCATTGACGTTGGCGATAGTAAACCGATTAAACAGAGACACTACGCCATCTCGCCAGCCATGGAGAAATTGGTGTATGCGGAATTAGATAGGATGCTCGAGTTGGGGGTCATAGAAGAGTCCCAAAGTGCCTGGTCCTCACCGGTAACCTTGGTTGTAAAGCCAGGTAAAGTCCGCCTCTGTCTTGATGCCCGTAAGGTAAACGCGGTTACCATCAAGGACGCGTACCCTCTTCCACTCATCGATGGAATACTAGGGAGACTGCCGAAAGCCAATTATATCACCAGTCTCGACCTAAAAGACGCCTTCTGGCAAATTCCACTCGATGAGGGCTCGAGGGACAAGACCGCCTTCACAGTGCCTGGACGACCATTATATCAGTTCGTCACAATGCCCTTTGGCCTGTGTAATGCGCCGCAAACGATGACCCGGTTGATGGACAAGGTCATCCCACCTCACCTGAAACACCAAGTGTTCGTGTACCTCGATGATCTTTTACTCATCACGGAAACGTTCGATCAACACCTCCTACTTCTACAAGAAGTAGCCCTGCACATCAGTAAGGCGGGACTCACCATCAACGTACAGAAAAGTAAGTTTGTCATGAAAGAAGTCCGATACTTAGGCCATGTCATAGGACATGGCACTATCAAAACGGATCCAGACAAAACTCGTGCGATTGATGAGTTCCCCTTACCAAAAACGGTGAAGCAGCTACGACGTTTCCTTGGTGTGTGCGGTTGGTACCGAAGGTTTGTTCGGAATTATGCAACAGTTTCAGCGCCCCTGTCAGACATGTTGCGGAAAGGGAAGTTCGTTTGGACCGAACTCAGCCGAAAGGCATTTGAAGAGCTTAAACAAGCCCTCACATCAGCTCCTGTCTTGCACAGCCCCGACTTCACGAAGCCCTTCTCCATTCATTGTGACGCAAGTCAACATGGAGTAGGAGCCGTGCTGGTGCAATTGACCGACGAAGGGGAGGAAGCTCCCATCGCCTTCATGTCCAATAAGCTGAATTCGGCCCAAAGGAACTATACTGTTTCCGAGCAAGAATGTTTGGCAGCGGTAATGGCTGTGAAGAAATTCCGAGCTTATATCGAGGGCCACCAATTCGAGATCATCACGGACCACGCGTCACTACAATGGTTGATGAACCAGGCAGATTTAAGTGGACGCCTAGCCAGATGGGCTCTTAAACTGCAAGGGTTCAAGTTCTCCATCAAACATCGGAAAGGAACCCAGAACATCGTACCCGACACTCTCTCACGGATGTTTTCCCCAGAGGGAGCCGAAATAACAATAAATGACGAGGACCCCATCGAAATAGATTTGGACAGCCCACATTTCGAATCAGATAGCTACAAAGAGTTGAGGCAAACCATAGCGACCCAACAGACACAGCTGCCTGACTTGAAGGTAATAGACGGCTATGTGTATAGACGAAACGAATACGCCACTGGTGATCCATGGCAGGAAGAAGAGTCTTGGAAACTCTGGGTACCGGAGGAAATGACACAACAGCTGATCCTCCGCGCACATGATCATCCGTTAAGTGCCCACGGAGGTTACGGTCGAACACTACGGCGACTAAAAAAATACTTCTTTTGGCCTAAAATGGCATCCCAGGTCAAAGACTACGTGAGCGCCTGTGATACCTGTAAAGGCACCAAAGCGCCCAACCAGCCTCTTCGACCTCCTATGGGTCAACTCAACGTCCCAGAACGCGTGTTCCAGCGTCTATACATCGATCTACTCGGTCCATATCCTCGGTCTTCCATGGGACACATCGGAGCTATAGTCGTTCTAGATCAGCTCTCAAAATTCCCAATGGTGGAACCTATCCGTAAATTCACAACTCCATCGATCGTGAAATTCTTAGAGAACCGGGTATTCCATGTGTTCGGAGTTCCAGAGAGTGTGTACTCAGATAATGGAGTACAGTTCCGGTCTCGGCAGTTTAAGAGCCTACTTGAGCAGTATGGCATTGAACACCAACTGACGCCCATATACTCTCCTCAGTCCAACGCGTCAGAACGGTTGAACCGCACCCTATTGGCCGCGATCCGTTCCTACGTCCACCCATCTCAAAAGGATTGGGATCGGCGATTGTCTGCCATCACATGCGCCCTGCGATCCTCGTATCATTCCGTCACCGGTGTCGCCCCTTACTTTGCCGCCTTTGGACAGCACATGATTTGCCACGGTAAATCATACCGACTGTTACGGCAATTAAAGTGTTTGGGAGACCCGGTCGTTGCGCTGGAGCCCCACGAACGTTTAGGAGACCTCCGCCAACAGATCGGACGGAAGATTAAGGCCGCAGGTAGTGCAAATGAAGCGCAGTACAATCTCCGGCCACGATCTGCTAATTTCAAAGAAGGAGATGAAGTTTTCCGGCGAAATTTCCGCCAAAGTGACGCCGCGGGGCATTACAACGCCAAGCTGGACAGGCGATTCCTGAAAAGCCGCATAAAGAAGGTAATGGGACCTAACCGTTACTTGATAACGGATCCATCGGGAAAAGAAGTGGGGATATACCACGCGAAAGACCTGCGCCGATAGATAATTGGGCACGTCTGTTTGTCCGTCCGCATATATTTTCAAAAACGCGCAAAGATTGTATACTTCCAGGCAAACATAGACATAAGTCAGTCCGTCCGTCTGTTAATTGTGTTCTTTTATTGTTCGTCATCTCTAGTCCCGACGCCGAAGGCAACCCGTGAGACACAGAAAGATCCTTCAGCTCCTTTTTCGTAATCCGCATTGCCTTGGGATCACGAGAAAATTAGCTGCCCTGTAGTAATCTAAGAACGATGGCTCTAAAAGCAGCGCTGACACAGGCACACAGCACGAACGCAATTTAATAAGGATTCAGTCGATTCAGTCACCTTCCCCATCGCAACACTCGTTTTTTTTTTTCGCAGGAATAATAAGTGGAAAAATTTCCTTTGTACTTAACACCCGGGAAACAAAATTCTAAAAATGTTTAAAAATTTCTAATGTGTAGTATCTTATTACAATATCTTTTGAAGATAATTTAACGAATTGCGGTGTAACGCGGTATGCAAATGCTTAGAACGAAACGGTTAACCCCTTTTAATTATGAATGCTAAAATCATTGTATCATTTAACCTGTTAATTATATGAACGCTAAAATCATTGTATCATTTAAACCCCTTAAAATTTGTCTAATTCTTCCGATTTTTCCCACCTAATTACGCCTAATTATCATAAACGACAAATTGCCTTCAATTGATAACTTAATTGAACCTACAAAAGACAGTGAAAAGGGAAATTGCAAATACCGCCGTCATAAACTACAAATGATAAGGAAAAAGTACATTTGATAGCAACAAAAACCTTCAATTGTGTGATTTCCCCCTTTCTGAATGGGTTCGTATTGTTCTACTTGCCCATAAAGTGTCGTAGTTGCTTGAGTGTGGAGAATATTAAATTGTGCTTGCGAAATTTGCATGCTATTGCGTCGTAAATCGTGAAAATGGGTGATAACTACATAACAACATTGGAAATTGGAATTATCGGGGAGAGTGGCGCCGGCAAGTCGAGTCTGATGCTTCGTCTGACAAACGAGGAATGGGATGGAGATCATGAGTCTGCTCGAAACCGCCAGACAGCGCGGACGCCGCGTAAAGAAGAAGCGAGTTGGGAGTGAGAGGAGATTGCGGGCTGATCAGAATATCGCCGAGACACGTGGAAAAGTTTCTCGCGTAAAAGACAGTGAAATATTGTAAAAAAAATAGACGATAAAGTTATCGTGCAAATTGTGAACACCTTGTTAGTCGTGTGGGTTAGCGAAAAGTGGAATAAAACTCGTGTTCCGTCAAAATCTAGTGGAAGTGTTTTCGCTTGGGTGTCCAAAGGTTTCTCCCTCCCTTAAATCATTTGTCGAAAAGTTATTCTTTAGTTCCCAGAAATAATCAGGTCCCCAAAGGAGATATGAAACGAAGAAACAATTTGAAAATGTGGAAAAAGGCGTCATTGATTTGCCCCCGAATTTAGTAACAATTAGTTACTCAATGCACTTAGCATGTAACGGATTTGTAATTAACCGTTAGCTCTTTTGTCGGAAATTTTTCGAAATGCTGTGATGCAACTTCGCTTCATCGATTAAGGAAGTCGGTTCGCGTGGAATCGTTGTTGTTAATGTACTGTACATGTTCCAATACAAATTCGGAAACTCCTCCACAATACTTGTTAGAAGAAGCGTGCACACAGAGATGAATCGTGAGAATACAAACAAACTGGAACGTTTCACAGAAGTACACAGAACACTTTCATGGAATAATTTCTGTGTTTGAATGGTGCATGCTTGGGGTGAAATGAACTAGTGAAGGATCAGAGAGCAAGTCTTCGAAGAAAAACCGGCAACCCGAACAAAATAAATACGCGTTTGATCGACAAATATCTCTTCGAATCTTCTCACGTTTCCCTATGTGGCAACGAGAAAGAAAAGTACGGTAGTTCGCAAATGTAGATTTAATTAGACACAAGAGAAAAAACTAGTAAATACACGGTGGATATTTGCGTGGAAAAAATAAAAGTGCGTGTGTGGTCGGAGTAAATTGATCGCGATAGAAATGCACAAAGTAATGCTTGCGAAGATTCTGTAGCAAGAAGTGAAGTGAAGGCCCAAATTTAAAGCACGTCGGCCAGTTGCACTAAACAACAAAGTGATAATAACGGTCCAGACATTGCCACACAGCACGCTCACCGTGGAAATTGATCCTAGCAAAACGATCAAAGAGCTGAAGCAGGAAATCGAGGCTGTCCATGCTTTTCGGGAATTGCAAGGAAAGGTTGCAGAATTGTCGGGAGAAGAGGAGGCTTTCACATTATTCGGCGCAGACATAACTTGAGTAGTTCACATTATTTCAAGTAATAGAAAATTCATATTAGCTTTTGCATGCATGTTCATTTTCGCGTCTTATTGGAATCCCGTATGAAGTTCAAGTCACAAAACCTTAGAATTAAAAGCGTCGATTGAAAGTGTAGTTGTAAGAAAAGCTTATCAGTCGTGTTCAGATACAAGACGACCTGAGCATTAAGAAACATAATCTTGAAGAGATAATTTTCTCTATAGAATGTTATGTGGCATTCAATGAATTTTGTCGAAATATTTTTGGATAAAGTTCGCATGAAAATTATAGCACCATGATGTAATCAATTGCATATAGAACTTTGCTATCACACGATTAATTTGAATGAATCTGTCTGAGTTCAGAGCGATTAATTTGCATGTATCCATTTTTATACTGATTACGTTGTGCATCCAGAGATTACGCCTGGTTTTAGTAATTCTTGTTCGTGAACTTCAATGTATTTCTTGCTATAGATTTTTTTTTTGGCACTCTCAAATATCTGCACTTTACTAGTTTTCGATACCGGATATGTAAATGAGCATACTTATTGGTCTAATTTTGAAGGCTTAATTTTATATTCATACATATTTTAATCAGTTCTTGAAAGTGAACATTTTTTTCAATTTCATGAAAAATTTTGGATTTTTAATATAATAAAGAGTATGTTCAGTTTACGCTTTGTCGATGTACTTGAACATCAAAGGCATTATAGCATTTGCATTTAGTGATACTCCGTTAAAAGTTCCCGAAATTTGAATAAAAAAATAAGATAACATTACCTTATTATTTAATAATAATAATTATAAAATAATACTGATTCATTTATTTAAATAAACAAATTTACCTAATTATTTACCCTATAAATCTTTCTACTACCCATTTATATGACAGCACTGATTCAAATTCTTAGTAAAATTAAACCATAAGATAAAATATCACACCTAAAATAATAGCCTAAACCCATTCAATAAAAAGAATAACAATTTGAAATGATAAAAATCAAAGACAATATAAACAATAAATTTTGCACCATTCAAAAATATAAAAAGGTATTATAAATGACAGATAAAAAATTTAGATTAAATTCGAAGCTTTTGTGTTTAACGAGAGTTAATAATGATGTAATTTCTCAACTGGGATTTTAGAATGACAGTTCAGGTAAAATACAAGTATAAACGAGTATTTGTTGCAACAAAAAGAGATAATTATGGGACATGCAAAATAATCACTTGCAACATCGTTGTTCTGGCATTTTCCGCAGAAGTCTGTAATGTAACAGTATCTGAACATTATTCTTATAATTAAAAGTCAAAAATTTAATAAAGGGCGATAATTTTAGTCTATTAAATCGCTCTCTAAGAGCTTGGAATTAATTCTCAACCAGAGATTGCAATTTTGAAAACCCTGTTAACATCGCTCGTCAGAAAGGTAGATTGGAATTGAAACATTTCCTGTGTTGAAGATTATCTTTCTCAAATTGATTCATTACTAAAATTCTGCCTTTTATTTAAGTATTATTTATCACCATACAAAATGTACATAAGTGTAACATAAATAGTTCATTTATATTCAAATTCCAAATAAGATTTTGTGGTCAGCTATAGAGTATCAGAAAATGTGTAATACCGGAATTTAACCTGTTAGAAACCAATAAGTTAGATTAGGTATAGATGATCTAATGAATTGGTTGAAAATTGAAAGAAAAAAAAATAAAAATGAATTAAAAACGTACCCGAGGGTCTTTCCTTTCCTCCATTTCTAACCGGGTATAGGACCCGGTACGGTGGCAGGCTTCCCCCTCAAAATATGAGCCAGTCACCGGGTACAATCTAATCCTTTTTATTTCAGGTGACTTAATGGGTTGAGTGGCCCAAGCCAAGTGCCTTTTTATGGCATAAAGTTATGCAATTCCATTGTATAATTCTATGACATAAATTGGTCACCGGGGTACTCCCCTTCTGATGGGAAGGTTCATACAATTCAAGTTGTATGAGTTTTCCACTCAGAAGAGGAATACCTGGCCACTTCAACGATTTAACATTGGATTTATTCCGGTTGGGTGGGCATGAAGGGGCTCCACCACCACCCGGTTGCCCCTCTTTCATTTGTGGGCCCTGAATGTATTTGGGTAAGGACGAGGTCACCCCCAAATTAGTCTTTCTTGTCAGGTTGCACTTGTTCTCGCAACAAGTCGTAATTCCTTCGTGGAGGTTATCTACTGATTTGCGACTTCGGTCGTCCTCTCGAACTCTGCAAGCAATTCGTGAATGCGAAATGTTTTGTAGTGAGTCCTCGTGCCGGGGAAACGAACCCGCCCCACGACACCGCAATGCTAGCCTGCCAGCGCATTCACGCGTCTCCGGACGAGGGCATTCTCCGCAGGAATCAACACCTTCCTCTGCCGAGGCAGCAGAACATCGCTGCGGTCCTTCACGGACATATGAAAATCTATTATTCACTACAAAATGTTGGATTAATACAAAAAGGGTCCTATTCAAGATTACAAAATTTTATTCAAGGAGTGAAATTGATGGTTTTTTGGTGAATATTTACAAAGTGGGGAAATTTACGGTGGATATTCAACGTATTTACAAATCCATAGTTCGGATGTGTTGACTCTTCAAGAAAGTAGTGAAGCTTATTTGGTTGGTTTGTTCGAAGATACCAACCTCGTGCGCTATTCATACTAAGCTTGTTACCATAATGGCCAGAAGATCAATTCCCTCGTCGCATTAATGGTTAAAGTGCCTAAATTGATTCAAAAAATATTGAATTCATTAGAAATTGTCCTTTTCAGGACTAAAAAATTGCATTTAAAGAGATTTATTCGAAAATACAAATTCATGCACTATTCATGCTAAACTTATCACCACTATGCCGAAGCATATTCAACGATTCTGTTTATTTGATAACCGCGGGCAATTTGTTTTTTCTTTAACAGCGGTCGGGCTTTGCTTTGTTGTATGTGCTCACATAACAAAGCAGGGCCCGACGGCTTTTCAAGAAAAAAAAATTAAACAAATAAAATTTATAGTTCCATAGTCAGTAGTGTGTTGGCGCTTGAAGAAGCAAGTGAAGCTCATTTAGTTAGTTTGAGCTTAGGAAAAATATTTTACAGGTAGGTTAAAGAATCTTGCAAGGCATAAAAAATATAGCAGCAGCATAATGATTCTTCTTCATTCATGGATCAGTCAAATGGATGAAATTGCAGAAACTACTGGCGATTTAGCCAACCAATGAGGACCCATTGAATTAAACAGGTACAGAAGGAATCAATACAATCAATGACATCGCTTGTTGCAGGAATTGAAAAGAATCTTTCAACAAAATATTTTCATAACATTTAATCAAAAAAAACTATCAAATTCAATTTAATTAAAATTAACAAACAAATACTATTCAAAAATTAATTATAATATTAACACAGCATAACTTTTATCCTACATCTATATTAATATCGTAAAACCTAATTCTAAACAATTTAATCAAAAGCTTTATTTTAGACTAATACAATTCTATGACAAAAACCCTAGCCTAAACGTTTAACCTTATCTCTAATATGTATAAAAAAAGCCTAAATCTAATTTACGCCAGCGAGCCCTGCAAGGTAATTCATCATTAAATCTTTCACAAAAATAGTTATTGTTTTGTTTATTTACCTTTAAAGATCGTTAGGGTTGAATATTTCACCAGCCCACTTGAAAAATTCCAAAGTAGGGTCCAACTTCATTTGCTTTGCCCGTTTGAGGAATATATATTTGGCAAAGTAGCCAGGAAGGTCTGTTTTCCTAGCTCCAAAGCTGGGAAGCGATCGTTTTAAATGTGACCACTGTCCCTCTATCGTATTGGTATGTGCACCACTCTCGGGGTCAACAAAATTCAGCGAGCGGTTCACTTTTAAATGGCTGAACCCTTCGTCCTCAAGGCAATCGTAAGCCTGTAAGCAATATTGAAATGCAATACTTATCCTTAATTAGAAATAAAAAAACTTACTTTCCAGCAATCTGAAATGATTGTGGTGCCGGGCAATATGTAGGTTTTTATTATTGAGAGTAATTCTCCTTTACTCCTTTGTGGAACGGGGACAAAAAAACATCTCCCCGTTCCTCTCTCCACACCTCCAAACACCCATTGCCCTTTGACAATTCGCCCTCTATTGTACTTTCGCTTCCCGAATTTAGATTCGTCGATTTCTACAATGTGGTTCACCCCTGAAAGAAATAAAAGAATCAGAAACATTCTTAGTAATAAGAATTTTCACAATAAGTTACCGCCAATTTTTTCGCTTCTTTCTATCAAGCCCATTTCCACTATTTCCCTACACAGTTTCCCCCACAAAACCGCTGTGCGGGAGGCAATTTGGGCATTTTTTATTACCTGCAGCTGGGTGAATCGGTCGCACCACGTATGAATCGCGACCAGACACTTCCACATTGGAAGATTGCTGTTGCCAAAAATGGTCCCCTGCCGTAAGCTTCGCCTTATAAACAATAAAATGATAGTTAAAAGTTAAACATTTATGCTATTTAAATACCCATAATTGCACATTTTGCCATTATTTAGTAATTGGCGGCATTTCCAGCGCCAGCCATCCGCTTTCGACCTATCAATTTTTAGTGGGGCTTGGCATTTTTTACAAGCTGCTTGCCTAGGAACAAGCTCCCACTCTTGTAACAAAACAATGGCATGTTTTGCCAACACCCCGTTCGACTTTTCCACGTCAAAATTGTCAGTTATTTTTTTGATATTAATGGAAACTGTAATGAAGAGAAAAATGTTCAACAAGCTTATCACCTGAACGAATGATATCCATACGGCGATGTCGTTTATGATATGTATATATATATATATATATATATATATATATATATATATATATATATGTATATATATATATATATATATATATATATGTACATATATATATATATATATATATATATATATATATATATATATATATATATATATATAGTGTTCGGAACGACACCGCCAGCACCGCTAATAACACTGTAATGAAGAGAAAAATGTTCAACAAGCTTATCACCTGAACGAATGATATCCATACGGCGATGTCGTTTATGATATGTACATATATATATATATATATATATATATATATATATATATATATATATATATATATATATATGTACATATATATATATATATATATATATATATATATATATATATGTACATAATATATATATATATATATATATATATATATATATATATATATATATATATATATATATATACATTGTGTTCGGAACGACACCGCCAGCACCGCTAATAAGGAGGACATTAGAAAGTAGCCATTCCAATCGATAGACCACATTGCCTCAACAACAGTAGCTATGAGCAGGACCAAAACGCAAAATCCATCTGTTTTAGTTACTTAGATCGGTAATATTCATTGCAAAGAATAATTTTACAGACTCAGATAAATGAACTTAGTATAATCTATTTGTATAATCCATGGGTGTAAAATTACATACGGGGTATCATTGATTATGTTCAGTGACGAATGCCATTATAAAGGATACCAAATTAAACCATGAATAATGAGGATAAATGCTATGAAAAGAACTAGAAAATAACGGCGAGAGTCAAATAGTCGCAATTAAGGAAGCAACTGTACCATCGTTGATTAGAAACTCAAATATTC